>ML794171.1:295268-324788 GCA_009831015.1 Picea engelmannii
TGGATCCTTCTTCAGCTAACTCTGGAAGGTTGGTTTGAATTTGGCACTTAGCTCCAATCACCTTCTTTAAGCATGAAACATGAAAAACAGGATGTAGCTTCGAATGGCTGGGAAAAGCTAACTGATAGGCGACTTGTCCCACACACTTGAGCATGGTATAAGGACCATAAAATTTGGGCGCTAGCTTCTGACAATGCTCGGCCTTGAGGGAAGTTTGCTTGTAAGGTTGCAGTCGAAGAAACACCTAATCCCCTTCTACAAATTGACGTTTAGAGCAACCTTGATCTTCTTGTTGCTTCAAGCGATTTTGTGCCATGACCAAATTCTCTTTGAGGGTACGTAGAATAGCCTCTCGAGCTGTAAGTGTTAGGTCAACCACCTGGACCTTCGAGGCACCTGGTAAGTATGAGAGAACTGAAGGTGGCTCTTGTCCATATACCGCTTCAAAAGGAGTCATGTGTGTAGCTATATGGTATGAAGTGTTGTACCACCATTCATCTAGGGGTAACCATTGAGCCCACTGATTTTTCTTTTCCGAGGAAAAACACCTCAAATATGTTTCCAACCACTTGTTGACAACTTCCGTTTGGACATCAGTCTGGGGATGATAAGTTGTGCTGAGATGCAATTATGTGCCTTGTATCTTGAACAGTTCTTGCCAAAAATTGCTTGTGAAAGTTGGGTCGCGATCAGAAACAATAGAGTGTGGCATTGCATGAAGCTTGAAGACCTAATCCATGAATATTTGAGCCACCGTGGATGTTGTAAACGGGTGTTGAAGGGCGCAGAAATGAGCATACTTGGAAAGGCGATCGACAACCACCATGATGATGGATTTATTTCCCGATTTGGGTAAGCCGATAATAAAATCCATAGAGATATCCTTCTAAATAACAGGTGGAATCGGGAGCGGTTGTAGTGTGCCCGACGATTTGACTGTTTCTCCCTTGTTGTGTTGACACACATCGCATTCAACTACAAAATTATGAATGTCCTATTTCATACCATCCCAGAAAAAGGAATGTTTGACCCTGTCATAGGTTTTGGTGAACCTGGAGTGCCCTGTTGTGGGTGTAGCATGAAGCTCAGAAAGTACCGTGGATTTAAGCTTTGATTGTTTACTTAAATACAAACGCCCTTTGTATCGAAGTTCCTCATGGAGCCAAGAGTACCCTAGGGAAGTTGGAGCATTGGACTGCAATTGCTAGATCAACTGTGAACTTTTGGGATCTTGTAGCCATTCCTGGTGAATGGCTTGGAGCCAATCTGGTACAATGAATGAAAGAGAAAAAAGGGATCCTTCATCTTCATATTTTTGGGAAAGTGCATCCGCAACCACATTGTCTTTGCCTTTCTTATAAATGATCTCATAATCATATCCAAAGAGTTTAGTCACCCATTTTTGTTGTTCTGGGGAGAAAATGCATTGTTGCAGAAAATACTTGAGGCTTTGATGGTTTGTCTTAATTTGGAACTGTTACCCCAATAGATAAGGACGCCACAGATCCATGGCATGCAGAATAGCCAACATTTCCTTTTCATAGATGGATTTGCCCAGATTTCTTTCAGATAGTTGCTTGCTGGTAAAGGCCAAAGTTCGACCCTCTTGCATAAGGACAACACCAATTCCTTTCCCTGAGGCATCACATTCCAACACAAAGGTCTTTGTGAAATTGGGAAGGGCGAGGACTGGAGTGGTGCACATGGCCATCTTCAAGGTTTGAAAAGCTTGAGCAGTGGATGGAGTCCAAGTGAAAAAGTTCTTTTTTAGGAGAGCAGTGAGAGGTGTTGCAATCTTCCCATAATTCTTAACAAACTTGCGATAATACCCTGTTAAGCCTAGAAATCCACGCAAGATCTTAAGAGTCTTTGGGTGAGGCCAGTATTGCATAGCTTCAATCTTTTTAGGATCCACCCTGATGCCATATTTGCCAACCAAATGACCCAAGTATTCTACTTATGAGGCGCCAAAATCACATTTAGACTGTTTTAGGAAAAGTTGGTGTTGAGAGAGTAGATGGAGAACTCGATCCACATGAGCAAGATGGTCTGTCTAGGTTCTGCTATAGATGAGGATATCATCAAAAAAAACTAAGACAAAATGGCTGAGAAAAGGATGGAAGACATGATTCATGAGGCTTTGGAAGGTGGAGGGGGCATTACACAAGTCAAAGTGCATGACCAAAAACTCATAGTGGCCCTCATGAGTTCTAAAGGCGGTCTCGGGAATATTTGCCTCTTTCATACGTATCTGGTGGTATCCCAAACGAAGATCCAGTTTAGTGAAGAATTGGGCGCCACTCAATTCATCCAGGAGGTCATCAATGACAGGAATGGGGAATTTATCTTTGATGGTAAGTTTGTTAAGGGCACGGAAGTCAGGACACATTCGCCAAGAACCTTCTTTCTTCAGGACCATGACCACATGAGATGAATAGGGGCTCGTACTAGGGTGGATAGCGCCTACATTAAGGAGTTCCTGGACCATTTTCTCAATTTCATTTTTTTGGGAAAAGGGGTGACGATACAGATGGATATTGTGAGGAAGAATTCCTGGTACAAGGGGAATGGAATGATCATGAACACCATGAGAAGGAGGGAGGCCTTCGGGAGTGGAAAATACCAATTGATGTTTAGAAAGGATGGCTTGGAGGTATTGTGGTACCGAGGGTGTCTCTGTTGCTTGTATGGCATGGAGTTGGGTGATAACACCAGAATGGCCCTTTTTGAGCAGCTTTTCCATGCGATGGGAACTAATGATATTAGGTGAACCAACAGTGATGCCTTGGAACTTATATTGGTGGCCCTCCTGGTTGAATTGCATGGTTAAGTCTTTAAAATCCATGAGAATGGGACCTAAAGTCCTTAGCCAGTCTGCACCTAGCACAATGTCACAACCTCCCATGTCGATAGCAAACATATGGGATTTCAGGTGGTAGTCACCAATTTGGAGATGCACATTTTCACAACTCCCTCCACATTTCATGGAACCACCATTGGCAATCATGATTTGGAAATTATTGACAGAATGGATGTAGCAATGAGTTTCTTGGGCAATGCGGTGATGAATAAAATTATGGGTGCTACCACTACCAACCAGAATGATGACCTTCCGATGCTTGATGTAACTGATTAGCTTGAGGGTTTGGGGAGTGGAGAAGCCAGTGAGAGCATTGAGGGAAATGATTGGTTCTACTTCGGGAGGGTCTGAGGGAGGGGTTATGTCAATGGATCCAGGTGATTCAGACATAGAGGGGGTTTCTTCATCTTCTTCCGAAATCTCCTTGGAGATGGCCATAAAAAGATTTTTTTCTTTACACTTGTGGCCTTGGAAATATTTTTTATCATAGTTATAACAAAGGCCTTTGAGTTGGCGTTCAACCATTTCAGCCCGGGTCAATTTTTGGATCTTTAGTGGAGCAGAGGGAGTAGTGGGATTTAATGGTTTAGGGCAAGGGATGAAGGAGGGTTTGCGGTTTTGAGAATATACAACCTGTTGTGCTTCTTTATCTCTTTTGGTAGCCTCCACCCAACTCTCAGGCCGAGACATGAGGACATGGGCCCGAATTTCATCCTTGAGGCCGTTGATAAAACACTCTCGGAAAAAGGCATCAGACATGCCCTCTGTTCTAAAAGCCAGGTGCTCAAAGGCAGCTATAAAGTCTTCCACTGTTCCTAATTGTTTCAGCTTTGTCAAATGGCCCAAATGGTTGGTGTCAGTGTCAAAGTGTTCATAAAGCTCTGCCACAAATTGTGTCCAAGCAATATACCCTTGACGAGAATTTTTTCTCCATTGCCACCATTGCCAACCTTCTTGATCTAGATGGAGAACACCATACCAAAGTTTGGCCAAGTCATCTGTAATGCTATATAAAGAGAAGTAATGTTCCATTTGGGTTACCCAACCAGTGGGGTCTGAGCCATCAAGTTTGGTCACATCCACCAATGGAAGGCATAGGTCATGTTGAAAGTGATGGTTCTGCAAGGTATGGGAATGAGAGGAATGGTCACCTTCAGTATGTGGGGGTGAGGAAGAGGAAGGGTTATCTGTAGGGATATGCAGTTTGGTGTAGAGTGCCGAAAAGATTGATTCAATTTGGGTGGTGAGGTCTTGTTTGATTTCACCCATTGAGGACTGCATGGTTGTATTGATGGTGGCAACATTGGCACTAAGTTGTTTCACTTCTTGTTGGGTCTCAATGAGACCAGATTGCAAGGTGTTGAAGCGAGATTCCAAGTCTTGGCTACAAGTATGGGCCATGAGGACGGGGGAACTAAAAAGGGGTGAGTGGGGTAAAAACATTTTTCCGAAAAAATGATATGAATGAATGTGATAAGGGCGAAGAGATGAATCCAATGGAATAGGTCTGAAATAATGGTGAAAAAAATTCCAGACTTTTTTTTTTTTATGTAGTTATACTCCAGTCTAAAAAATACTGTAGAGAGGAAATGCCCAAATGCTTAACCAGAAAGAAATGTGTATTTACTTGGAAACCCGAACACAGTTGCGCGGCAATGGATCTTGCCTATTTTAACTTGTTTATGTTTCTATCCCCAAGGCTTAGGTATTCAAGGTTTATACAGACAAGGGTTTGCCCTGTGCTATATCTCTCTGATATACGCGCGAGGTCCAACAGTAGTACTCGACCCAATATCTTAGGGAACTAACTAAGGAGGATAGACCGTACCCTTAGTCGTACTACCCGACTACCCAGGTACTAGAGAGTATCTTCCCGAGTGTTGTTCTCGGTGACACTATAGAAGTCAGGTGGTCGATCAGTTTATCTAAAGAGGGATTCAAGTAATCTAGGTCGATCCGTACAAAGGTGTTGTCTGATGTGCTACCACTTGAAGGGGTACCAACAGGGGTTACAAGGGTGGCCAACAGATGTGTGCTTAAGTACCACTTTTATTTCCTGCGTGTATGAATCCCTCAACCGTGGGTTTATGCGCATAACGATAGATCTCTGTGGCTTAAAGACGTCGAAATACATCTCTACCCTGAAAAAAAATTAACCCACACTTTCTACCGAGGAAAGTGCTCTAATACCACTTGTAATATACCATATATAAAATGTATGCAGAACTGAAATAAAATGCTAGTAATGGCAGAATAACAGCAATATAACCAGAACATTCACCACAATAACACTGATATAATAATAACAACATAAGTAACACTTTGAATCTGAAAACAATGTTCACGGGCCTCTTCGAGGGGGAAACCTCCAGTTGAGCAGAGCTCTATTACAATAATATCCAAGCTAGGGTTCTCATACCCTCGACTCCTATTTATACTAAATAGAAGCATATAGAGGAAGATCCTTCTAGAAGCGGAAGCTTCTATTAGGTCTTCTTACATCTGCCTTATTCTATTTAGGCCTTATTAATATTGACCTTTATTACATCTGAATATATTGTTCTACCTATGTGCAGGTTAGGACCCTAACAATAGATGGTCTTCCCATGTTTTGTTGTATATGAGGATGTCGTCAAATAAGACCAATAATAACTTCCTCAACTGCTTATTAAACACATGATTCATGCATGACTAGAAAGTAGTAGGGGCATTAGTTAACCTGAATGGCATGACCAAAAACTAATAATTCCCATAGTGGCATCGAAAGGTTGTCTTAGGTACATCCTGCTCTCGTACCTTAATATGATGGTACCCTAATTGAAGATCAATATTCGATAAAAATTTAGCTCCCCTAAGCTCATCCATTGATTCATTGATCCTGGGTATGCGGTACCAATTCTTGATAAATTTCTTGTTCAGATCCCTGTAGTCAATACACGTCCACAGAGTACCTTCTTTCTTCTTGACTAAGACAACGAAAGAGGAAAACAGGCTGGAACTAGGGTGGATGTGGCCCAATTTCAACCATTCTTTGATGGTTTTTTCAATCTCATTCTTGTAAACTTTAGGGTGTCGATAGGTGCTTGTGATAACTTCTTGGACCCCCTCTTCTAACTCTATGATATTTTCAAATCCTCTATTAGCTGGAATTCCAGGAGGAATGTCAATAAATACCTTATGATGTTTACGAAATAACACCTGTAAGTCCTCCAGAAGTTGTTGCAGATGGTTTGGTGACTCTCTTTCAAAAATAAAACACTCTGCATCCCACTCTATATCACCATGCCTCATGACTGCCTCCATGTTGTGCGATGGCACAATATTCGACGAGTACTGGTGCATGGCTCGTAGGACCACTTTATTTCCATATGGGCATGTGAACTCCATCTTCATGGTCCTCTAATCAGTAGTGTATCTCATAATAGAGTAAATCCATTGAATGCCCAACATGACATTGGTGTCTCGTACGTCCACCATGAAGAAATCATTTGTCATTGAGTAGTTTCCCATGTTTATTGTGAGCTTGGGAATGCACTTGGTGAAACTCATCTGGTGGCCTCCTGGTATTACTACTATGAACCCATTGAATTCCTTTGTCGTAATTCCTCTCCTCTAGACCATGTTAGCATCAATGAAGTTATGGGATGCTCCCCCATCAATCAAGACTATCACCCTGTACCCCTGTAGGAAACCTCTAACCCTGAAGGTATGATACGTAAGAAATCCTGATATCGAGGCCATGATTGGGCCCTTAGGCCCAGCCTATGAAGACTCCTCTCTGGATGTTGGATGTCCCTGGTCCTGTGCCTGCTCCACCTCCTCATCCTCATCATTGTCATTGTTAGAGTATACCTCAATGTAATGGGCCTTTCCTGTTGTTTTCCTTCCCTGCACATATGTGTCCTGGTGCCCATGGTTCTTTATAGATAAAACACAATTTATTTTTCCTCATTTCTCTCCTGGTCTCTTAATCTAGTTTAGTATTTTCATCCCAATCCCTCTAAGGCGGTTTGGTCTCCTTAGTCTTCGGGGTAAAAATGGGTTTGGGTGGAAACTGAATTTTAGGTATTGCATTCTGCATGTCAAGATATTTGTTGACTGCATCCTATAAATAGGCAGTCTTGTAAGCCTTGAACCATCCTCGTAGAGGATCCAATAGCCCCTCAACAAACAAAATCACCAAATGGGCCTCTGAAATGTCTGTCACCATCACAAAAAATATTTGAAGTGAAGCTCTGGGCTACTTGTCTGCTTGGGTTGAGCCAAATCTTTGAAGTGAAGCTCTGGATCCTTCCTGTCAAATCTCTCGATGAGCCTCTATGTGAAGTCTAGGTAAGAAGTGACCCCGACATGTGATCCCAAGGTGACTAACCCATAGTACCACCACTCATGGGCCTCACCATCCAAGTGAAAGGTGGCCAACTTAATGGCATATGTCTCTGTCATCTGGTGCAGCTGGAAGTAAGTGTCGAGGTTCTGCACCCATGATCTCACAGAGCATTTAGAGCTCTCGTCGAAGTTGGGAATGGTGACCTTCCCAAGGGTATGCTGCAACTCAAAATTTTGTGGCATGGCCCTCATGGGCCCTCTCAGTCGATTTCTTCTCTTCATATTGAATAACTATGCAAAATACATGGCTGAGTGGAAATCATCTCCCATCCTCTTGTACTCGTCTAAATATGCTCTATAAGGCTCATCCTAATCAACCTGCATCAATGGACCTGGGACATCATTCCCCCAAAATTGAGGCATAGTGGGTCTGGGGGATTTGTTGTACAAGTGGGGGTGGATCTGCATGGTAATGCGTGAATGTCTACCCTCTCCATTATTTAAGCCCCCATCACCATTCTGATTCTTCTTCGTTGGGCCCTCCAAGGAATTCTTAGCTAGCTGCCCCATAAGGTCCATCATGACCTTTTGACCCTTGGCCAAATCATTCAAAACATTGAACAGACTGTTGATCATGGCATCATCTTCTTCCCCCATAGTTTCTTTTCCCTTAAGTATGATAGATGGTGTTGCATCTCTTGTTTCTTCTTCTCTAACCACTTCTTCTTCTTCCCACATGGGGGGACTGGTGTTCTTCCCCTATGTCTTATGTAGGTAATTTTCTTCTCATCTTCTGGTATCATAAATCTGATTATAAGTTACCCTCAAAGCCCTTAGCTATAGAGGAACATGCTCTGATACCACTGTAATATTATGGGCTTGATTTATTTCAAATTTCCCTCAAGTTTGGTTGGCATATTTTGTCAAACAATTCAATGACAGTTTATAACAACAAGCTAATTAATAGCAAGAGTAGAACATACTTATAAGAGAAAAAACAAACAAAAATTTTCTTTATTCTTTCATGGAATAGGAGAAGGGATACATGATAAAATCTAACCCAACAACTTAGAATTACTTTTAGCACAAAATATCAGCACCCAACAGTAGTTAAATAACACATGAATAAGCTACAACAATTAATAATGGAACCTTGTTAAGAAATTTGAAGGATTTGACAACTATATGCATTGCAGTTCTTTGTTTGAGATTGAAATAGAGATCTGATTGTAATGGCGGTCTGTACAAGATGTGAGGATGCCCCCAACAACAACTATAGTGCTCAAAATAAGGGACATTTTCTCTCATCAAGTATATCAACATCCAACAATCAATGAAATGCATCCAAAATGAACTCAATGAATGGATTCGACCCCCATACAACAATGTAGTTGACCCTGTGTTAAATTATTGCACCCAGTAAAGGGGATTCACTCTATTCAGCCCCAACAAAATATTTCTTCCCTCAAAGAATGCACCCAAAATGGAGATACAACTTTTTCCTTAGCAGATTGTCCCTCCAAACAAAAGAAGGTAGTCATCAAGGGACAATACGATGCACATATTGCAAATAACTCAACCCACTTTGCAAAATAACACCTCCCTGAGCCAAATCTCCATCTTAACACCCAAAATATGGTGCTCAACACAATAAAAACACCCATTATACTATCAAATTCATTCCACAGTGAGAAATGAAGCATCCAACAATTACAAATCCACCCCCAACCTTCAAAAGAACTTTCTCCCTTGCTATATTGTCTCATCCACTAAACATAGCAAGTCTCTCAAGTAGTGATACACCCAACATAAGGAAAATAACACCAACAACTTGATAATGCAATCCAATATCGAAATCTGAGTGATTCTGACCCAATAACCATCTAGGGTGTATCATTGCAACACTGAAACCAGTGAACAAGGAAGGGTTTCTAAAACCCTAGTCTCTTTCTCCAAGAGCTCTCCAAAATTCTCTTTCTCAAGTGTAAAAATGCAAGAATGAGGGGTGCCTCCTTATTTCCCCTCTTTTATTTCTCAATCGAGTTATTTCCCGCTCACTTTACTTTTATTTTATTCTTAAAGTCACTTTATGCTTTCACACTTTATAATTTTTAAGTGACTTCATTTGCCTAAGACCCATGTCCCCCTTTTCCCCTTTTTTGACTTTATAAATTTATTTCCTAGGAAAAAGTTGAGTTCCCTAGGTAACTTTTCTGACTTAGCCTACGGGAACCAATTTAGGCTAGTGGAACCACTCCTTATGACTCCTAGGCCAATAGGGACATTACAAGAAATGTTGGAAGAAGATGGATTTACCCCCCCTTGAGCATTTGTAACCAAGAAGAAAGAACAAAAAACAACAAAATGATTGGAGTAGAAGCAAGGGTATGAGAAGAAAGAAGAGAATCAACAAGTGAAGAAGAGGATGAAGTTAATAATACTTTGCAAGGTAGATTATAAGTACCAAGATACCCAACACCAAGTAGTTAGTGAGGAGGATACATTATGAGATTGAGGATGTCGGATCAGGATAGCACTATGAGGCTACATGTGTTCCATTGGATGGGTAGGGATGATGTAAAGCAACATTTTCTTACATGTGAGGCTATATGGTCTGTAAAGAGGATTCCAGATGAAGCATCAAAGATCACACAGCTAGAGAACACTTTCAAGGATAGAGCCGTGACGTGGTACATGTAGTACAAGGCCACTACACTAGTGGGACAGACAAGGTCACTGACAGATATCAAGAGAGATATGCTTAAGGAATTCTAGAAGCCTAAGTCAAAATATCAATGCATTATAAAGATCAAACAAAAACTGGGAGAAATTGGGTGGGATTATAACCAAAGGTTGAAGATATTATTGGATAGGCTAATGTTTGATATCCAGGACATGCAACATAGAGAATGGTTCATTGTGGGGTTTCTCCCCCATATCTGAGTCTCGCTCACCCAAAAGAAGGTGACTACTCAAGAAGAAACGGTGGAGATTACGATGCACCTGGAGGCTACCCAAGGATGAGAAGAAACATCGACAGGTTTGGAACAAGTGCAGTCCTAGCTTTCCAAACTAATGATGCAGTTGCAGGATATGGAAAACGATAAGGTGGTGTGTGAGCATGTACGATGTACAACGTGTTGATCATAGGGGCACCGCAGAGATAAGTTTCCTACGTTGGGAAATTATGTGGCAACGGGTGCACCGAATCCATTTCTCACCGGGCCTCAGACAAAGTGGTGTGATATCTACAAATAATGAAAACATATACCACCACATTACCTGACAATAGATAAATATCATAAGACTCATCATAATCCATTTTGAAAATTATGAAAATCCATGGGGCATGATGTGAGAAACTTTCAGTCACTCTAGATAATGCAAGACCATTCCGATGATGTCTTTCATGTTCAACAGGAGAAGAAGAGTGGTGACCATGCCAACATTGAGAGAGGTGGATATCAAGAAGGTCCTGGGGGTGGATATGGACCAGGTTGAGGATGAGCATATAGAGGAGGTGGAGGTAGACCATCCACTTTTTCTTAACTATGGCGAGATACGCCATGTGTCAAGATTTTTTACCAAGCCCCACACTCTCTTTGGGTACTGCTACAGTTCTGAGCATGTCAAAGAGGATTGTCCCTTCTTGTTGAATAAGTGGGAAGAGAATAAAGCACATTGCAACATGGTGAGTGCAGACCCATGCAGATATCAAAAGAAGGGTGATGAATTTGATGTGCGGGTGATAACTCGAGGAAGAGAAAAGATGGGAATGGAATTTGAGAAGGGTGAATTATCAGGTCAAAGGGTGGAGGGGAATATAATAAAGGAAATGTAGCCCCCCCCATAAGTTTTATTTTTTTCAATAGAAATAGTTTCTACGTGACATGCAGAGGGCCCTAGAAGAGGAAGGAGAATGAGAAGAGATACATCATGCGACACATAGGTCACTCGAAGAGGATCACATTGGTGAGGAAGTATAATGAGAAACACAACAGTCACTGGAGGAATGCCAAGCTTGGGAATAATTGCAACATGCCACACAAATGTCATCAGAAGAAGCTCAGGTGCACAAGGAAATCCACCGTGCAATGCAAATATCATTGGAATAAGCTCGCAAAAAGAAGAACTATGATGAGCCGAACAAAGGGAAATAGAGGAACATGTGCATGAAGAACTAAAGAACACACCACAAGAATAACCACTACATGACATGGGTAGTGAAGAAGACATTGAATACCAAGTAAGTAACTTCTTGCATTGTTGATTAAAATTGTTAAGTGATCCTAATGTTGTGTGAAAGTTGACCTAGATGTTAGCAACCTACATGGGGGATAAAGGAACAGATAAACCTATATCATCCCCCCTACCAAAAATCGATGTGTGCCAGGTCAATAAGCATAAGCACATAGACAAAGAGTTCAAGATGATGCTTGAACTCGATAGTTATGAGATGGACGATGTCATGTTGGATTTGGGATCTGATGTGAACAAATTGTCGAAGAAATCATGGGAATTGATGGGTAAACTGAACTTGGTATGTTCACCCATTCGACTTTGATTGGAAAATTAGTATAGAATATATCCTATAAGCTGACTGGAGAAAGTGGAAGTGGATATAGAAGGGGTGAAGATGGAAGTCAATTTTGAAGTGATAGAGATCATGGATGACCTTGATCCCTATTGTTCCCTACTTGGCATTGATTGAGACTTCGATAAAAACATTTTATTGAATTTGAAGAAGATACAGATGTCATTTGAGACAAACACCCTATGTGTGATCATGCCATAGGATCCAAATGAAGGAGGAAAATACAACGAGTCGATAGATGAGGATGCACGAACCTCTGTTATTGAAAATATTTACAAGATCACAAGGCATGAGGAAGATTATATCAATCCCATAGTAGATGGGGAGTTGAATTGGTGAAGTGTGAAGTCATATGACATTGATTCAGAGGATGCCATGGAGAGGTGGAAACATAATCTTTATGAAATATCTACAAGGATATGCACCTATATTATCATTGAAATGCACGAAGAGGAATTTGGGTCCTACCAATTCGATGCGACAAATATGGTGGATATGTTTATTTCATGGATGTAGTACATTCCTGAACCCCACCAGGTACATTCCCTCGATACAACATTAATAGGAATACCTACAAAATGGTGGGTAGTGCATCAAATAGATCTCTGTGAGTGGGAAAATGTGGAAGTTTTGATAATAGAAAGGTTCAGGATGAGGGTATATATTTGTCGATACATGTGTTCTTGTGAGAGGCGCTAGGTAGCCAAGCAATGACAGGGTGTGCGAAGCAATTATCTAAAATACTAGCACACTCTATTGAGAGGAAATTGTGTCCATCTGGTTCCTCGGTTTCCTAGCAGAGGACTGACTGAGTCGTGTGCGTAAAGGCTGGAGTTGAATAATCAATATGTTGTAATAGAAAGCACGCCTACCCATTCAGTCCCTATAACCCCTATTGACCAAATAGATGAGTTGCGCATGAGTAAGGAAATTGTGGTTATTTCGTAGATGCCAACAAACTTAGCTTGAACTAGTGCAAATCCTCCATGGTGCAAACCGAGAAGTTGGATCCAAGTGAAAAAGTGTCACAACCCGCCAGGGGTCCCTGGGACAAATTAACAATTGGTGAACCGATATAGGGGTGTGTAGGAGTCATGCACAACACCCCCAAAGACTAAGACTTGTGCATTTATGGAGCCAAAAACATCACACTAAAACTAAGGTGGCATAATTTTTTTCACACAATAAAGATTGACCTATTTGTTGTACGTTTCTAAGGGGTTAGCACATTTTGACAATACCTGGCAATAAATGCCAAGATTTCATCTGTATATTACTCACGTTTGGACATAAAAAGGAATGGTTATGCATCATGAATGTGAGAATACAAGCATAAGGATGATGTGGATCAAATACATAAGAATGTTGGCGGTGGCCTCAAAATGAAACACTCTTCCCATTTCATTAACAACTAGAGGGGATGATAGGACGATATAGGTATTTATGTCCCGGTGTTTCTTGAGGAGGGTTGTACTACACTCCAAGTTATTAAATATTTGGTGTGTACCTCCCATAGATTATACCGCAATGCTCGAAAAAATCCTCAGGTTACAACGGTCGATATAGATGAGGTCATTCATCACAGATGAGAACTTCATGACACCCTTAATGAATCTGATAATCAATTCAAGGAGTTCCTTCAAGAAATTTTGAAGAGGATTACATCCATCGCGTTAGTCACTCCATGAGATCATTGGCTTGAAGACAAACCAAATAATAATGGTGGGGGACTATTGGCACCCAAAATTTTGGGATAAACATGGTGCGCGCAAATATGTAGTTGTACATGCACTACAGTTTTGCATGCACACTAGCAGTTCTATAGTGGATGACATGAGACACACGTTCCAATTTGAGTTTTTCTATGCATGCCAATCCAAGTTTTTTATGCGTGCCAATCTGAGTTTTTTTATTCATGTCATTCTAAGTTCTACTATGCACGTCTGAAATCAAGAAGATACCTCATGCATGTTGGAATAAATAAAATAATCTTTGGGAAATCTTCTTCAATGGTTACTTCAGGAAACACGAGAGATCATGGATAAATAAAGGGATGAGTTGGAAAGATATTTAAGAATTTCATGACTCTAAATAGGCTATATGGATTGCATGTGGGTGACATAAATGTGTGGGAAAGACAATCAACAGAGAAAGTGGAGTAGAAATGAAAGTGAAAGAGTGCTAGAGAATAGGGGAAACAAAAGGGAGAAACTATGATAGAGAAGAAATTAGTCAATTATTTGGTCGGTTAGTTGATTAGTCAGTCATTGATTCTTTTTTTTAGGATTATTCTTGTGGTGGTCGAAGTCTTTAATTTCTCCCCGGGCTCATGTTTTGTAATGAATCTGATTATGAGTCTAGTTTTGTAATAGCTACATATTTTGGGAGAAAGCGCAATGGTGGTATGTAATGAAATACCGAGAGAATGTATGAGAGTGCATGGCATTGTTTCTGATAATTGATGAGTCTCTTGGTATATTTATTTGACTGGTTGAATGAATATAATAAAAGCTACAATTATTCCTATCCTATGATGAGTTGATTATGTGTCTAATGAATGTATGTGTTAATGGTATACGATGTTAGTATTTAATCTTAGTGCAATGGAATATCTGTGTAATTGACTGTTCATCATTGACACAGACTAGATGGTCTCTATCATTTTCGTGGTGTCTCGAATGAGACCTTCTTTAGTCTTCGAATGTGGATTGATATGTCGATGCCATAGGGATTTTGTTGGTCAATTTTGATGAACCCTGGGTCATCAACCCCCCATCATTAGGAAGGATGTGTGCAAGCAAGCCAAAAATTCTCAAGGATCATATGGGACCTCAAGAGCTGTGACCTTAGGAAATTTAACTTCAAGAAATATGACCTTAAGAACTTTGGCCTCAAGAACTATGACCTTAGAAACTTTAAACTTAAGAACTATGACCTTAGGAACTTTATCCTCAATAAATTTGACCTCGAGAACTTTGACCACAAAAAATTTGACCTCCAAAACTTTGACCTCAGGAAATTTAACCTTAGGAACTATGACCTCCAGAAATATGGCCTCGGGAACTATGACCTTCAGAACTTTTACCTCGGGAATTTTGACCTCAAGAACTATGATCTCATGAACTATGACCTCAAGAACTTTGACCTCGAGAACTATGAACTTAGGAATTTTGACCTCAGTAACTTTGACATAAGGAATTATGACCTTGGTAACTTTTACCTTAGGAACTATGACCTCAAGAACTATTTCCTTGGGAACTTTGACCTCAGGAACTTTGACCTCAAGAAATTTGACCTCAGGAACTTTGACTTCAGGAACTATGAACTCAGGAACTTTGACCTTAGGAACTTTGACCTAAGGAACTATGACCTTAGGAAATTTGACCTCGGGACCTTTGACCTCAGGAACTATGACATTGGGAACTTCGACCTTAGGAAATTTGACCTCCAAAACATTGACCTTGAGTACTATTACCTCAAGAAATTTGACTTCGAGAACTATGACCTTGAGAATTTTCACCTCAGGAACTATTACCTCGGGGACTATGACCTCAAGGATTGTGACCTTAGGAACTATGATCTTGTAATCTCCTATTTTAAAATTCAACAAACAATGTTGAGAAATAGTAACCCAATGTCCATTCTACAATTATGAAACTATTCATGCACTACGATGGGGTGCACAATTTAATGTTAAATTATTTATCACCTCTTTATATATTATATTTTCAGTTCTTTCTCCATCAATAATCAAATCACAATAATTACCTTGTATTTTACATTTTGTGTTGAAGATTTTTTCTTCTACAATTTACTTCTTTGGCTTGAGAAACACCTTTCTAAACATGATATTTTCTCCTTGATCATGGTGAATATCTGTAATTTTTTCCCCAACAATTGAACAATTCCTTGTTTGAGCTACACGTGCCCTTACTTCATTCATTCTTCTATCATTTTGATTCTCAAGACATTATTCAATCTTATGTCTTTGTTTACCTACTTCTGTTTCATCTACTAGCATTGTTACCTTCCCTAAAAATTTTCTTGTGACTACTTGTTCCATCATCATTTATTACATTTGTTTGACTTCATCCAAATATTTCTCTACCTCTACATCCACCTCTTCTTTCTCTAGCACTTTGTTGTCTTCTACTCAACTTTTCATAATTTTTTGGAGTAATTTGGTATACTTTATTTAGAGTATGGAAATAATGAGTGTTTAATTCATCTCAAGTGTGTGCTCGTCGCACAAATGGACTATGGAAAATATTTAGTTTGCTTTGAAGCCTCCAGTCACCATGAATTCAATGTTCCCTGACACGATTCGACCTCTCGCCCGCTCCACTATAAATTTTGGTGGTTCTACATACATTTGGTTACCATCCAGGCTTAAACACCACATAATGTTTCTCGCAAGCCCGGGTTGATCGATATTCCTGCTTCGGGCCTGTATCGAATCTACTGCGTGCAGAATAAGTATGAGTTGCACCATGGCAGCCTCCTAGAGCATAAGGAAAGGCGCACAAAGTAGTAGAAGAGTTGGGCCCGAGCCCCAGAGCTTAACATTGATAAACGAAGATCCATAGGTTAGAGCGTCCTTTGAGAAGTTTGGATGCATGAACTTTTGCAGAAAAATCCAAGGATTTAATATGAGACTGACTTAGCAGTTCGTACTTAGTTTTGACGGCTTCCGCGCGTTGATTGTGGGTGTCACTATCCATGTAACAGAAGAAACTTTGTCAACCGCGACAGAGATCCCTTTGCATGAAGAAAGGTGGTTCAAAGGCATGTCCTTGGACATGCAGTGCTATGAAGACTTCATCAAGCGACAATATTTAGATGGGAAGGTCGAGACGGGCGTTCCGAGTAAAAATTTGCAGGAACCTTTTCAGAAACTCCTTGGAGTAATTAGGAAATATTTCACTTGTGAGAGGAGTTTTGACAGAGTACATTCACATCACATTATATTATTGATGCACTTCACATGAAGGAGACCATTAAACCTACCCTTTTTCCTACACCAGAACCTCTGAGAAATGGCGGACAATGCTCAGGCTAAAGAAAATAAATCTAAAAGGAAACTCTCTCATGTCTCGTTGATTAAATTGCTGGTAGTTGAGGAATTAAGATGGTTGGGAAGCAACTGGGATTCATTCTTTCTCACAATGGGCATCCCCAAAGATCCAAAGAAATATTTCCCTCTACTTACAAAAAGGGTAATATCACACCACGCAGAGGCTGAAGTGGGAGAGGCTGCGCAAGAAGGAAATACATTGGAAGCCATGTACCCCCAAGAGAAAATTCCCTAGAGAAGGGGCAGGCCAAAGAAGAACAAGGAAGCTAGGGAAACCCGAGTCCCAAGCAAACCGCATGCAAAGTCAGTCGCCGAAGAATTACTTATGCGTGTCATTTGACTGGAACCTGTCAAAGTTACAAGTCAAGAAAGTTAGATCAGAACAAGGAGGGAAGATTTTGAAGGCACACATGTTCGTGAGACATCTTAGCAGTTGGAACAAGCGCAACTCTCTATTGTCGAGCTTTACCAGGAAAACAGGGAACTAAGACAACAATTACTAGCAAAGACCCTTGAAGTGTCAACAACACAAGATCGCGAAGGAAATGTGACGTGGATCAAGAGATAGCTCAGGGAACCATAGGATACAATCGTACAACTGTGTGAAACACAGAGGAAAGAAAGGAATATGAAGAACTTCAGAGAATGTGAAGCGGTCGGGGAGAAACTCCACGCATTTTTCGCCAGTGCTCGAAAGAAGCATGATTAACTGATTTTGTTCTTGTATTCTAAAACATGGCACAGATTTCGAAAATTTTGAAGAAGGTGTCACCCTTGGATGGTTTTTTCATTTTGGTAACGACAATGACAGTCAACAGTCACTCACCACGCATGCACCCCAAAAAATGAGAACGCGAAAAAAAATCAAGGCCGTTACAGTGGCTGGCAGGAGTTTGACAGAGAAATTGATCGTTTAGATACTCTGTCAAAGGAAGGAATCGACACATCACTCTCCCCATGACGAGACCTTTCTGATAAATGAACCCCCATGGCAAAGACAAGTGGTTATGATGCGACCGAATACAATTGGTTTCTATTCATGGAGGGGCTCCATACGAAAGGACATTTAACAGAGAACATGAATTTTCCTAAATACTAGGGATAGTAGCTAGAGAGAAGGGCATCCCAAGTAGTGCCCTAGCATATATATCATTTTCTCTCGATGTAAGCCATGTTGGTTGGAAAAAATAGTGTAGACAGTGACTATTGAATGTAGTTTGAGCACGAACAAAATTTAATGCGAAAGTCCTAAAGCTTTGATGAAAAGATTCTAATTGTAGCAGTTAGATGTATTGTTTCCTTTCTTTGTGTACGTACTTCCTGTATTCTTTATTCATATCTATTTATGTCTGAATTGGAATGTAATTTTGAACCTGGGATTCGTTGTGCAACGCCCTAGGATTCACGCCATTTAGACAACCCGTCTTTCCTCTAAGTTAACTTTGAATTCATCCTTAGCGGTGCTCCGAGTTACTTCTTGTTTTTTTTCCCTTCGCCATACACAATGATTTTAAGCTGAAAATTGTTGCTTACTTAGCCTTTATCCTCTCAAGTTCAGTCACCAATTCATTTGTTTCTATCGTTTTCTTAAATTGACTCCATAGCCCAAGGTCTTATGCTCTTTCACCAATAGAACCATAAATTATTATTCAAAGGTGTTAAATCTAGCTGACAGCTTAAAGCCATATCCTATACCGAGACAAAGTCTCCTAAGAGAGCCCTCTCCAGGTACAAAAGGCTAGTTTCGGGTCTCAAAGTTGGTTTGCAGGTTGCCTCTGTCATTCGTTTCTCAACCGAATGAAGTTTACAGAGTGATAACATTCTAGCATCGTTGTCGGGGACAGAATGGAATAAATTTTCACTGGGAGAATGACTAAAGTTATAGTTTTGACCCCTAAGGGCAACAGAGGGACAAAAATATATATTGGTTGAAACCTTTACCCTAACGACTCGATTCAAAAAGACCAGTAGCACAAAGTAGCATGATTCAGGAACCCTGGCTCCGAAGATGATCTATACTAGAGAAAATCCTGACCCAAACCCTGTAGAGCATGTGTGTGATCCCGAGAAACATCTGCGTAGAACTAGGGAGCAAGATCTGGACCCATTCTATTACTTGGAAAGAAGATTGTCCTTACCCAAAGACAATGTTCAAAGCATAGACAACCTTGATTTTGACACCCTGTTTGAGCAAACTCTATTCAGGTCTAAGTCGGAGACTGGTTTGGACGATATAGTCTTCGTCCAGAAGAGGTTTCAAGCTCTGATACCTAAGAACATCCCCCAAATCCCTAACCCTCTTAGAGCCATGGCCTCCAGATTCTCCCCCCTCATTCTCGCAGCCCAACTGCATGATTTTCCCCAAAATTACAGCCAGAGGATCAAGCTCTACGATGTTGAAGGGAACGTTTCAGCCCAAAGGCATCTGGATTGGTTCAATGATTTCGTTGACCTAGAGGACGTGGACTATGAAGACGCAAAAATGAGATTTTTCACGCAAAGTATTTTGGGGGAGGTGAGGAAGTGGTTCAAATCCCTCCTAGCGGCAAGCATTCAAGACTTCATCGCTTTCAAAACGTCTTTCATTACTGGATGGGGAGACAAGAAGAATCCCTTGCATATGTTGACGCAGTACAATAACATGAAGAGGGCGTAGGAGGAGATGGTGCAAGAATTCTTAGCCTATTTCATGACGATTTATAACTCGATTCCCGCAAAAGTTCAACTGCCTCCCAGGGCTGCGTAGTTGCAATACTCTGATTCCTTCGACAGTGATTTCTCCTTGATGTTGAGAGAAAGAAGATCAGCAAATCTAGATGCCATTATGAGCAACACAATCGAAGTAGAGGTAAACTCAATGGCATCGGAGAAAATCAAACAAAGATTCAACAGAGGTGATAAGAAACCCCACAGGGATGCACAACCATCGACATCTCGGTCCTCGGACGAAAAATTAGACCTGATGATGAAGACGATGGAGAAGTTGATGGAAATAATGTCCATGGTAAACAGACCTACTGCCCAAAAATAACATGACCCCTAGCCTAGAAACCAGAACCTCATAAGGGGTCAGGTCCCTCAGATCAGACATAGGAAGTAGAGAGACCAGGGCGACCAACAAACAAGGCCTATGTTCCAAAATAATTACGCAGACAAGGATTTTGATCAGATCTTCCAAGACCAAATGCATTGCTGCGATGACAAGGACACGCACACGTTTTTTACGAAGGGAGAACATGATCAATACATGAGTGAAAATGATGATATTATGTTGGAGACAGACAACACACTCTCCTGGGAAATGAAAGAATTTAGGAAAGGTTATCACAACACCATCATGCAATTTCAGAAACAATACAACCTCAGGAGCAAGAAGGCGCCTACCGAACCTCAGCAGACAAATCCCATAAGGAAACCTCCAATGTATACCCCTTCCACAAGTCACCCGAAGCTAGACAACCTGACCAAGGATGCGGCTGAAAAGGAAAATTCAAAGGAGGAGGCCCCGAAGAAAGCGCCAGAGACAAGCCGGGAAACGCATGGCAAAGAGGTAGAAAAAGTCTCTCCCCCCTTTAACTTTGAGAATGAAATGGCCAAGATCAAAATATTTGTCCCATTCAATGAACTTATCAAAAAGGGTAAGTATCGGGAGCAAATTATTAAAATGATAAAAATGGGAGAAACCCCTAACACTTTGAACATCCAGGATGATCACCCTGCTATTTTATTTGGTTCGCGCATAAAGGAGACAAATTATACTGAGGACGTTCCCCCACTCTATGTCAGTCTCAAGGTCCATGACATGACCCTACATAACACCATGCTGGATTCAGGCGCGTCGCACAACTTCATGCCAAAGGTGATCATGGACAAGTTGGGTTTGGACATCACCAGGCCCTATAAGGACCTCTTTTCTTTTGATTTGAGGAAAGTCAAATGTTTGGGTCTCATCAAAGAATTGGTCATGTTGTTGGCCCAAATTCCTTCAAAGAACATGGTCATGGACATAGTCGTGGCCGATATTCCCCCTAAGTTTCGCATGCTGTTATCCAGGTCATGGGCTGGGAAATTAAAGGGAACTCTACAAATGGACATGTTGTATGCTACCATTCTTGTCTTTGGCCAGGAGAGACAGTTATACAGAGAAGTACTACTGAAGTACATGGTAAGCAGTAAGACGCATCCAAATAATCATCATATATACTTTGTCGACACTGAGATCGGCTCCTCCATATTCTACAATGACCTGAGATTTGAAGAGGAAGATTCAACAGTCGTCATGACCGTCGACGATAAAGCTGCGCAACGAGCAATAGAGTGCACCGATTCGAGGAACAACATGGAGAACGAGATATGGAACATGAGTTTTGACGATGCTTTCAGCAAAGAAGGGGCAGGGGCAGGTGTGTTGATAAGTCCTCCCAAGGTGGGCACAAAACTCTGCTCATATAAGCTCTCTTTTGACTATACAAATAACATGGCCGAGAATGAGGCATTGATATTGGGCCTGGAGGTTTTGAAACAATTGTGCGCAGAGAGGACAAAAATGCATGGGGACTCCAAGTTGGTTATAAACCAAGTGAAATTCATATATCAATCCAAACACCTTAGGCTAAGAGTGTATAGGAACTTGGTGCTCGACCTCCTAGAAGAATTCTCGGAGTATAATCTATCGACTATCTTGAGGGGGAAAAATTAGATCGCTAATGCATTGACCACCTCGGCCTAGATTTTTAAAATTCCCATATTCCCCAAAATAAAATACGAGATTGAAGTCAAACACAGGCCAACAGTGCCTGATAATATCAAATATTGGCAGGTGTTTGAGGACGACAAACAAGTGGAGAGATTTCTCCAAATGAGTGACGAGTTCACTAACATAAACATTGATGACAAGTGCTTCTGCGATGAAGATGGGAGCGTAGATGTGCATAGTAATGACAACCCTTTCCAGAACTAGATAGCGAGAAGGGACATAGTACAACTGAAGAATAATATCATCCCAAAAGGGCTAGTTCCGTTGGAAAATCTCTTCAATGAAAATGATGTGGCCAGGAATTCCAAGATCACTACAAACAATGAAGATGTCGAAGATTGCAACATCAGGACTCAAGAGAACCCGAAAATAATCAAATTGTCAAAAATGCTCAGTCTAGAGGTCAGACAAGACTACATCAAGATCATAAAGGATTTCCTCGATGTTTTCTCTTGGAGTTATGATGACTTGAAGGTTTATGACACAAAGGTTATTCAACATGTCATTCCTATCAAGGAATACCATAGGCCTTTCAAACAAAAGATGAGATGGATAAATCCCCTATTGTTCTTGTTAATAGAAAAGGAGATAAAGAAATTGTTCGAAGCTAAAATTATCGTTTCTTTGAGGTTTTCGAAATGGGTTTCCAATCTGGTGCAGGTAAGAAAAAAGAGCAGCAAAATAAGATTGTGTGTGGATTTTTGAAACTTGAACAAAGTGTCCCTCAAGGACCACTACCCACTCCCTAAGATGGAATATATTCTGCAAAAGATAGTGGGGTCCCAGAAGATGTTCATGCTGGACAGTTTTTCGAGTTATAATCATATCATGGTACACCCAGATTACAGGGAAAAGACAACTTTCACGACACCATGGGGAACATTCATGTATGCTAAGAAGCCCTTCGGCCTGATGAACGTCGGAGATACCCTCCAAAGGGCGATGGACATGGAATTTGCTGAAGAAAAGGGAAAATTTATCATGATCTATCTAGATGACATCACGGTGTACTCCGACTCCGACAAACAACACCTCGAGCATCTGAAGAAGGTTTTCCACAAATGCAGGAAATTTGGCATATCATTGAATCCAAAAAGTCACATTTTGGGATGCAAGAAGGGAATTTGTTGGGGCACATCATCTCAAAGCAGGGTATTAAGATAGACCCCAACAGGGTTGAAGGAATCTTGAAAATTGGCACTTCGCACAATAAGAAGGAGGTGCAATCCTTCTTGGGAAAAGTAAATTTCTTGAGAAGATTCATCCCAAACCTGGCAGAAATTATAAAACATATCACTTTCATGCTCAGAAAGGGGAACGATATTAAGTGGAACCTGGAAGCTAGGAAATCATTTGAATATATCAAGGTAGCATTGACTAAAGCTCCCATGTTGGCCATCCCAAACTTCACGAAATACTTCATCTTGTTTTCATTCACCTCGAAGCATACCATTTCCGGTGTGTTGTTACAGAAAGACGATTAGAACTTTGAGAAGCCTATAGCCTATTTCAATAGGACGCTAAGGGACTCTTCACTAAGGTACGACATTATGGAGAAACAAGCATACACCTTAGTAAAATCACTAAAGGAGTTCAGAATGTACATATTACACTCCCACATTATCACTTACACTCCCAGCAACTCAGTCAAGGATATCCTAACTCAACCTGAACCTGAGGGAAGAAGAGGTAAGTGGATAGTGTGCATGCTGGAATACGACCTCGAAATCAATCCCATGAAGATGATTAAAGGTGAGGGCCTTGCAAAGATGATGGTGCAGTCGAAATACGACATCCTGGGAATAAACTTCATCGTTGATCTATTAGAGAACCCTCAGGAAGAAACAACTGTGCAAGTGTCTCAAAATTTCTTTGATTCACCATGGTATGCAGACATCATCTATGTGTTGAGAAATCTGCAAGCCCCTCCGAGTTTAAGTAAGACCAAGGCTAGATTCTTAAAACTCAAAGTTGTTAAGTTATGCATATTGGATAACTCATTGTACTGGAAAGATCCTGGAGGGATATTGCTGAGTTGTTTACTGGAAAACGACGCAAAATGAGCTATCGGATAATTCCACAAAGGTGACTGTGGAGGACATCACTACTGGAAAACCACTGCACATAAAATACTAAGAGCAGGCTACTATTGGCCTGGCATCTTCGTAGACATTTACAAAGAAGTTTCCAGCTGGCATGAGTGTCAGATTTTTTATGGAAGGAGAAAGATGAAACCCCTTTCGCTGAAACTGATCTCGGTCGAAGCGCCTTTCATGTAATGGGGCTTAGATTTTATAGGGGATATCCATCCTCCATCCTCGGCGCAACACAGATGGATACTCAAAGCCACAGATTACTTCATGAAATGGACAGAAGCAATCCCAACGAAGCAGGCTACTGATGCAGTCATCATTCAATTTCTTGAGATTAACATCCTATCGAGATTTGGATGCCCTATCAAGATCATAACAGATAACACGGTCGCATTCAAGTCTAAGAAGATGGAGAAGTTTTGTCAGGATTACAATATAACCCTGGGACACTCTACAATGTATTACCCACAAGGAAACGGGTTAGCAGAAACGTCAAATAAAAGCTTGACCAAAATTATCAAAAGACTCCTACAAGACAACAAGAAGGCCTGGCATAAAAATATTATTTACGCGATATGGGAGGACATCGTCACTACCAAGAATTCCATATCAACCTCTCCATTCCAGATTGTATACGGTGTGGATGTGGTTTTCCCCACCTCACTGGGGTTACTCGTTAGGAAGTTGTTACAGGAGCAGGAAGTTGATCGAGATGATGCCTAGAGGAGGATAAATCAGTTGATTCACACACAGCAGATGAGGGAGAAGGTGTACAATCAATCACAACTCCACCAGGAAAGGATAAAGAAAAACTTCGATAAGCATTCTAAGCAGGAAGATTTTCAGATGGGGGACCTGGTGCTGAAATGAGACGTGAGGAAAGAAGACAAAGGAAAGCACTGAAAATTCGATCATCACTGGATGGGTCCATTCAAAATCAGTGCATATCGCAGGAACAACGCTTATTTTCTAGAAGAGATTAATGTAGAGTGCGTTGGTTGGGGTCCTATAAACGGTAGGTTCCTCAAACACTATCTGGTGCAATAAAGTCTGTTTAAGTCACATGTCATTATAAATAGTCATTTTAATTTGTTTTCAAGTTAGGCATTTTCAAGTTAGTATGTCAATAGAAAATTGAAGCCCAAAGTGAAGACCCTGAGTTTATGTTGAGTCTGTTAGAAGTTGTGTCAATAAGTTTAGGTTGTGTTTTGTTTTTCGTGTTTCTGTGTTTGAAAGTCGAATAAAGCCCAATGGTCAGGCACTTGGTCTATTGTTCTTTGCTACCTCATTGGGAGGATAACATCCCCGTTGGAGACAGTTGTTAGAGCCATCATTTCTCTTTTTAGTAAGGGCCGGTCTTAGTCAATTCAGGGTTCGTGTGTCAAAGCATGTGAAGCCAGGTATTGAACAATAGAGGGCTTAAGGTCAGTAAGTGGTCGGTTGGCCCTTGGAATCGGGAAGGGATGTTAGAGTCAAAAACATGTGTAAATGGTATGAGTCCATTCCCAAAGATTCAGGTCCTATCATAAAGGAATTTTTACGTGCTAAGGGTCAAGGCAAGTTGTTAAACATAATTCACATCAGCAAGTGCAATGACCATCATTAGCTCATTATGAGGGCTGCAAGAATGAAAAATCACGACGCTCGTATCACGTATGCGCTGCAACCCTTATAAGTTGTACTTCACACGCCCCGAAGTGCGCTTGTCGCACAAATGGACTACGAAAAATATTCAGTTTGCTTTGAAGCCTCTAGTCGCCATGAATTCAGTGTTCCCTGGCACGATTCCACCTCTCGCATACATTTGGTTACCATCCAGGCTTAAGCACTGCATAATGTTTCTCGCAAGCCTGGGTTGATCGAGATTCCTACCTCGGGCTCGTATGAATCCACCGCGCGTAGAACAAGTACGAGTTGCGCCATGGTAGCTTCCCAAAGCATAAAAAAAGGCGCGCGAAGTGGTAGAAGCATTGGGCCCGAGCCCCAAAGATTTACATTGATAAATGAAGATCCGGAGGTCAGAGCGTCCTTTGAGAAGTTTGGATGCATGACCTTTTGTAGAAAAATCCAAGGATTTAATATGAGACTGGCTGAGTAGTTCACACTTAGTTTCAATGGCTTCCACGCGGTGATTGCAGGTGTCACTATCCATGTAACAGAAGAAACTATGTCGACCGTGACAGAGATCCCTCTGCGTGGAGAAAGGTGGTTCAAAGGCATGTCCTTGGGCACGCGGTGCTATGAAGACTTCATTAAGCGAGAATATTTAGATGGGAAGGTTGAGACGGGATTTCCGAGTAAACATTTGTAGGAACCTTTTCAGAAACTCCTTGGAGTAATTAGGAAATATTTCACTTGTGAGAGGAGGTTCGATAGAGTACATTCGCATCACATTAGATTATTGATTCACTTCACAGGAAGGAGACCGTTAAACCTACCCTTTTTCCTACACCATAACCTTCAAGAGATGGCGGACGGCGCCCAGGCTGAAGAAGATCAATCGAAAAGAAAAATCTCTCATGCCTCACTAATTAAATTGCTGGTAGTTGAGGAATTAGGATGGTTGGGAAGCAACTGGGATTCATTCTTTCTCACAGCGGGCATCCCCAAAGATCCAAAGGGATATTTCCCTCTACTCATGGAAAGGGTAATATCACACCACGTGGAGGTTGAAGTGGGAGAGGCCGTGCAGGAAGGAAAGACGTTGGAAGCCCTGTCCCCCCAATAGCAATTGCCCCAGAGAAGGGGTAGGCCAAAGAAGAACAAGGAAGCTGGGGAAACCCGAGTCCCAAGTGAATCGTGCGCAAAGTCAGTCGCCGAAGAATTACTTATGCGCGACATTTGGCTGGAACCTGTCAAAGGTACAAGTCGAGAAAACCAGAGAAGAATGAGGAGGACAGATGTCGAAGGCACAGATGTTCGTGAGTCGTCTCAACAGCTGAAACAAGTGCCTATCGCTATCGCTGAGCTTTACTAGGAAAACAGGGAACTAAGACAACAGTTAGTAGCAAAGACCCTTGAAGTGTCAGCATCACAAGACCACGGAGGAAATGTGACGTGGCTCAAGAGACAGCTCAGGGAAGCGCAGGATACAATCGTACAGTTGCGTGAAACATAGAGGATATCAGAAGAAAGGAATGCGAAGAACTTCATAGAATGTGAAGTGGACGAGGAGAAAGTCTGTACAATTTTTTCCAACGTGCAAAAGAAGCATGATTAACTGATTTCACTCTTGTATTGTAAAACGTGACGCAGATTTCGACAGTTTTGAAGAAGGTGTCACCCTTGGATGATTTTGTCATTTTGGTAACGACAACCACAATCAGCAGTCACTCGCCATGCATGCACCCCAGCAAATGAGAACACGGCAAAAAATCAAGGCCATTACAGTGGATGGAGGGAGTCTGACAGAGCACTTGATCATTCAGATACCCTGTCAAAGGAAGGCATCGACACATCACTCTCCCCATGACAAGACCTTGCTGATAACTGAACCCCCGTGGTAAAGACAAGTGGTTATGATGTGACCGAATACAGTTGGTTTCTATTCATGGAAGGGAGACATACGAAAGGACATTTAACAGAGAACAGGCAGTTTCCTAAATACTATGGATAGTAGCAAGAGAGCAGGGCAGCCTAAGCGGCGCCCTAGCATATATATATTTTTCTTTCGATGTAAGCCAGGTTGGTTGGAAAAACTAGTGTAGACAGTGACTATTGAATGTAGTTTGAGATCGATCAAAATTTAATGCAAAAGTCTTGAAGCTTTGATGAAAATATTCTAATTGTAGCGGTTGGATGTATTGTTTCTTTTCTTTGCATACATACTTCCTGTATTCTTTATTCATATCTATTTATGTCTGAATCAGAATGTAATTTCAAACCTGGAATTCGCTGCGCAACGCCCTAGGATTCACACCATTTAGACAAACCGTCTTTCCTCTAAGTTAACCCTGAATTCATCCTCAGCAGTGCTCCGAGTTACTTCTTTTGTTTTTTTTCCTTCGCCATACACAACGATTTTAAGTTGAAAATGGTTGCTTACTTAACCTTTATCCTCTCAAGTTCAGTCACCAAGTCATTTGTTTCCATCGTTTTCTTCAATCAACTCCATAGCCCAAGGTATTAATCTCTTTCGCCAATAGAACCAAAAATTATTATTCAAAGGTGTTAAATCTAGCTGACAGCTTAAAGCCATATCCTGTACCGAGACAAAGTCTCCCGAGAGAGCCCTCTCTAGGTCCGAAAGGCTAGTTTTGGGTCTCAAAGTTGGTTTGTAGGTTGCCTCTGTCATTCGTTTCGCAGCCGATCGAAGTTTACGAAGTGCTAACATGATGCATGGTCTAATTGACAATATGAAGAACTCTTATATGTTCCCTCGGACTAATGTCTACCTTAGCCTCAAATATCCATCATGAATGTAAAATACTTGTTGATAATTTATAGGTAAGGCTTTCACTTTCATGCTACTTACCATTTTCTTGCAAGTCTTAATCTTTTCCTTACAATTATAAACTATATCTTCTTGTACACAATCTTTCCATAAAGTATCATGCCCCTTCAACTTGGAGCAAACAAACTTCACCTTATGGGGGTATTCAAATTTTTGATATTCGAACTAATTTAATGATTCTTCAATCTAGTCAATTAACTTTTTATCCTTTAAGTTACCATCATAATTTGATTTTTTAGTTCTAGCACTCACTCTATATTTTAGAAGTTTGGGAAACTACACACTAGGGTCTCTTTCCTAGTCAGCTTGTCTTTCCCCTCCTTCAAGTTATATTCTTGATTATTCTTTGACATCACCAACTTGTTTCATTTGAAAATCCTCAATTTTCCTTCTCAACTCTTCAAATTATTGATTTCCTTGATATCACATATCTTCCATCACTAGATATGCCAGATATATTGTATTTATTTTCCTAAGTGGTATACTTCTTCCTATTATTTTGTAATTCTCACTATTACTATGCATGAACTAGTGCACTATTAATACTATTTTCAACAAGGATTGATTTCTTAGCATCTAATTTCTAGCATAATATCCACCACCAAAACCTATTTACAACATACATAATCTTTCAAATAAATGAAAGCTAGACTTTCCTCCTTCCCAACAATATCACATGCCATTTTCTTCTCTTCCTTTCACAAAGCTATAATCTTATCTCCAAGACCATTTGATGTAGTTTAGCGCTGCAATCAGATTCACATAGGAGAAATTATCAAACACATACAATGCTTTGAACATAAATCAACATAGCAATAAAATATACTTGCACATAATTCATCAATGTAGAATACAACTATCTTTTATTCAATGGTAATGGATCAACTCTTAGCTTTCTTACATTCACAAAACCATCCAAATCTCTAAATTCTATACAAACCCAACTATAAAAGGCCAATCTATGAGATCCCAAGGCCAACTACATTATGCAAATTCAACAATTCACATTTTGAGGGTACAAAAGTTCATTATGGATGTCAATTGGATTTAACTTGGGTCGTTGGGAGGGATGATTGTTATCCTCCCCACCTAGGTTCAATTCCCGCAAGTGACATGTTGAATTATTAACGAGTACATTATTGTAATGGATTAAAGAGATTAAGTATAACAACATAACATAAAGAAAGAAATAGAAAATATATAATATATCTAAAACAATATGTAACCTAAAAATCGTACAAATATTCATAGTGTGGAAGTTATTACGACGTTGCATGATGCTAACAATGAATTTGAGTTGCCTATTTATAATTCACAAGTGGATGGTGCAAGCTTATTATTAATAAAATGATTACCCAGTC
>ML794171.1:353155-364477 GCA_009831015.1 Picea engelmannii
CGGGGGGGGCACATTTAGAGGGAAAATATCATTATGCATGTTATAATAATTTCATAGGGAGGGTGAGCATTTGTATCATTCTATGTTCTCGGAGAGAAGGGATGGGTTCGTCAGATAAATATGATTTTATTTATGAGACATCAACAAATTGTTTGCATACCTCTTATGTTGGGACTAGGAAATGTGATAGAAATGTTTGTAATGCAAATGAGATGTCATATTTTTCAGCTAGTTAGAATTTTGATCATAGTGCAAGCAATTTTATTCAACATGTTCCTCATGAAAGCCCTAAATCAAAGGACTTTAAAGGCACCAATGATGACGAGGAGGAATACAATGATGATAAATCTATTCAACAGTTTAATAGTAATGAAAATAATATATGGTCCACGTTGCTTCAAAATTTTGGCATTCGAGATTTCGACCTGTATCTTATGGCTTCCTGTTCGGACCACACCTGAACTATCGCCACATATACCTAGCATTCATGACCAGGATTTACTCTAGCTTGCAGAGCTCTGGGGAAACTCACACGTCCTTATACCGTCAAATACCTGAACTTCCAGATAGCCTTTGATCTTTGGAAACGTGTCCCTCCACTTTCAAAGGTTCATATTACTTCGCGACTCTGACATTCGAGAGTTTTGGCGCTAGACCACTCTTATTCTCCCGAACTGGAACCTCAACGAAGCGCTTAACACTACCCTTCCTAATTCTGATCTAACGGCTGAGAGAGATCTCCACTGGATCCCCAAATCAACGACCCTAATTTATTCGTGACTTCAGACTTCAGCTACCTTCGAGGGTTGTGGAGTTGTAAGTTTTGAAGTCCCGAAGCCAAAAGATCTAGGTCCTTTCAGACAAGTGTAGGGTTCCCGGGCCTTGGTCATATGGATCCTTTAGAAATTCTTATGGGCTAAGCATTAATCATTTTTGCAGCAAGTGGGTTAAGGGCGTGGGCATGAGCCCTCAGTCAAATGGATGGATAGTCTAAAGGAAACTCCCTTCTCCCACAGGGTTGAACTTGTCATTCCTGCTAAGGAAAACTCAAAGGATTGGTAAGACTTAGATGATTTAGTTACTCCTACCCCAACTCTCCTGTGGATTCACATCCCATGACTCTCTAGCAGTTAAACTGTGATAAATCAAAGACCATATAGATATAGCAGTTTACAGAAGAAAATGAGCATTTCTAATAACTTTTCAAATACTGAGAGACTTAACCATAAAAACAAACATTCCATCATCGCATCCAATACACACACACACACACACACAAAGTATGATAATACTTATCAGAAATGGAGAATGTAAAACGACTGTTGAAAGGGGTGCCTTTTTACTCCCAACCATAGGCACAACCACTCCTAACAGATTTACCAATGGCCACCCCCGTGCTAGACTATGATGCTCTGAGAGATATTATTTCTCCTTGCTCCATGACATTCAGGGACATAGGTTACTCTCCTCCTCCCACATGATCTTGGCAACCGGATTCCTCTACACCAAGAAAGGAAGTCTGCGTGAGCACTTCTTCAGTCACTCATCAGCCTCATTTATCAACTTTTAGTGAGATCCTGCCCACGACTTCTTACAGCCAAAACAAGATTTTTTCTCTTCTTTTATTTCAACTCCCAAGTCGAAGCATGCTCACTTCTCTTCTTTGGAGATTTTTTTCTCTACTCTGCTTCCCTGCAGATTTGTCTCTATCCCCCAAATTACCTTATTTATTTCCTTCCTCAGCAAGGTTGCATGGGTCTGAATCCCAATTCGTGGTCAAGCATGGAAGCCTTATAGATGGGTACCTTGCCCCATCTCCTCATTAAATCTTGAGGATGGCCTTCCAACTACTAGCCTAAATGGTAATTCATTTATGGGTCAGAGGACTGTTAAGAAATTACACTCAGTAGGTACTGGTCTAGTGAGGGTCATCTCAACCATTCTTGGTTTACCCTCACCACTCTCTCATAGNTTAGCAATTGTGCAACACATATCCAGTTTCTATTAATAACAAAAAAATCATACATTGAACCTTTTATACAAAGGTGCATTAAATCAAACATTCACACATGTTTAGTCTTCCATAGTCTCTTGGTCAGTTATAGTTATATTTACAAATTGGGAGAAACATGGGTATTACAATCCCCTCCCCCTTAAAGGAACATCATCCTCGATGTTCTATCTTTCGATGTGCTCTGTATGCACATAAGTAAAAAAAAATTGATATGCATGTCTCATGTCATCCTCCATTTCCCATGTAGCCTCATCTGGTCCAAAGTGTTTCCACTGCACCTTGACCTGTGCAATGGTTATGTTCCTGAGTGGGGTTTCCCTCCTATCTATTATGCATTGAGGTTCTGGCAGTAACTCTCCCTCGGGTTCCACGTGAATCACAGACCAATCAATAATATGATTAGAATCATGTACATACTTCTTTAATAAAGAAACATGGAAAATAGCATGTGCTTTCACTGTGGGAGGAAGTGCTAGCCGGTAGGATACTGGTCCCACTATATCCAAAACTTCAAAGGTTCCACAATACTGAGATGCCAGCTTGGCACAAGCTCCCAACCTCAAAGAGCTTTTCCTGGGTCTAACTCAGAGATACAGATGATCCCCTGCTTTGATCTCTCTAGGAGTCATTTTCATGTATGCATAAATCTTTTATCTATCATGGGCTATCTTCAGATGTTTTCTGATATGAATTACTTGTTGCTCCATTTCCTTTAGCATATCTGGCCCGATTGTAACTATGTCTACTAGGTTGTTCCAGTTGATTGGAATATTGCATTGTCTTCCATATAGGGCTTCAAAATGGATCATTTTTAATGACTCTTGATAGTCATTGTTGTAAGAAAATTATATCAGTGGTAGGTAGTCCTCCCACTTCTTGCGTTGATGCATTACACGCATCCTCAATATGTCTTCTAATACTTGGTTTACCCTCTCTGTCTGCCCATCAATTTGAGGGTGATAGGATGTACTAAAGAGTAATTTTGTTTCAAAACCAACAAACAGAGATTTTCAAAAGTTTGAAGTAAATTTTGTATCTCTATAGGATATAATTTCCTTAGGCATGCCATGCAGTCTAAATATCTCTTTCATGAAAATGTTGGCCATATCTATTGCCTTGCAGGTTGACTTGATAGGTATGAAGTGAGAAGCCTTGCTCAGTTTGTCCTTAACTACCATGATGGCGTCATTTTGTTTGGTTGATCTTAGTAATCCTGTGATGAAATCCATGGAGATGGTTTCCCATTTCCATTCAGAAATTGGTAGGGGTTGAAACATCCATGTTGGGTGTCAGTGCTCTGCCTTGACTTGCTGACATTCTATACACTTAGCTAAGTAATCAACTATGTCCTTTTTTTAGACTGGGCCAATACAATAGTTTCCTAGTGTTCGTGATCATTTTATGATAACCAGGATGACCAGTATATTGTCTTTTGTGTAGTTCATCCATTATGAACCTCTTCAAGTCGTCACAATTTGGAATATGCAATCTTCCATTGTAAGTTAGCAGGCCATCTATTAGTCCCTAAAGTTTCACTTGACTATGATAGGGCAAGCTAGGGAATCATCAAGTTATTGTAATGGTATTTATGAAGGGTTTTTGAATGGGTTTTTAGAAAATGGTTGAAAGTTGGCTCAAGGATTCAATAAAACATATAACTCAATTTAAAAGAAAGTAAACATCCCACTGACTTAGTAAATGGTAGACACTTTAACATATCAGATGGTAAGGTAAAGAAAGAAAGAAAGATATGTGGGTATCTAGTTTGTCAACTCAAACATGGATTTATCATTTCAAAATATCATTAAGAAACAAAAACATGTACTTGAAAACAATCTTAATTATGAACAAAAACAATAAAGTTTTCACTCTATCACTCACAATCAACAAATCATATGCATTGCAACAGAATAAATGTATTCAAGAAAAGAAACAGATAAAGATATGAAAAGAAGATCTGACCATCAACATGTCTTTTCCATTTAGTTCCAATATGAAATATAATCTTGTCTTACAGTGGATTCTTTTACAAAAAAGGTCCTTGAATGCCCAACTAATCGACCTTTTACTTCTCCTTCTACCATGTTTATATAGAAATAATACATATTTATCAAGATCCAAAAGAAATGAATCTAAAAACCTCCTCATCTATATTTGGCTTCTTGTTTCAAATAATCAAGGAGGAGATCATATCTAATCTCTAAGTCGAATTGATGAGGTGGCTTGTCAACTGTTTTCCATGAGATTTTTTAGAAGATAAATATGGAAAATTTCTAAAAAATAGGGTCCATAAATATCTTCGTATATCCCAAAATGTGATAGTTGTGTAAAACCTAAGAGAGTTTTTGTGAAGGGTCCGTTCCCAACAAAAACCTCTTTTGGTTTCCAAAAATTCATCTCCAACTGCTTTGGAACCTTGCCCAAAATTGGTCACTAAAACAAGAAATCATTTATTGTGAAATCTCTGAAAAATAGGCCTTAAATATATATTTGAATCTCTTAAACTGTGATAACTATGTAAAAACCGAGACAATTTTTTTTGAAGGGGATCATTCCCAAGAAAAACCTCTTTTTATTTCAAAGAATTCATCTCCATCGTTTCATAAACTGCTCCTGAAGATAAAGACTAAAACAAGAAAAACAAAGTATTTCCTGTATTTGATTTTTGTCTTTCTTATTTATGTTTCCATCATGAACTCTGGGTGTTCTTCAACTGGAGAAGGTAGATGGAGGTTCAGGGATTTCTCAATTTAATTTCATACTTTGAAGATGATCCACTACCAAACCCCTCTCCTTGAACACTTTTTGATTTTTCAGTTTCTAGAAAATCATGTAACTGGTTTATTTCTAGAAAGGAATCATTTTTCTCATCATCATATGTGCCTTTGAGTGAAGATTCAGTCACTGAAACTAATCTTATGGTTTCCCTAGTTACAATTCTCCTTGAACACTATGCAATATGTTTTCCCATTTCACATTTATTCCTTTGTTCTTCAGATTCTTCCTATGTTCTTCATATTCTTCCTCTCATATGTGTGAAGATGATGCCAAGGTCTATTTTTTGGTCTATTTCTTAGAATCTTCTGAATTGTCTTCTATGATAATGGGGCTTTCCTTCTTGATAGAAGGATGAAACATGGCTTTTGAATTCATTCTGAATTTGTTTGCAGCTCTGGTAGAATTTCTTCTAGGATATTTAGGTACAAGTGTCTTATTCTTACTCTATTTCTTACCTTTTGCAGTCTTCTTGCCTATAGGTTGTTTCTTCTGTTTAGTTGGACTTTGAACTGGGCTTGTGATGTAATCTTCAGGTTCATCGGATTCCCTTTTAATATCTGGATCAAAATGGATATCAGTCTCTTCATTCATTTTAAGTTTCTTACCTCGATTGGTAGTGCCTTTCTCATTAAGTTTACCCATAGGCAAATCACCAATGGTTTGTTGTGTTTGTATTTTTTTCTTACTAGCACAAGTTACCCTAGATGCAGGGGAATTTTCTTTCATCAAAACCTCAGTGGCTTGAGAGGTTTGTTTATCGTTTCCAGGTTTCTTCTCCTTGACAGTTTTAGATTTCGTTTCCTTTGGATTAGGTTTTAATGATTGGATTAACCAGTCCCAAGACCTATGAACTTATTTTAAGGAAAAGACTACTAACGTTTTGATCAACCCTTGATGAAAAAGTCTATTTTTTGTTGTTGCGGGATGTGACTGAATCCTCTTAGACATCTTAGACAATATTTTTAATAAGAAATAAGGTAGGTTAAGAGGGTAATCACCATTTACATGGATTAATAGTCTAATATGATAGAGATGAACAAGAGAAAATGTGTCTTCACATGTAATGTATCTGTGGATAATCAACAGAGCAGTATGCCATTCTTTCCTCACCTAGCCGTGTGGGAAACCTTCGCTCCAATTGGGGTTTTTCTTTTCTAGAATTAAAAAATGATTTTAAAACTCCATAACTGCATTTTCTTTCTTCCACCATCTTTCCCCATATATTGGTAACCTGCAAGCTTTATCTATGCAATGATTTGTCACGTGCATGAGGAGTTTACCAACTACAAATTTGAAACCATCGAAATTATGTGCAAATGTCATAGAAATCTGCTCGTCATGACCCTGGAATGTCAAGAAGAATTCGAACCAACCTGCATCCTTAAACTTATGTTCCATTTGTGGAAATGCTTTGAGCAATTTTTTCCCTTTTGGCTCCAATCTGGTTATCTGACCACTCATTTTGGGCGCCATGACACTGATACAATCCTGTAGAAAAGTTATGAGAATATGGAGGGTTTGATCTCCAACTTTCGAGGGCTATTGAAAACTGAGAGTTATCTCTTTACCTGCAAAGCATATGTAGAATGATAGACATGCTAAAATAGGCAGATTACGATTTCATTCATATGGAATAATAATCGGGCATGTTGATTTGATGTCAAGGTGGCGAGTACGGACCGATCCTCCAAGTTGGCCATCATCATGATAATTACAACCTGAAATAGATCATATAGAAATATGTACATCCTCTAGCAATGATTTCGAACGTTAAAACATGATCTGGGGAAGGTGGTGCATGCAAAACTATCATTACTCTCGATGTTGCAAGAATAGTGTTATTCTTGTAGTGCCCTTTCCACTTTGATAAAATTTGAAAATTAAAACGAAGGAAAGGACACGTCATGTGATAGAAATATTTTTATATCATATCCTAATCTCAAAAAACTTAAAAACATTTAAAATGTGCATAAAAGAATGAAAATAATCTTTCAAGCCAAGAAGGGAAAAAAAAAAGTTTAACAAAAATCATGAAAAATGGGTAGAACATGGATTAAGGATACCCAATTATTAAAAAACAAGGTTAACCACTAACACTGGCTCCTTCTGGGGATAAAGGATAAAGTTTCATGATGAAAATTTAAGAACTTGTTGACCAATGCCTTCACATCCCTCATCATCATCAACTTTTACTGCAATTATTTCCATGTCCATCCATTCCTTTATTTGCAATCCAAAAATAACAACTACAAAATTGCAAGTAGTCTTTACATTGGGTTATGGAGTCCTTATTCTTGCATACTGAAGACATGAAACTACTCTCATACTATAAATTGATCTTCAAACTGAAACCCACATGCTAAAAAATAAACCATTTTTATGTACAACTCCTACACAACTAACCAATCAATTCCTTGATCAAGTCACATCAAACTTCCAATGCAACAATGAAAGCATTTGACTGACAAGATGGTCTTCTTCCTTTCAAGTAAATAAGAAAATGTAGAAAAACTGAGATGTTTGCAATAAAAAATGAATGGGCAACCCATACTTATAGCTGCAATTTTCTTTAATTCCAAATGCTGCAAAATTTTGAACCTCTGGAAACAATGACTCCATGTAGACGACTATTGGATCATATACAATATGAAAAAAATCCAGCTAATGAAAAAACCCAAACCACACCCCTGCAATTTCTGTTGTATTTGTGAGACCATAATCCACTCAATTTCCTTGAAACAACACATGAACATAATTTATTTTATGACAGTGAACAACAACATCTTGAATAGGATGATTTCCTTCATATTTTTCTCCAACAACAGATTCATACTCATCAAAAACAGGCTCACTGTTGGACAGGTCAATGAATGCTCATGTGAAATTCTACTCTTCTCCATTTTCATATTCATCATATACAAATTGACTATAAAAAAAATCTGAATTTTGAAATTCACAAAATTGTGTTTCATTATGCTCTTCAAAGAAAGAACACAAATGAATAACCTGATCTTTTGGAATAAAAATTTCATTATGACAATCAAATAAATTTGTTGTCACACTATTCATGACATTGTTATCAACAAAATCTTGAAAAACTTCTCCTTGAAAAGAAGAATGAGAGAAAGTTTCATGAATGATCAAATCTTCTTCATCGTGATATGATGAAGACTTTTGATTGATTTCAACTAGAAATGATAAAAAAAAATGTTCACCATCAATATAATATTCAAGAATTTCTTGACTAAAATAATGGCCTTTACAAATATTTCCATTAGCAAATTCTTCATGAAGAGACCCATTCGAATGACCATCAAAACTGTTAGGAGCATTATGAGAACATTCCAAAATATCTTCATTGATCTCATCACTAAATCCCCGCTGGAAATTTTTGCTAAGAGATTTAAATTTCTCACAACAATCATTCAAGAGGCATTCGACAATATAAATCCTCGTACAAAATGAATGAAAAGTAGCATGGAAATCATTTAATGATGAAATACTGGAAACATGAAGAGATCGGTACCATTGTCTCGTCTCTCCTTCGAAGGAGTACATAAACATCTTCAACAATACATCTTCATGATGAATATCAAGTTGGTCCATGTATTGATGAAAATCAATAAAGTGTTGTGTAGGATGATCGTGATCATCTCCTCTGAACCTTGGAAGGTAGTCTCCCCATTCATGCATAGTAGGCACAATATTTGGAAAACCAGGAATACCGGAGAAATCAAATGGAGAAAACCTATGAGTCAAAATGGCTTCCATGGCCTTCGACATTGTTGGCCCTCGACCAAGTTATTGAGAACCTTGGTCATGTTTGACCACTTTTGGGACTTCGACAGGCTAGTCGAAGATGGAGATCCCAGGCGAACCGGATATCGTTGGATCTCGCCCCCTTTTGCAGGATTTTTGGGGATTAGGGTTTATGTAACAGGTATGGGATGTCGGCCCATGGTTTTATCCATGTTTAGGCCCCATTTGTAATGTATAAATAGATATCTAGGCGATGTAAGAAAGGATAGACCTAGTAGAATCAGCTTAGTGTGGATCTAGAGGCTTTATGCATACTATGTGTTAAGACTTGCAGAGCTAAGTGCAAGTGATTGTAAGAAGCTTGTGTTCAGACTGTGTACGAAGGCTTTGTGTTGTGCCAAGCTCGGGGAAGGAGGATCTAGCGAGGTGCACGCAGATCTCTTGTCCTATGCAGAGTGGGTTTTTTGTCTCTGTGCATGTAAGAGGATTGAAAGAAGATAATAAAGAAGAAGAAGAGTTGGTGGATGTAGCCCCACATTGGGGGTGAACCACGTATATCTTGTGTTGTGACTTCTTTGTGTTATTGATGTGATTTATGCTTATTGTCAAATCTTTATGTATGTTAAATACATATGATGTAGCAGTTTAGTGCTTAATAACATGATTGAATGCTAGATCTATTTGATGCTATGTGCTAAATGGTTAGATATGCTTAGATCTTGTTGAACACTGCGTTGTTCTGTAATTAGGGTTTTACTTGCGATGTGGATAAAGGGTAAAATCTAAAGAATGTTATCTTCTAAGTGCTCTGTTAAGTATTGTGATCACAGATCTATGTCCCAGCTAGGTTGTATACACTTGAGTCCTACAAACCCCCCCCCTGTCTCTACCTCGGGTGAGACTTCATCTGCTTCACAGGTGTTGCCAAAAGGGCCGGTAGTTAGGGTTTTGTTGGTGCATTGTTGAAGCATTGAACCCTGGGTCTGCTCCTGATCAAAATCTGGACTAGGCGTCAAAATTTATCTCAAAAATCAAAGTTCTCGGAATTGCCTCAAAACGAACGAGTGCATAGCCCACATCGTCACGAACCCAACGCAACTCGTTTGGGTTCAAACAGATGTCGGATGAGAGAGATATCGTGATCTGTTCGAATCGCCAAACAGGTAAAAAAATTGTGCTAACTGTACAGTCCGTACAGGATGACGTGGCAGAGGTACGACTGTCGATGTGGCACGTGACATGGCAAGTGTTGACGTGTCATTTATCAGTTAGTAGTTTGGGAGAATCTGTTGGTGACACGTTGCATGGTCTTTGGAAAATTATGAGGTGCCACGTGGTCTAGGCATGGGCTACCACGTGGCACCATGGTATAGGTTGGTTGGTTAAAACTTTATGGAGTCCATGGGGATCGAACCCCGGACCTCCCCCAAGGTTCAGCACTTTGGTAGTGTGTGGGCTACCAATAGCCCACACGGTGGTCCTTATATAACATATGCGTTTTAATATATTTGAATTGAATTGAAGTGTGATATGGGGCGCGATCAGGCTGGGGCTTAGCCCCAGCCCCTGGTCACATACATTTATACATATGACCCTTGCTACATGGACATTGTGTGCACGCGCGTATCCAATGGTTAAACTCTGATTTTATGTGTGTAATATATGACCACCGTTAAAACAATTGCGTGGGAGTTTGGATTGGTTTGAAACGGTTACCACATCCCCACCACTTGTCAATCATTCATTCACCCTTATAAACAGAGCCTATTTTGCACTAACGTGAGGTCACATGGTGACCCTTGTGACCGTGGCCTTGGCAGTTGGGGGTTGGATGTGCCCTAACTGTCCTACAGTTTGAACAATTTTGTGGTTATGCACATGTGCTAGGTTTTAGCATGAATTTTGAGCGTGTTCTTGGTTGAACGTACAGAGGTGCATTTTGGCAAACCAGAGACAACAAGCTTGAAGGAAGAAAATGGCAGGAGGCCTATCTTCTTTATTTTTTGGCCAAATGAGGTGCCGAAAAAGCCCAACTAGGGTTTTTTGGACGTTTTGAATCCATTGACACTGTTTTCAAAGCCATTTGAAGACTTCTTTTGCAGGTTTTTAACCATTGAAGTTTCAAGAAGCTCTAGGGAGCTTGAAGCCTTCATTGTTTGAGGTCATGTTCAGATGAGCCTATGTTTGTTTTCTGTGATTGAATAATCATTTTTGGCTAATTATTATGCTCTGAACACTTTGGGATAGGTTTCAGATCCATTTGAGGAATTTTACAGGTGTTTTTTTCCATAGAGAATCTCAGGGAAGCTTAAGGCCACATGTAGAAGAGGTCATACTCGGATGAGCCATGATCCGTTTTCAGAGTTTTATTAGTCATTTTTGGGGTTTTTATGTATTCTGAACTCAATGGTACAATCATAATTTCCATTGGAGTTGAGCAACAGCTTTTAAAAGAATTTTTGACAAATTAATCCCAGAGAGCCAAGTCCATTGATGGAGGCTCAAGGAGATGTAGCCTAGAGAGGGGTGAACTCCTTTCTCATATTGTTCTTGTTGTGAGTGTTTGCTGGTTATTATTTGCTGCAAGTTATTTTTGCTGATGGATTTATGAAAACAACATATTTAATCTTGCAAAGACCTCACACATAAACATTTAAAAGAAGCATGAACTTAACACATAATCTATCTTGCATATTTTAACACATGGAGCAAGGTCCTGTAAAGTTTATTTAATGAAGTAGAGGGTGCTTGCATAGCATAACAAGTCAGCC
>ML794171.1:413669-426203 GCA_009831015.1 Picea engelmannii
GTTCATTTCCAAATTATCCTTCATAACATCTCCTTTGCATGCCTTAACCAGTGTGAAGAACACTTTTCAATGGGAAGGAAAGAAACAAAAATCTTTCGACACTTTGAAGGAGAAGATCAGTACCGCATCGGTATTAGCACTGTCGAATATTCAACAACCTTTTGAGATCGAGACATATGCCGACGGATACGCCATGGGTGTAGTATTGATGCAATATTGTAAGCCTATATGTTACCACTCTGAAACTTTTAACCAAGTTATTGTTAACTATCCTACATATGATAAAGAGTTGTATGCATTAGTCCAAAGCGTAAAGAAATGAAAGCACTACTTGTTAGGGAAGGAGAAAATCATACATAGAGATCACCAACCCTTACAGTATCTCCAGGAATTAACCAAATTGCAACAATTTCGACACTACAGATGGATGGGGTTTCTACAACAATTTCATTTGGTAATCAATTACAAAAAGGGTACAAGTAACAAGGTAGTCGATATGATTTTTAGGCCTCCTATTGTTGCTTCTATTATTTTAGAGAATACTTCTTTATCTCATGATAGCTATGTAGAACAATATGCCATCGATGAAGATTTTAAAGAAGTATACAAGAAGCTAACCCTTGGTGCACACGTAGAGAACTATTGTCTGCAGGGAAAACTAATCTATCATCTCGGAAAGCCATGTATTCCTACAAGTGAATGAGTCCATGTAATACGAGAAGCTCACACTTCTCTTGTGTCTGGGAATTTTGGGGTAGGAAAAACTATGGCTCATTTGTAGAGGTTTTGTTACTGGCCTCAAATGAAAAAAATTGTAACTAAATATGTAAAGGGGTGTGTGATGTGTTCTACTTGTAAGCCCACTAATATAAAATTGGGGCTATACTCACCACTTCTTATTCCATCCCATCCATGGGAAAGTATCTCCATGGATTTTGTAGGGGGTTTACCAATGACCAAAGGGGGTCATAACTATTTGTATGTTGTAGTGGATAGGTTCAGCAAGATGTGTATCTTGATGCCATGTAAAAAGAAGATCACTACTGAGCAAACTACTAATCTCTTCTTTCAGTATGTTTGGGTTCACTTTGGGTTACCCACATCCATTGTCTCGGATCGAGATACTTGATTCCTTGGGCACTTTTGGACTATCTTGTGGAGGACGATGGACACCAAATTGAAGAGGAGCACTTCTTTCCATCCACAGACCGACGGACATACTTAGGTGGTAAATCGAACATTGGTACTTTTTCTTTGAGGCTACTACAACAAGAAACCCCAGTTATGGGATGAACAGATACCCTATGTACATAATGATTACAACCGAGATTTACATTCATCCACTCAGAGTTCACCTTTTGAGACATGTTTTGTGTACCTACCCAAGCTTCCTTTGGACTTGATGTATGGGAAATATGTTGATGTGAATGAAGAACGAACATAGGACAAAGCCCTCAAGTTCATCTAGAGGATCCAAAATATACACCAGGAAGTCAAGGAACAATTGGAGAAAAGTCAAGCACAATATAAATCTTGGCATGACAAGCACAGGGTTGATCATAAGTTCCAGGTTGGAGACTGGGTATGGCTTCACATTAGCAAGGAGATATTGAAGGGTGAATGCAAGAAACTCAAGACCATTTGTTATGGACCCTTCACTATCTTGGAGAAAAGTGGTACCAATGTTTTTCGTTTAGATATTCCACCTTAAATAAAGATTTACTCAGTTGTGAACGTCGAGAACTTGAAACTTTTTGAGCCTCCTATGATCATGGATCAAGATGATGAAGTTTCAATACCTTCAGCTAATGAGTTTGCACCTTTGTACTTGGATGAGTTACAAGAAGATATCATCCTAGATAGGAGGATGAGGACTTCACACAGGGGTAATGTTGATTATCTTCGAGTAGGCTTAAAGGGCACACATCCAAGCAAGACAAAGTGGATAGAGAAGGACAAAGTGAGGGGACTCTTCCCTCACTTACCTGTTGATTGATGAAATATTTTGGTGGTCCAAAAAGCTCTTAGTGGGAAGGCATGATCCAAAAAGGATCCAGAGAATGATAAGAACAACTCATAACTCACAGAGCCAACTCAGGACGCTCATAATGGCTTCAGCGGATAGAGAAAGGTAAAAAATAGAAGTTCCCAAAACTCAGTGAAAATGACATGATCACGAAGAGTGTGTCACAAGATTTCCAACAACGCAAATGGCTCGTCAAACAGAGTTACAGATTGAAAGATATTCACGGTCAAAGTTTGGTCAACCTAGCCCAGTCAACAGGGGATGAGTCAGCATCTGTACTGTTGATGTCAGTGTTCGTACAACACACATGGCAGGAGAAGGAAGGTGACATGTGGCATGATGACATCAACATGGTGATGTGGCAACACCAGAGGCTGCCATGTGTCACCCAATTTTGGCATTTTCACATCGATCCGTGGACCAATCGGACCGTGCCACATGGCATTCCATACAGTCCGTACACTGACATGGCGTGTTGAATTGGAAGGGGGAAACGTGGACCAATGATAGGTCGCCATGTGGCCCAATCAGGGGCCACCACGTGGTAGGCGGGAAATGCTCAAGGAAAACCCGTGAGCAAAAAATTTAAAAATATTAGTTTTGCAGGTCCGCCAAATCTAGCGGACCATGCCAAACTCTGCATTGGTTAAATTGTTTGGATATGGGTTAGCACCATCGCTAACTATAGCGAACAACCATATGTTATAATTATACAATGTAAAAAATATAAATCCCAAAAGGGGGAGGCCCATGGGTTGGAGCCCGGGACCTCCTCCACCATATACTCTTTAACAAATCCGCCCCAACCAATAGGCTGGGGGCTACACATTGTAACCAACGCCTGACAAATATATTAAATGTTGCATCCGCCCAACCATAAGGGGGGAGGTGCGTGTAACGTGAGACCATTTGGGCACGAAAAATGATGCAGTCCAGTGATTAATGTAGGTTCCAGAGGGCACAAAATCCAAGACAAATTTCTTCTTGGGGCTAGGAGTGCCATAGTCGGATCGAGGTGTGGAGACAATAATTTTTGGGTAATTCAACGTCACATATTCAATGGTGCTATCTGTTTTCTGACTTGAGCATTATTTATGCAGCTTAATTTCAGAATGAGGTATAGTTATGTATTATGTCAAATTATTATGCTGAGTTAATAAAAGAGCCTACCCATTTGAGATCAGGACCCAGAGACGTAGTCCACTAGGGACGAACTCCATTATCAAGTTTTGTGTTTAGATTTCATGCTTATGTCTCTTCATTTTTTAGCTTTTCCTTCTTTAATGGTGCACTTTAATTTATGCTAATTTAATGCAATTCGTGTTTAGATTTCATGCTTATGTCTCTTCATTTTTTAGCTTTTCCTTCTTTAATGGTGCACTTTAATTTATGCTAATTTAATTCAATTCTTTATAAGTCACTCGATGAAAAGATCCAAGTTCACAAAATTATATGAAAAATCGTAACTTCAAAAAGTAAATGGTAAAAAATATTTTTAAGAATGAAAGAAGCATGAAAAAATGACTAAAAACACCGTTGAATTAAAAAAATAAAATAGAAAAAAATGAAAATAGATGAAAAATAAGTATTTAAAAAAATAATGTGGAAACATTGTGGATTAAAAAATTTAAAATATCTAAAAACCATCTAAGAAGGGAAGGGGGTGCTACGGGTAGCATCATTTTTAAAAATAGGGTAAAAAATTGGACCCCCCTTAAGTTGGTAACTATGTTATCAATGACAACACAATTTGCAACAATTGCTACAAAATATTTTTCTCCTCTATTATGCTCTCAAAATACCACTCTTAGATTCTCTTCTCAACTATGGAGCAAGTAAAATACAAAACAATGGAACCCCTTCTCCACCAGACAACCCAATATTTAACATAGCTTGATAGCCATCTAAAGTTAGGATTTGAATTCCTCAACCCTCAATTAGTGATAAGGTCAAGCAATACCTAATCATCAAAACTAGTTATATAAATGTCTCTGTATTTCTAGCAGACGTGCATTGACAGCGGCCTACCTAATATCCATTGAAAGTTTGAGAATATCCAGACATGCCAATTAAAATTTCATATAAAAATTAAAAAAATCATTTTCCATTGATTAAGATGATGAACCAACTAGGATTCAAAATCTAAATCTCCATTAATACATCTCTGTAGTTTACAGGGATCAGAAAATTATATGTTTTATATTATTTCATGAATTTGCATGGAAAATACATTATAAAAATTTATTTAAATTTGAATGATGTATTTATTCTCAATTTTATCAATATTTTTTTGTCTCCATAATTTATTTATTTTCTGCACTTCACAGTTGTTGAAAACGATTATGAATATGAATCAAATGATACCCGATCCGATGATAAGAAAAACAGAACAGTAAATTTTGAAGGCATGTAGTCACTTTAGGTGCGCCCACTTCACTCCTGTACCTATCTATGGTACACCACATCATGGGTTCAAAAATATCTTTCGTTTCAAAAACATATTTGGTTTGAGGTCTTGGCTTGCCAAATATCTGAGGGCACTGCACGGCCGTATCTGAGGATCACGAGAGTAATGTTGCTCTGCATAGAGAGGACAGACTAACAGCGAGCACGGCAGTCAGCTCAGTCTGGTCATGCTGCAAGGGATGGAGATCCAGAACGGAGGAACCAAGGGAGGACCGGCAGTCATGCTGCAAGAGATGGAGATCCAGAACGGAGGAACGGCAGTCATGCTGCAAGGGATGGAGATCGACAGGTAGGGAGAGTAACGTACGTCAACGCTTCTGTATCCAATTACCATTCCTGCTTTTCTTAGACGATTATCACCGCAATTAAGATAGATTCCGACATTATAGAGAATCATGTATGCCACTTCAGTGTTAATTATTGACATCATTAATGGACTGCAATAAGTTGAGGCCAGATGGGTGTATGGTGTGATACTGACTACAGAAGTTATTGAGGGGTTTTATTGGGTTTCACTTTCATAGTTTATCATATTTCATTATCATCATGATTTATTAAGCACAGTTTGGTTTTGGTTTAGTTTTTAAGTCACTTTCATATCATAGTTTCCATTTTTTTTAAAATAGTTATCATGTCATGGTTCTATTGTTTAAGTGAAAATTATGTCATGGTTCCATTTTTTAAAAGTCCTTCTGTCAATGACAGGGGATGGATTTATGCTTGATGTCTATTCACCTCTTGCAATTTCACATATCTTATGGGATGATTTGACTGTAAGTGAAGAGAACTCACGTAATTTGTTTGAATCAACACTAGCTAAAGACTGCATGGATTCTGAACTTGTTCCAACTTCTATGGCCAAACAAGGTAAGAACCAACTGTATCAAAAAGTTGGATGGAAAATTGTTTTAACGAGGAGGAATTACAAACCTTCTGAATCAGAGGTTCAGATACAACATGCACCTATACCAAAAACTCTCTAACATCCAAGAAACCACTCTACCATTCTGCACCCAAGCTAGTAACTCCAGTTGCATACCCTTTCAGTCTTCTTAAGCCATGTGGTGTAAATGACATCAACCAACGTATTCTGATGCTGCATTCGAGGGTTACAGATCAACATCATGACAAATACTATGACATTACATTGGATTCTAAATCTTTACCAACATTCTTGGGAAAAGTTGTAGTTGAACTTACAAAGATCCATATCGAAGGAAATGGAAGCATCACAATCATGAGAACAAAAGAAGTAGAGATTACTTTGTAACAATGGGTAGGAAGTTTGAACTATTTCACCACTATAAGGAGGATCACTGTAAGGAGGAGAGACATTGCAATATTTAGTAAACATTTTTAGTCAATTTATGACTAAGCTTCATGAAAGCCACTAGAAAGTTGTAAAGAGAGTCCTTCCATACTGAAAAGGGATGTTATTTGTGAACCAAATCCAATTTGGTTGAGGCCAATTTTTGAAAATGTGAAACACAATGGAAGCATATTGAGATAAGACATCATTTTGTAAAAGAGGAGATATAGTCAAAGAAAATTGACTTAATCCACATACAACATCATTTTGTAAGAGAGAAAATATAGTCAAAGACAATTGACTTAATCTATTATAATACTGGTGATAATATGGTTGATATTTTTACCAATACTCTAAAAAGGACAAAATTTGAAATATGTAGAATTCATTGTAAAGTTCATTCGTTTCTCCATTAAAAATGAATGTTAGGAAAATAATGTCCAAATAAATGAAACCCTTTAGTAAGTACCCTTTAGTTACTTACCAGAAAGTTTGGCTTTTCATTTTCTTGAAACTCATGTTGAGTTATCTATAAATAAACAAAGCCAAAAAGGTGAAAGATGTGAGCAATTAAACTCACAAGTGTCTCTTCCTTTCTCTGTGGTGTGTATTTTGTATTTGTCATGTTAAGCTGTTTTAAAAGTTTTTGAAGAATCAGTGCATGGATTTATGATGAAATAATAAAACTACTCACCTTACCTACATAATCAGCTATCAAGGGTGACGCTACCCTTCACCATACACAATGCCACGGGTTACAGCACTCGACGTTCTCGGGTGGGTCAGCCATATTGTTCTCCGTGAATATTACAGTTCCAGGTGAAAATTTGATTGATGCGTTCAAATGCCATTTCCGCTTTTTGTTTCATCTTCCAATCAATTTTTTCACCAAGAGATTTTCGCTTCTCATTTTTGTTTCTCACTCTTTCAGAGGTAGTTTCCAATGTTCTGCACTTCCCATGCTTTGCGGGTACAACCTCAACTAATTTCCTCATGATTACAACCTAAGATTTATTGATTTGTGTTCCTTTAAAATGATTATTTAGAGATTTTATTATAAATTATTTTGAAATTCAAAAATAATAACAATAAAGATTTTTAAACCTGTTTTGCTCAGAATCCCTAATTAATGTTATTTGCAAGCCACCCGTTTTGCTCCGAATCCGTCCTGCTGTCATCAAGCCGCTACCAGGGTTGGAATTTCAAATCCCAACAGTCCGTCAAATTTGACGTTTCCGCAAATTATTATAAACCTGTTTTGACAGATTAACGAAAAACGTATGATTTGCCAAAATTTTTAAGGGCAAATCATTCCGTGATGGGCAATTTGTCCGTCAAATCTTATCCCTAGCCATTAAGTGGCTTATCGGCTTGTTACGCCGAAAGGCGTACACCTATTGACAATGGGCACAATTAATGATCTTTTAATCTCATTTAACCTTAAACCCTAATCTGATGGCTATGCATTGAAGATGCTGGCATATTCTTAGTAGTCCTCCAAAATCAATGGATCAGATTTATTGTTCATAACTTTCTTGCATTTATAAGGTATCCTTTAACATGTTTACTTTTTAACATTTACCTAATCACATTAAAAAATCACTGTAAGGATATATAATTGCCAAGTTCCATTGTCAAAAGTTTCATATTACCATAGACGGATACGTTTTATATTGAGAGCACGTGTTCTTAGTATATTAAAGGCACGCATTCTCAGCTGCTACCTTTCAACGTTCTCAGCTGCTACCTTTAGACATTCTCAGCCGCTAGTTAGCAGTTGGGCTAATTATAAACAGTTTTAATAACAGTTTTGAGGTCGAATTTTTTAATAACATTTATTAGGCCAAAAAGTTTCGAGGGTTTGATATACTCAAAAGTTTCGAGGGTTTGATATACTCTCACATTTCATGGAATTTAGGACTGTTAATCTCACATTCATGCTTGATTTTATTATAGAATTTAAGATTAAATTACTCCTTTAAATCAATAAACAGTTGACCACATAWTTTATATCCTGCTCCACTAAATCATAAACAGTTGACCACATACTTCATATTTTATATGGTTGGCTTTTATAACCAATCTTGTTCATAGTCTTTAATGTATAAAACACTGAGAAGCTTTTCATTCTATAAATCCTCTGAAATATTTCAGAGCTCTACTTTAGAAAATGGCGACTTTACTAACTAATTTCACAATCCAGAATCAAGATACCAAGGTACATGGAAAACCTGAATAAGAATAACAATATTAAATGATCGGATATGCTTTGATTTATGTAGTTGAGAAACGGAATGGAGGACTGGCCTGCTGCATTAAAAAGATAACAAAAGGATGAGAGAATCGGTTTGCAGAGCTCAGATCATAGAGAATAATGACCTTTCAAATCTCATCAGACAAAAGGACGGATTGGTAACATATCACGGATTAAAGAGGGCGCTGATCATATTTGTTCAACTTATTTCAGAACTGTATGCATACGCCATTTTTTCAACTTACTTCACAGCTGTAGACATTGTCGTGAACATATGATTGTGTTTTTAATCGAATGAATAGAAGATTAATGATATTGGTTTTTGATGTTTGTTGTAACTATTTAATAAAAAAACTTTTTTATGATGAGGGGTTAACTAAACATTAAATTGATATATAATATTCGTTTTGTTTTGATAGAAAGTACATCTCTAATGCAAAGATTTAATTATTAAATTTGTAAGGTGTAGGTGATATCTACACTTAATCGAGACATGGAAAATGAACGAAGACTTGAGACAAATAAATACACTATGAACCTTTCATTGTATAGCAAAGAGAACTCACAAACCCTAAAGCATGTTTGAAAGAAAAATAAACTGCTATCAATCTAACTCATAATCTTTTTCATTGTATAGCAAAGAGAACTCACAAACCCTAAAGCATATAGCAAAGAGAACTCACAAACCCTAAAGCATATTTGAAGAGAAAAATAAACTGCTATTAATCTCAACWCATAATCTTGTTACAGTCTCAGGCATCTATCCATCCAGAAAACCCTTACCCTATACATATCCAAACATCCATTGATGAATATATATTCATTTCCATTGGAATGAAATACAAAATAAGCCGCTTCCATGGTGAAATTATACCATGCGATTCTCTCTTCCATCACAATACGAGCATAGAAATCCGTTGTAAGCTCAATTCATGCAGGCTGTGGCTCAGATTAATTCGAGGAGTTGGCATTAACACGACCGCGATACGAAAGAGTGGGGTGCGACTAATATAAATACGGGTCATGTGGAAGAGTCTAGGCAAGCGAGACCTGACGTAATAATAGTAACTTGAAACTGTGGTGCAAAGAACAGTTAAACGCCTGGAGGGCGGAACCCAGAGCGTTATCAGAGGAGAAAATCGGAAGAGTAGAAAGGGAATCATGGCAACGGCAAGATGCGACAGCCTCCGACTCAAGGGAGAGGATGGACGAGCGGCTCATTAATTAGAGTTTGGGTCTGCCGAATTATATTGAAAAATAGAGAGCAAGATGTTCACGTAGGTCAGGACAGGGAGTTTCCAGGAAGGAGCCCTAGATAATGCTGACAAATTTAATAATGCATTGAATGCTTCAGGACGAGAGTTTGTATGGCTGAAAACAGTTCGTACATTGTTGTCAACTATTTACACCTTACAACTTTTCCAGTCAGTATCATGGGAAAAATGTGAGTGGCAGGCACGCTGGTGGAAGGTATATATGGAGCGTAATCGATACAAACTTTGTTTGTAGTGTCAAAGAGAATTTCACTTCGGAGTAAGCTAAGGAGTAAGCTAACTTTGTATCAAACAGAACTGTTTTTCAGATTAAAAAAAATGGGTTTTAATCCGGTCAGGTTTTCAGGGGTAGTTTGAAAATGGTACGGATTAAAGTTTCATGCATTTCAGAATCTTATTTTAGGGGTTTTGTCTCATTTTAAATCAATTGATGCTCAAAAAATCGATCAGAATTTTAGAGTGGCCTGAAATTTAAAACAGCACTGGAGGAGCTGCCTGAAAGGTAACTAGCAGGTAACTAGGGAGAGAATATTGCTCCAGAGTTAACCCACTCCTTTCACTTTACTTAGTTTAATTATTAAGGAATGTTTAAATGTTTTAAATTTTGTTAATTTTAAATGTATAAATAAATTCTAAAATGTTTATATTGTATTTTTAAATGTATAAATAAATTCAGTTTCAAATTTTTTTTAAACATTTGAATTATACAAACTTAACCACTGAAATTTACAAATCCAACTTTTATACTAGTTATCCTAAGCATTGAAACCTCCTTACCTCTGCACCTAGTTTCGACACTGCACCTCCCTAGGTATGCCTAAATAGACAGTTTTTATTTCAAATTTGAATTTTCCTCCATTTCTTGAAAGCCTGTCTCATAGGGTGGGCTCTGCAGTTGTGCATCATTGGTCACATGTTCTTGAGTTGGAAAATGCATCATTGGCAACATGTTCTTAAGATGGAAAATGAACTTGGATACATTTTGGAAATACTAGGGTGTAGTACTAGGTTTTGGTTTTTTTCGTTTAAATTTGACAATATAAATTTGGAAGAAATCACAATTTGTAGTTTAAATTGTATTTGAATCATTCAAATTATACAAATTTAGTTACTCAAATCTACAGATCCAACAATTTCTAACTAAATTTTAGACAAAATTAAACAAAAAAATTCACTAAAAAAAACCAAAACTTAAAACATTTAAACTTAAAACACCAAAACTGTTTTAAACTAATTTGTTCTGCACAACATGCCACACGTTACAATGCATCGATCTCAACTGGCCAATACATAAAAAAAAATAAAAATAAAAAGGGCCACAGGATCCTGTCCCTGGATCTTGTTTCCTCAATCTCGTGTACAATCCTCAAAAATTCGTTATATTCTTTTATAGTTTGACTCTTTTCTATTGTACAATCCTCGAAAATTAGTTATATTCTTTTGGAGTTTGGCCATTTTCTCTTGTACAATTCTGGAAAATTCCCTATCTTCTTTCAGAGTTTGGCTTTTTTTCTCTTGACATTGAAAACATAGTAGGCAATGTCTTATCCGCTGTATATTGATATTACATATTGTATTTGTGTGGTGACAGGGTTTGAGATATCGAGAAGATCACGTTGTGAAACTGGACTGATAGGGGCTGGTCCATGTAATAACAATGCTCCCTTCATTTTGGGATGCTATTCATCCAATGCAAAAAGTTTATGAGATCGTTGCCAAACTTGCAGTAGATTGAGTCTCCCTTTAATACTCTGTGGATTGTTAAATAATTTAATTAACATATTAATAATAATAATAATAATTTATTTTTAAGGTCATTGTCAAGTTAGCATATTAAATTGGTGTATGAGATCTTGTTTGTGAGACAAGGGATCCCTGTTCGTCCAATACTCGTCCAATACTCGTAAAATCTACTAAAGTATACATACCCTATCCATACAAATAAACATATTGTTAATTAATAAAATAATTTAATAATGATATAAATTTTATTTATTTATATAATAAAAATTATGTTAAAATTTTATTTTATTTTATTAGGACACATAAATAATATATAATTAATGCTCTAATTAATAATAAGAAAAAATTATTTATTTTATTTAATTTTAATAGAAAATTGTTTATTTTATTTAATTTTAATAGAAAATTGTTTAAAAGTGTATTTTATTTTATTGATAAAAATTTTGAATATAAATTTTTGCTTTATTTTTTTAATTTTAAAAGAATATATATATATATATATATATATATATATATATATATATATATATATATATATATATATAATTTGAGTAGGTCTAATGGTTAAGAACATGTGTTTTCTCTTAAGAGTTCACAAGTTTAGGGGGTAGGGTATGTATACCTCCGTAGACTATATTTCCTCCTAAAAGATCACAAGGTCACACAAAAAAAATGAATTTTAAAATTTATTAACTAATTAATTAAGTAGTGTGGAAAACCATAGGAAGCTCAATTTTAGTAAAGTCTAAATTATTTTTGCCATGAGCAATGTCACAAACAATTGGGAAAGACACTATTTTTCTTATAATTCATTACATATCCTAATGCCAAGCATGTGGTTTAGCAACTTGGGTAATTCTCATAAGATGGGAAAGCCAAGAACAACTTTACAAGATAATGCACTTCAAGAATAGAGAGGATATTTTTATATTAAGGTTGAAAGAATAAGGGAATGGAATGAGTTCTCATCCTCTAGATTGAAGCATTAATTTCTATGCATGAGCCTTCTGACTATGAATGTATAAGAGGTTTTAATGGAGTGTATTTTTTAATTTTTTTACCATCAATTGTATGGAAACATTTACACACCTTGTGGTAGAGTGATAAATGTTGCAATAGAGTGTTTAAACATTGTTGGATTTTAAATATCTTTGAATCTAATGATGTCTAAGCACTCTCGTGCAACATTTATGACTCTGTGACAAGGAGTTTAGATGTTTCCCAATTGTGCCACACTTTTAAATCAATGTATAACTTATAGTTGTTTCTCAATTTATTTTCTAATAGTATTAATGTGAACATGGACACAAGAATGGCCATGCTATATAAGTGTGCGCACCTTGGTCTAGTAGTGTAAGTGATGTAGGTCCATGGATTAGAATACATCATCAATAATATTTGATAGTGGTTGAGTTGCCACAATCAATAAATCTAAGATGAAAGTTAACTAGATATATACCAA
>ML794171.1:426628-438449 GCA_009831015.1 Picea engelmannii
AGCTTGCACCATCCACTTGTGAATTATAAATAGGCAACTCAAATTCATTATTAGCATCATGCAACGTCGTAATAACTTCCACACTATGAATATTTGTATGATTTTTAGGTTACATATTGTTTTAGATATATTATATATTTTCTATTTCTTTCTTTATGTTATGTTGTTATACTTAATCTCTTTAATCCATTACAATAATGTACTCGTTAATAACTCAACATGTCACTTGCGGGAATTGAACTTAGGTGGGGAGGATAACAATCATCCCTCCCAATGACCCAAGTTAAATCTAATTGACATCCATAGTGGACTTTTGTACCCTCAAAATGTGAATTGTTGAATTTGCAGAATGTAGTTGGCCTTGTGATCTCATAGATTGGCCTTTTATAGTTGGCTTTGTATAGAATTTAGAGATTGTGATGGTTTTGTGAATGTAAGAAAGCTAAGAGTTGATCCATTACCATTGAATAAAAGATAGTTGTATTCTACATTGATGAATTATGTGCAAGTATATTTTATTGCTATGCTGATTTATGTTCAAAGCATTGTATGTGTTTGATAATTTCTCCTATGTGAATCTGATTGCAGCCCTAAACTACATCAAATGGTCTTGGAGATAAGATTATAACTTTGTGAAAGGAAGAGAAGAAAATGGCATGTGATATTGTTGGGAAGGAGGAAAGTTTAGCTTTCATTTATTTGAAAGATTATGTATGTTGTAAATAGGTTTTGATGGTGGATGTTATGCTAGAAATTAGATGCTAAGAAATCAATCCTTGTTGAAAATAGTATTAATAGTGCACTAGTTTGTGCGTAGTAATAGTGAGAATTACGAGAGAATAGGAAGAAGTATGCCACTTAGGAAAATAAATACAATATATCTAGCATATCTAGTGATGGAAGATATGGGATATCAAGGAAATCAATAATTTGAAGAGTTGAGAAGGAAAATTGAGGATTTTCAAATGAAACAAGTTGGTGATGTCAGAGAAGAATCAAGAATATAACTTGAAGTAGGGGAAAGACAAGTTGACTAGGAAAGAGACCCTAGTGTGTAGTTTCCCAAACTTCTAAAATATAGAGTGAGTGCTGGAACTAAAAAATCAAATTATGATGGTAACTTAAAGGATAAAATGTAATTGACTAGATTGAAGAATCATTAAATTAGTTTGAATATCAAAAATTTGAATACCCCCATAAGGTGAAGTTTGTTTGCACCAAGTTGAAGGGGCATGATACTTTATGGAAAGATTGTGTACAAGAAGATATAGTTTATAATTGCAAGGAAAAGATTAAGAGTTGCAAGAAAATGGTAAGTAGCATGAAAGTGAAAACCTTACCTATAAATTATCAACAAGTATTTTACGTTCATGATGGATATTTGAGGCAAAGGTAGATATTAGTCCAAGGGAACATATAAGAGTTCTTCATATTGTCAATTAGATTATGCATCATGCTAGCACTCCATAAACTTCGTTCGGCTGAGAAACGAATGACAGAGGCAACCTACAAACCAACTTTGAGACCCAAAACTAGCCTTTCGGACTTGGAGAGGGATCTCTCAAGAGACTTTGTCTCGGTACAGGATATGGCTTTAAGCTGTCAGCTAGATTTAACACCTTTGAATAATAATTTCTGGTTCTATTGGCAAAAGAGATTAATACCTTGGGCTATGGAGTCGATTTAAGAAAACAATGGAAACAAATGACTTGGTGACTGAACTTGAGAGGATAAAGGCTAAGTAAGCAATAGTTTTCAACTTAAAATCATTGTGTATGGCGAAGGAAAAAAAAACAAAAGAAGTAACTCGGAGCACCGTTGAGGATGAATTCAGGGTTAACTTAGAGGAAAGACGATTTGTCTAAATGGCGCGAATCCTAGGGCGTTGCATAGAAAATTCCAAGTTCGAAATTACATTCTGATTCAGACATAAATAGATATGAATAAAGAATACAGGAAGTACGTACGCAAAGAAAGGAAACAATACATCCAACCGCTACAATTAGAATATTTTCATCAAAGCTTTAGGACTTTTGCATTAAATTTTGATCGAGCTCAAACTACATTCAATAGTCACTGTCTACACTAGTTTTTCCAACCAACCTGGCTTACATCGAAAGAAAACTATATATATGCTAGGGCGTCGCTTGCGCTGCCCTGCTCTCTAGTTACTATCCCTAGTATTTAGGAAACTGCATGTTCTCTGTTAAATGTCCTTTCGTATGTCTCCCTTCCATGAATAGAAACCAACTGTATTCGGTCGCATCATAACCACCTGTCTTTACCACGGGGGTTCGGTTATCAGCAAGGTCTCGTCATGGGGAGAGTGATGTGTCGATGCCTTCCTTTGACAGGGTATCTAAATGATCAAGTGCTCTGTTAGACTCCCTCCATCCACTGTAATGGCCTTGATTTTTTTCCGCGTTCTCATTTGCTGGGGTGCATGCGTGGCGAGTGACTGCTGATTGTGGTTGCCATTACCAAAATGACAAAATCATCCAAGGGTGACACCTTCTTCAAAACTGTCGAAATCTACATCACATTTTACAATACAAGAATGAAATCAGTTAATCATGCTTCTTTTGCACGTTGGCAAAAATTGTGCAGATTTTCTCCTCGTCCGCTTCACATTCTGTGAAGTTCTTTGCATTCCTTTCTTTCGATATCCTCTATGTTTCTTGCAACTATACGATTGTATCCTACGCTTCCCTAAGCTGTCTCTTGAGCAACGTCGCATTTCCTTCGCGGTCTTGTGATGCTGACACTTCAAGGGTCTTTGCTGCTAACTGTTGTCTTAGTTCCCTATTTTCCTAGTAAAGCTCGGCGATAGCGATCTGCACTTGTTTCAGCTGTTGAGAAAACTCACGAACATTTGTGCCTTCGACATTTGTCCTCCTCATTCTTCTCTGGCTTTCTCGACTTGTACCTTTGACAGGTTCCAACTGAATGTCGCACATAAGTAATTCTTCGGCGACTGAATTTGCACACGATTCGCTTGGGACTCGGGTTTCCCCAGCTTCCTTGTTCTTCTTTGGCCTACCCCTTCTCCGAGGCAATTGCTATTTGTGGGAGAGGGATTCCAACATCTTTCCTTCTTGCGTGGCCTCTCGCACTTCAACCTCCACATGGTGTGATATTACCCTTTCCATGAGTAGAGGGAAATCTCCCTTTGGGTCTTTGGGAATGCCCGTTGTGAGAAAGAATGAATCCCAATTGCTTCCCAACCATCTTAATTCCTCAACTACCAACAATTTAATTAGTGAGACATGAGAGATTTTTCTTTTCGATTGATCTGCTTCAGCCTGGGTGCTATCTGCCATCTGTCGAAGGTTCTGGTGTAGGAAAAAGGGTAGTTTTAATGGTCTCCTTCCTGTGAAGTGCATCAATAATCTAATGTGATGTGAATGTACTCTATCGAACCTCCTCTCACAAGTGAAATATTTCCTAATTACTCCAAGGAGTTTCTGAAAAGGTTCCTGCAAATGTTTAGTCAGAAATCCTGTCTCAACCTTCCCATCTAAATATTCTCGCTTGATGAAGTCTTCATAGCACCGCGTGTCCAAGGACATGCCTTTGAACCACCTTTCTTCGCGTAGAGGGATCTCTGTCGCCATCGACATAGTTTCTTCTATTACATGGATAGTGACACCTGCAATCACCATGTGGAAGACGTCGAAACTGAGTGCAAACTACTCAGCCAGTCTCATATTAAATCCTTGGATTTTTCTACAAAAGGTCATGCATTCGAACTGCTCAAAGGATGCTCTGACCTCCAGATCTTCGTTTATCAATGTAAAGCTTTGGGGCTCGGGCCCAACTCTTCTACCACTTCGCGTGCCTTTTCTTATGCTCTGGGAGGCTACCATGGCGCAACTTGTACTTGTTCTACGTGTTGTGGATTCATACGGGCCCGAGGCAGGAATCTCTATCAACCCGGGCTTGCGAGAAACATTATGCAGTGTTTAAGCCTGACTGGTAACCAAATGTATGCAGAACCACCAGAATTTATAGCGGGGCGGGCGAGAGGTGGAATCGTGACGAGGAACACTGAATTCATGGCGACTGGAGGCTTCAAAGCAAACTGAAGATTTTTCGTAGTCCATTTGTGCGACAAGCACACTTCGGGGCATGTGAAGTACAACTTATAAGGGTTGCAGTGCATACGTGATACGAGCGCCATGATTTTTCATTCTTACAGCCCTCATAATGAGCTAATGATGGTCATTGCACTTGCTGATGTGACTTATGTTTAACAACTTGCCTTGACCCTTAGCACGTAAAACTTCCTTTATGATAGGACCTGAATCTTTGGGAACAGACTTGTACCATTTACACATGTTTTTGACTCTAACATCCCTTCCCAATTCCAAGGGCCAACCGACCACTTACTGACCTCAAGCTCTATATTGTTCAGTACCTGGCTTCACATGCTTTGACACAAAGACCCTAAATCAACTAAGACCAACCCTTACTAAAAATAGAAATGATGGCGCTAACAACTATCTCCAACGAGGATGTTATCCTCCCAATGAGGTAGCAAAGAACAACAGACCAGGTGCTTGACCATTGGGATTTATTCGACTTTCAGACACTGAAACATGAAAAATAAAACACAACCTAAACTTATTGACACAGCTTCTAACAGACTCAACATAAACTCAGGCCCTTTGCTTTGGGCTTCAATTTTCTGTTGACATACTAACTCGAAAATGCCTAACTTGAAAACAAAATAAAATGACTATTTATAATGACATGTGACTTAAACAGACTTTATTGCACCAGATAGTTTTTGAGGAACCTGTTGTTTAAAGGACCCCAACCAACACACTCTACATTAATCTCTTCTAGAAAATAAGCATTGTTCCCACGATATGCACTGATTCTACATGGACCCATCTAGTGATGATCGAATTTTTCATGCTTTCCTTTGACTTCGTTCCTCGCGTCCCATTTCAGTACTAGGTCCCCCATACGAAAATCATCCTACTTAGAATGCTTATCGAAGTTTTTCTTTATCCTTTCCTGGTGGAGTTGTGATTGATTGTACACTTGCTCCCTCATCTGCTGTGTGTGAATCAACCGATTTATCCTCCTCTAGGTGTCATCTGGATCAACTTCCTTCTCCTGCAACAACTTCTTAACGGGTAACCCCAGTGAGGTGGGGAAAACCACATCTGCGTCATATACAATCTGAAATGGAGAGGTTAAGATGGAATTCTTAGTAGTGATGATGTCCTCCCATAACGCGTAAATAATGTTTTTATGCTAGGCCTTCTTGTTGTCTTGTAGGAGTCTTTTGATGATTCTGGTCAAGCTTTTATTTGATGATTCTGCTAACCCATTTCCTTGTGGGTAATACGTTGTAGAGTGTCCTAGGGTTATATTATAATCCTGACAAAACTTCTCCATCTTCTTGGACTTGAATGAGACCACGTTATCTGTTATGATCTTGATAGGGCATCCAAATCTCGATAGAATGCTTGTCTCAAGAAATTGAATGATGATTGCGTCAGTATCCTGCTTCGTTGGGATTGCTTCTATCCATTTCGTGAAGTAATCTGTGGCCATGAGTATCCAGTTGTGCTGCGTCGAGGATGGAGGATGGATATCCCCTATAAAATCCAAGCCCCATTGCATGAAAGGCACTTCGACCGAGATCAGTTTCAGCGGAAGGGATTGCATCTTTCTCCTTCCATAAAAAATCTGACACTCATGGCAGTTGGAAACTTCTTTGTAAATGTCTACGAAGATGCCAGGACAATAGTAGCTTTCTCTTAGGATTTTATGTGCAGTAGTTTTCCAGTAGTGATGTCCTTCGCAGTCACCTTTGTGGAATTCTCCGATAGCTCATTTTGAATCATTTTCCAGCAAACAACTCAGCAATATCCCTCTAGGATCTTTTCAGTACAATGAGTTATCCAAGATGCATAACTTAACAACTTTGAGTTTTAAGAATCTGGCCTTGGTCTTACTTAAACTTGGAGGGGCTTGCAGATTTCTCAACACATAGATGATGTCTGCATACCAGAGTGAATCAACGAACTTTTGAGACACCGATGCGGTTGTTTCTTCATGAGGGTTCTCTGACAGATCAACGATGAATTTTATTCCCAAGACGTCTTATTCCGACTGCACCATCATCTTTACAAGGCCCTCACCTTTAATCATCTTCCTGGGATTGATTTCGAGGTCGTATTCCAGCATGGACGCTATCCACTTACCTCTTCTTCCCTCAGGGTCAGGCTGAGTTAGGATATCCTTGACTGAGTTGCTGGGACTGTAAGCGATAACGTGGGAGTGTAATATGTACATTTTTAACTCCTTTAGGTATTTTACTAAGGCGTATGCTTGTTTCTCCATAATGTCATACCTTAGTGGAGAGTCCCTTAGCGTCCTGTTGAAATAGGCTATAGGCTTCTCAAAGTCTAATCATCTTTCTATAACAATACGTCGGCAATGGTATGCCTCGAGGTGAATGAAAACAAGATGAAGTATTTTGTGAAGTCTGGGATGGCCAACAGGGGAGATTTAGTCAATGCTACCTTGATATATTCAAATGATTTCCTAACTTCCGGGTTCCGCTTAATCTCGTTCCCCTTTCTAAGCATGAAAGTGATATGTTTTATAATTTCTGCCAGGTTTGGGATGAATCTTCTCAAGAAATTAACTTTTCCCAGGAAAGATTGTGCCTCCTTCTTACTGCGCAGAGTGCCAATTTTCAGGATTCCTTCAACCCTACTGGGGTCTATCTTAATACCCTCCTTTGAGATGATGCGCCCCAACAACTTCCCTTCTTGTATCCCAAAATGTGACTTTTTGGATTCAATGATATGCCAAATTTCCTACATTTCTGGAAAACCTTCTTCACATGCTCGAGGTGTTTTTTTTCGGAGTCGGAGTACACCATGATGTCATCTAGATAGATCACGATAAATTTGTCCTTTTCATTAGCAAATTCCATGTCCATCTCCCTTTGGAGGGTAGCTCCGGTGTTCATCAGGCTGAAGGGCATCTTAGCATACATGAACGTTCCCCATGGTGTTATGAAAGTTGTCTTTTCCCTGTAATCTGGGTGTACCATGATCTAATTACAACTCGAAAAACCGTCCAGCACGGACATCTTCTGGGACCCCACTACCTTTTGCAGAATATATTCCATTTTAGGGAGTGGGTAGTGGTCCTTGAGGGACACTTTGTTCATGTTTCAGAAATCCACACACAATCTTATTTCCCCGCTCTTTTTTCTTACAGGCACCAGGTTGGAAACTCATTTCGAAAACCTCAAAGAAACGATAATTTTAGCTTCGAATAGTTTCTTTATCTCTTTTTCGATTAACGACAACAACAGGGGATTTATCCATCTCATCTTTTGTTTGAAAGTTCTCTGGTCTTCCTTGATAAGAATGACATGTTGAATCACCTTTGTGTCATAAACCTTCAAGTCATCATAACTCCAAGAGAAAACAATGAGGAAATCCTTTATGAGCTTGATGTATTCTTGTCTGACCTCCAAACTGAGCGTTTTTGACAATTTGATTATTTTCGTGTTCTCTTGAGTCCTAATGTTGCAATCTTCGACATCTTCATCGTTTGCAGTGATCTTGGAATTCATGGCCACATCATTTTCATTGAAGAGCTTTTCCAACGAAACTAGCCCTTTTGGGATGATATTATTCTTCAATTGTACTATGCCCCTTCTCACTATCTGGTTCTGGAAAGGATCGTCATTAATGTGAGCAACTGCGCTCCCATCTTCGTCGCAACAAAACTTGTCATCAATGTTTATGTTAGTGAACTCGTTGCTCATTTGGAGAAATCTCTCCACTTGTTTGTCGTCCTCTAACACCTGCCAATATTTGATATTATTAGGCACCATCGACCTGTGTTTAACTTCGATCTCGTATTTTATTTTGGGGAAGATGGGAATTTTAAAAACTGAGGCCAAGGTGGTCAATGCATTAGCGATTTGATTTTTCCCCCTCGGGATAGCCGATAGATTATACTCAGAGAATTCTTCTAGGAGGTCGAGCACCAAGTTCCTATACACTCTCAGCCTAAGGTGTTTGGATTGATATATGCCTTTCACTTGGTTTATAACCATCTCGGAGTCCCCATATATTTTTTTCCTCTCTACGCCTAATTATTTCAAAACCTCCAAGCCCAATATCAATGCCTCATTCTTGTCCATGTTATTTGTATAGTCGAAAGCGAGCATATATGAGCAAAGTTTTGTGCCCACCTTGGGAGGACTTATCCACACACCTGCCCCTACCCCTTCTTTGTTGAAAGCATCGTCGAAACTCATGTTCCACATCTCGTTCTCCACGCAATTCCTAAAATTGGTGCACTCTGCTACTCATTGCACAGCTTTATTGTCGAAATTCATGACGACTATTGAATCTTCCTCTTCAAATCTCAGGTCATTGTAGAATATGGAGGAGCCGACCTCAGTGTTGACAGAGTATATATGATGATTATTTGGCTGTGTCTTACTGCTTACCATGTACTTCAATAATACTTCTCTATATAACTATCTCTCCTAGCCAAAGACAAGAATGGTAGCATACGACATGTCCATTTGCAGAGTTCCCTTTAATTTCCCATCCCACGACCTGGATAACAACATGGCAAACTTAGGGGGTATATCAGCCACGACTATGTCCATGACCATGTTCTTTGAAGGAATTTGGGCCAACAACATGACCAATTCCTTAATGAGACCCAAACATTTGAATTTCCTTGAATCGAAAGAAAAGAGGTCCTTATAGGGGCTAGTGATTTCCAAACCCAACTTGTCCATGATCACCTTTGGCATGAGGTTGTGCGACATGCCTAAATCCAACATGGTGTTATGTAGGGTCATGTCATGGACCTTGAGACTGACATAGAGCGGGGGAACATCCTTAGTATAATTTGTCTCCTCTATGCGCGAACCAAATAAAATAGAAGGGTGATCATCCTAGATGTTCAAAGTGTCAGGGGTTTCTCCCATTTTTAGCATTTTAATAATCTTCTCCCAATACTCACCCTTTTTGATAAGTTCGTTCAATGGGAAAAATATTTTGATCTTGGCCATTTCATTCTCAAAGTTAAAGGGGGGAGAGACTTTTTCTACCTCTTTGCCATGCGTTTCTCGTCTTGTCTCTGGCACTTTCTTCGGGGCCTCCTCCTTTGACTTTTCCTTTTCAGCCGCATCCTTGGTCGGGTTGTCTAGCTTTGGGTGACTTGTGGAAGGGGTATACGTCGGAGGTTTCCTTATGGGATTTGTCTACTGAGGTTCAATAGGCGCCTTCTTTCTCTTGAGGTTGTATTGTTTCTGAAATTGCATGATGGTGTTGTGATAACCTTTCCTGAATTCTTTCGTTTCCTAGGAGAGTGTGTCATCTGTCTCCAACATAATATCATCATTTTCTCTCATGTATTGATCATGTTCTCCCTTCGTAAAAAACATGTACGTGTCCTTGGCATCACAACAATGCATTTGGTCTTGGAACATCTGATCAAAATTCTTGTCTGCGGAATTATTTTGGAACACATGCCTTGTTTGTTGGTCGCCCTGGTCTCTCTACTTCCTCTGTCTGATCTGAGGGACCTGAACCCTTCTAAGGTTTTGATTTCTGGGCTAGGGGTCATGCTGTTGTTGGGCAACAGGTTTTTTTACCATGGACATTCTTTCCATCAGCTTCTCTATCGTCTTCATCATCAGGTCTAATTTTTCGTCCGAGGACCAAGATGTCGATGGTTGTGCATCCCCGTGGGGTTTCTTATCACCTCTGTTGAATCTTTATTTGACCATCCTCTACGCCATAAAGTTTACCTCTACTTCGATTGCATCGCTCATCACGACATCTAGATTTGCTGATCTTATTTCTCTCAACATCAAGGAGAAATGACTGTCGAAGGAATCGGTGTATTGCAACTATGCAGCCCTGGGAGGCAGTTGAACTTTTGCAGGAATCGAGTTATAAGTCGTCATGAAATGGGCTGAGAATTCTTGCACCATCTCCTTCGGCACCTTCTTCATGTTATTTTACTTCATCAACAGTTGCAAGGGATTATTCTTGTCTCCCCATCCAGTAATGAAAGATGTTTCGAAAGCGATGAAGTCTTGAATGCTTGCTACTGGGAGGGATTTGAAGCACTTCCTCACCTCCCGCAAAATACTTTGCACGAACAATCTCATTTTTGTGTCTTCATAGTCCACCTCCTCTAGGTCGATGAAATCATTGAACCAATACAGATGCCTTTGGGCTGAAACATTCCCTTCAACATGTAGAGCTTGATCCTCTCGCTATAATTTTGGGGAAAATCATGCAGTTGGGCTGCCAGAACGAGGGGGGAGAATCTGGAGGCCATGTCTCTAAGAGGGTTAGGGATTTGGGGGATGTTCTTAGGTATCAGATCTTGAAACCTCTTCTGGTCAAAGACTATATCGTCCAAAATGGTCTCCGACTTAGACCTGAACAGAGTTTGCTCAAACAGGGCATAAAAATCAAGGTTGTTGATGCTTTGCACATTGTCTTTGGGTAACGACAAGCTTCTTTATAGGTAATAGAATGGTTCTGGAGCTTTCTCCCTAGTTCTGTGCAGATGTTTCTCAGGATCACACACATGCTCTACAGGGTTTGGGTCAGGATTTTCTCTAGTATAGATTGTCTTCGAAGCCAGGGTTCCTGAATCATGCTACTTTGTGCTACTGGTATGTTAAGCCCTAATATTGTCTCATTACCCCTTAATTGGGGCATATTATATTAGTAATGTTATTTTATTTATGTCGACTTTAGGCCATTAGTTGTAATTATACCTCCTAGTCTCCTATATATACCAAGGAGACATTTTCATTTTGAATCATCTTGTACTTGAACATTTAAGTGGGGTAAAAGGAGGTTTCCCCCTCAAAGAGACTTATTATCTGAAATTATCTCTTATCCAAGGCGTTGAGTACTTTTTCTGAGGTTTTTCTATGCTATATTGATATTTGGTTCTTAACATATAGTATCAGAGCTCAAGGTCTTGGGGTTTCGCTGCTACATCTGAGACACCTTGGCATTTTCACTATAACCTTTTTTCTTCAACATTTCAAAAGGAACAACTTGGAGGATATTTAGTAGACGGATCAAGGTACGTTGGGTTAAAAATTCAGCTCCTGAGGCCTTATACTTTCAGAGGTAAATCCTGTACAAGATAGGGTTCTGGAATCATCTTGAACTGAGTCATTGTGGAATTTTCGCTATAAAACAATTTCTGCAACATTTCAGACCCTAAACTCCATAGGATTTTTACAGAAATTAGTAAGGTATCTGTGGTAAAATGTTCAACTTCTGGGTCATCTTAAATTTGTATATACACCTTGTGTAAGATAGGGTATCTGACTAGTCCTATTGACTAGTCTCAAGAAGGTGTTCCAGGAAAAACAATCATAACTTCTTCCTAGAGTATCCAAATTGAGTGGGACTGGTTTCATTGGATCGTGAACAATATGTAGTATTTTTGGTGCAAGTTTCAGAATTTTATATCAATTATTGTGTGTGGGGTACGCTATACAAGTGAGATCTCCTAGAAAGGCCAAAAAGCGGCAAGTTGTGGGGAAGTTACCATAAATTCCACTTGGCACATCCAATTTTGATCAGACCTGTGGCATTGCAGAGAAGAAATATTAGAGAACTACATAAGAGAAATTTTCATACCCATAAGGGTCAAAACTTGGGAGATACAACAGAATAAATATTGTCTAGCAGAACCACCTCAAAATCAAGGTTCAAAAGTGATACTTGGCCAACATGCCACCCAAAAAGGGAACTTCTACACCAAATAAGCCTCC
>ML794171.1:442483-458321 GCA_009831015.1 Picea engelmannii
GCCAAGAAGGATAATAAATTATCACCAAAGTACTATGGCCCTTATAAGGTGTTGCAAAATATTGGTACTATGGCATACAAATTGGAGTTGCCTGCATCTTCACGAGTACACCCCGTTTTCCATGTTTCATGCTTAAAGAAGGTGTAAAAATCATATTGGAGCCTGAAGCCATCACTGACACAAGAATTCGTGAGCTGAGGAATAGATCCATTTCAGAGTATCTCATTAAATGGAGGAAACTACCGGCTGAAGATTCCACTTGGGAAGATGAGTCCTTTATAAAGAAGCATCCAGAGTTACTCAAGCATTGCGGACAACACTTGTCTCAAGGGGAGGGGCATGTTAAGCCCTAATATTGGCTCATTACCCCTTAATTGGGGCATAATATATTAGTAATGTTATTTTATTTATGTCAGCTTTAGGCCATTAGTTGTAATTATACCTCCTAGCCTCCTATATATACCAAGGAGACATTTTCATTTTGAATCATCTTATACTCGAACATTTAAGTGGGGTAAAAGGAGGTTGCCCCCTCGAAGAGGCTTATTATCTGAAATTATCTCTTTTTCAAGGCGTTGAGTACTTTTTCTGAGGTTTTTCTATGCTATATTGATATTTGGTTCTTAACATGGTCTTTTTGAATCGAGTCATCAGGGTAAAGGTTTCAACCAATATATATTTTTGTCCCTTTGTTACCCTCAGGGGTCAAAACTATAACTTTAGTCATTCTCCCAGTGAAAATTTATTCCATTTTGTCCTTGACAATGACACCAGAATGTTAGCACTCCGTAAACTTCGTTCGGTTGAGAAACAAATGACATATGCAACCTACAAACCAACTTTGAGACCCGAAACTAGCCTTTCTTACCTGGAGAGGGCTCTCTTAGGAGACTTTGTCTCGGTACAGGATATGGCTTTAAGCTGTTGGCTAGATTTAACACCTTTGAATAATAATTTCTGGTTCTATTGGTGAAAGAGAGTAAGACCTTGGGCTATGGATTTGATTTAAGAAAACTATAGAAACAAATGAATCGGTGAATGAAATTGAGAGGATAAAGGCTAAGTAAGCAACAATTTTCAGCTTAAAATCGTTGTGTATGGTGAAGGGAAAAAAACAGAAGAAGTAACTCGGTGCACCACTAAGGATGAATTCAAGGTTAACTTAGAGGAAAGTCGGGTTGTCTAAATGGTGTGAATCCTAGGGCGCTACACAACGAATCCTAGGTTCAAAATTACATTCCAGTTCAGACATAAATAGATATGAATAAAGAATACATGAAGTACATACACAAAGAAACGAAACAATACATCCAACTGCTACAATTAGAATCTTTTCATCAAAGCTTCAGGAATTTTGCATTAAATTTCGATCGTGCTCAAACTACATTCAATAGTCACTATCTACACTATTTTTTCCAACCAACATGGATTACATCGAGAGAAAATGATATATAGGCTAGGGCACTACTTGCGATGCCCTGCTCTCTAGCTACTATCCCTAGTATTTAGGAAAATTCATGTTCTCTGTTAAATTGCCTTTCATATGGCGCCCCTCCATGAATAAAAACTAGATGTATTTGGTTGCATCATAACCACCTGTCTTTTCCATGGGGGTTTAGTTATCAGCAAGGTCTCATCATGGGGAGAGTGATGTGTCGATTCCTTCCTTTGACAAGGTATCTGAATGATCAATTTCTCTGTCAAACTCCCGCCATCCACTGTAACGACCTTGATTTTTTTTCGCGTTCTCATTTGTTGGGGTGCATGCGTGGTGAGTGGTTGTTGACTGTCATTGTCATTACCAAAATTAAAAAACCATCCAAGGGTCATGCCTTCTTCAAAATTTTTGAAATTTGTGCCACGTTTTAAAATACAAGAACGAAATCAGTTAATCATGCTTCTTCCGTGCGCTGGCAAAAATTGTGTGGAGTTTCTCCCTGACCGCTTCACATTCTTTGAAGTGCTTCATATTCCTTTATTCTGATATCCTTTGTGTTTCACGCAGTTGTACGATTGTATCCTGTGATTCCCTGAGCTATCTCTTGATCCACGTCACATTTCCTTCACGATCTTGTGATGTTGACACTTTAAGGGTCTTTGCTACTAACTATTGTCTTAGTTCCCTATTTTCTCGGTAAATCTCGATGATAGCGAGCTGTGTTTTTTTTAGCTTCTAATATGGATCACGAACATGTATGCCTTCGACATCTTCCCTCCTCATTCTTCTCTGACTTTCTCGACTTTTAAGTTCGACAGGTTCCAGCCGAATGACATGCATAAGTAATTCTTCAGCGACTAACTTTGCACGCGGTTCGCTTGGGACTCGAGTTTCCCCAGCTTCCTTGTTCTTCTTTGGCCTGCCCCTTCTCTAGGGAATTTTCTCTTGGGGGTACATGGCTTCCAATGTATTTCCTTCCTGCGCAACCTCTCCCACTTCAGCCTCTACGTGGTGTGATATTACCCTTTCTGCGAGTAGAGGAAAATATCCCTTTGGATATTTGGGTATGCCTGTTGTGAGAAAGAATGAATCCAAGTTGCTTCCTAACCATCTTAATTCCTCAACTACCAGCAATTTAATCAATGAGACATGAGAGAGTTTCCTTTTAGATTGATTTTCTTTATCCTGGGTGTTGTCTGCCATATCTCAGAGATTCTAGTGTAGGAAAAAGGGTAGGTTTAATGGTCTCCTTCATGTGAAGTGCATCAATAATCTAATGTGATGTGAATGTAATATGTCAAACCTTCTCTCACAAGTGAAATATTTCCTAATCACTCCAAGGAGTTTCTAAAAAGGTTCCTACAAATTTTTACTCAAAACGCCCGTCTCGACCTTCCCATCTAAATATTGTCGCTTAATGAAGTCTTCATAGCACTGCATTTCCAAGGACATGCCTTTGAACCAACTTTCTCTATGCAAATGGATCTCTGTCGCGGTCAACAAATTTTCTTCTGTTACATGGATAGTGACACCCACAATCAACGCGCAGAAGCCATTGAAACTAAGTGCGAATTGCTCAGTCAGTCTCATATTAAATCCTTGGATTTTTCTGCAAAAGTTCATGCATCCGAACTGCTCAAAGGATGTCTAACCTATGGATCTCCGTTTATCAATGTCAATCTCTGGGGCTCGGGCCCAAATCTTCTACCACTTTGCGTGCCTTTCCTTATGCTCTAGGAGGCTACCATGGTGCAACTCGTACTTATTCTACGTGCGGTGGCTTTGATACGGGCCCAAGGCAGGAATATCAATCAACCCGAGCTTGTGAGAAACATTATGTGGTGTTGAAGTCTGGATGGTAACCAAATGTATGCAGAACCACCAAAATTTATAGTGGAGCGGGCGAGAGGGGGAATCGTGTCGGGGAACATTGAATTCATGGCGACTGGAGGATTCGAAGAAAACTAAAGATTTTCCATAGTCCATTCGTGCGACGAGCACACTTTGGGGCATGTGAGTAAAATTGATAAGGGATGCAGCACATACGTGATACGAGCACCATGATTTTTCATTCTTTCAACCCTCAAAATGAGTTGATGATGGTCATTGCACTTGCCAACATGACTTCTTTTTAACAACTTGCCTTGACCCTTAGCACGTAAAACATCCTTTCTAAGAGGACCCGACTCTTTGGGAATAGACTTGTACCATTTACACATGTTTTTTACTCTGACATCCCTTCCCGACTCCAAGGGCCAACCAACCACTTGCTGACCTCGACCCCTCTGTTTTTCAGTACTTGGCTTCACATGCTTTGACACACGAACCCTGACTCGACTAATACCGACCCTTACTAAAAAGATAAATGGTGGCGCTAACACATCAAGGAACCAAAATTCCAAAGGGTTGCAATGGATTTCAAGGTCCTAAGGTTTCATACTTGAGATGAATTAAACACTCATTATTTCCATACTCTAAATAAAGTATACCAAATTCCTCCAAAAAATTATGAAAAGTTGAGTAGAAGACAACAAAGTGCTAGAGAAGTGCTAGAGATAGAAGAATAAATGAAGTAAGGGAACGTGTAGCTCAGACAAGGAATTGTTCAATTGTTGGGGAAAAATTATATATATTCACCATGATCAAGGAGAAAATATCATGTTTAGAAATGTGTTTCTCAAGCCAAAGAAGTAAATTGTAGTAGAAAAAATCTTCAACACAAAATGTAAAATACAAGGTAATTATTGTGATTTGATTATTGATGGAGAAAGAACTGAAAATATAGTATATAAAGAGGTGATAAATAATTTAACATTAAATTGTGCACCCCATCGTAGTGCATGAATAGTTTCATAATTGTAGAATGGACATTGGGTTACTATTTCTCAACATTGTTTGTTGAATTTTAAAATAGGAGATTACAAAGATCATAGTTCCTATGGTCACAATCCTTGAGGTCATAGTCCCTGAGGTAATAGTTCCTGAGGTGAAAGTTCTCAAGGTTATAGTTCTCGAGGTCAAATTTATTGAGGTAATAGTACTCAAGGTCAATGTTTTGGAGGTCAAATTTCCTAAGGTCGAAGTTCCCAAGGTCATAGTTCCTGAGGTCAAAGGTACTGAGGTCAAATTTCCTAAGGTCATAGTTCCTTAGGTCAAAATTCCTAAGGTCAAAGTTATTGAGTTCATAGTTCTTGAAGTCAAAGTTCCTGAGGTCATAATTCTTGAGGTCAGATTTCTTGAGGTCAAAGTTCCCAAGGAAATAGTTCTTGAGGTCATAGTTCCTAAGGTAAAAGTTACCAAGGTCATAATTCCTTATGTCAAAGTTAGTGAGGTCAAAACTCCTAAGTTCATAGTTCTCGAGGTCAAAGTTCCTGAGGTCATATTTATTGAGGTCATAGTTCATGAGATCATAGTTCTTGAGGTCAAAATTCTCGAGGTAAAAGTTCTCAAGGTCATAGTTCCTGAGGCCATATTTCTGGAGGTCATAGTTCCTAAGATTAAATTTCCCAAGGTCAAAGTTTTGGAGGTCAAATTTTTTGTGGTCAAAGTTCTCGAGGTCAAATTTATTGAGGATAAAGTTCCTAAGGTCATAGTTCGTAAGTTTAAAGTTGCTAAGGTCATAGTTCTTGAGGCCAAAGTTCTTAAGGTCATATTTCTTGAAGTTAAATTTCCTAAGGTCACTACTCTTGAGGTCCTATATGATCCTTGAGAATTGTTGGCTTGCTTGCACACATCCTTCCTAATGATTGGGGGTTGATGACCCAGGTTTCATCAAAATTGGCCAACAAAAACCCTATGGCGTCGACATATCAATCCACATTCGAAGAATAAAGAAGGTCTCATTAATACACCACGAGAATGATAGAGACCATCTAGTCTGTGTCAATGATGAAGTATCAATTACAAAGATATTCCATTGCACTAATATTAAATACTAACATCGTATACCATTAACACATACATTCATTAGACACATAATCGATGCATCATAGGATAGGAATAATTGTATCTTTTATTATATTCATTCAACCAGTCAAATAAATATACCAAGAGACTCATCAATTATCAGAAACAATGCCCTGCACTCTCATACATTCTCTCGGTATTTCATTACATACCACCATGTGCTTTCTCCCAAAATATGCAGCTATTACAAAACCAGACTCATAATCAGATTAATTACAAAACATGAGCTCAATGAGAACTTAAAGACTTCGACCACCGCAAGAACAATCCTAAAAAAAGAATCAATGACTGACTAATCAACTAACCAACCAAATGATTGACTAATGTATTATCTATCATAGTTTCTCCCTTTTGTTTCTCCCTATACTCTAGCACTCTATCACTTTCATTTCTACTCAACTTGCTCTGCTGACTGCCTTTCCCACACATTTATGTCACCCACATGCAATGCATATAGCCTATTTAGAGTCATGAAATTCTTAAATATCTTTCCAACTCATCCCTTTATTTATCCATGATCTCTCGTGTTTCCTGAAGTAACCATTGAAGAAGATTTCCCAAAGATTATTTTATTTATTCCAACAAGCATGAGGTATCTTCTTGATTTCAGACATGCATAGTAGAACTAAAAATGACATGAATAAAAAAACTCAGATTGGCACGCATAAAAAGATCAGATTGGCATGCATAGAAAAACTCGAATTGGAACATGTGTCTCATGTCATCCACTATAGAACTTCTAGTGTGCATGCAAAACTGTAGTGCATGTACAACTACATGTTTGCATGTGCCGTGTTTATCCCAAAATTTTGGGTGTCAGTAGTCCCCCACCATTATTATTTGGCTTGTCTTCAAGCCAATGATCTCATGGAGTGACTAACGCGATGGACGTAATCGTCTTCAAAAGTTCTTGAAGGAACTCCTTGAATTGATTATCAGATTCATTAAGGGTGTCATGAAGTTCTCATATGAGATGAATGACCTCATCTATATTAACCGTTGTAACCTGAGGATTTTTCCGAGTATTGTGGTATAATCTATGGGAGGTACACACCAAATATTTAATAACTTGGAGTGTAGTACAACCCTCCTCGAGAAACACCAGGACATAAATACCTATATCGTCCTATCAGACCCTCCAGTTGTTAATGAAATGGGAAGAGTGTTTCATTTTGTGGCCACTGCCAACATTCTTATGTATTTGATCCACATCATCCTTATGCTTGTATTCTCACATTCATGACGCATAACCATTCCTTTTTATGTCCAAATGTGAGTAATATATAGATTAAATCTTGGCATTTATCGCCAGGTATTGTCAAAATGTGCGAACCCCTTAGAAACGTACAACAAATAGGTCAATCTTTATTGTGCGAAAAATTTTATGCCACCTTAGTTTTAGTGTGATGTTTATGGCTCCATAAATGCACAAGTCTTATTCTTTGGGGGTGTTGTGCATGAATCCTACACACCCCTATATGGGTTCACCAATTGTTAATTTGTCCCAGGGACCCCTGGTGGGTCATGACACTTTTTCACTTGGATCCAACTTCTCGGTTTGCACCATGGAGGATTTGCACTAGTTCAAGCTAAGTTTGTTGGCATCTACGAACTAACCACGATTTCCTTACTCATGCGCAAATCATCTATTTGGTCAATAGGGGTTATAGGGACTAAATGGGTAGGCATGCTTTCTATTACAACATATTGATTATTCATCTCTAGCCTTTACGCACATGACTCAGTCAGTCCTCTACTAGGAAACTGAGGAACCATATGGACGAAATTTCCTCTCAATAGAGTGTGCTAGTATTTTAGATAATTTCTTCGCACACCCTGTCGTTGCTTGGCTACCTAGTGCCTCTCACAAGAACACATGTATCGACAAATATATACCCTCATCCTGAACCTTTCTATTATCAAAACTTCCACATTTTCTCACTCACAGAGATCTATTTGATGCACTACCCACCATTGTGTAGGTATTCCTATTAATATTGTATCAAGGGAATTTACCTGGTGGGGTTCAGGAATGTACTACATCCATGAAATAAACATATCCACCATATTTGTCGCATCGAATCGGTAGGACCCAAATTCCTCTTCGTGCATTTCAATGGTAATCTAGGTGCATATCCTTGTAGATATTTCATAAAGCTTATGTTGCCACCTCTCCATGGCATCCTCTGAATCAATGTCATATGACTTCACACTTCACCAATTCAACTCCCCATCTACTGTGGGATTGATGTAATCTTCCTCGTGCCTTGTGATCTTGTAAATATTTTCAATAATAGAGGTTCGTGCATCCTCATCTATCGACTTGTTGTATTTATGCCCTTCATTTGGATCCTATGGCATGATCACACATAGGGTGTCTGTCTCAAATGACCTCTGTATCTTCTTCAAATTCAATAAAATATTTTTATCGAAGTCTCAATCAATGCCAAGTAGGGAAGGGTAGGGACCAAGGTCATCCATGATCTCTATCACTTCAAAATCGATCTCCTTCTTCACCCCTTCTATATCCACTTCCACTTTCTCCAATCGGCTTATAGGATATATTCTATACTAATTTTCCAATCGAAGTCAAATGGGTGAACATACCAAGTTCAATTTACCCATCAATTCCCATGATTTCTTCGACAATATGTTCACATCGGATCCCAAATCCAACATGACATCGTCCATCTCATAACTATCGAGTTAAACCATCATCTTGAACTCTTTGTCTATGTGCTTATGCTTATTGACCTGGCACACATCCATTTTTGGTAGGGGGAATGATATAGGTTTATTTGTTCCTTTATCCCCCATGCAGGTTTCTAACATCTAGGTATACTTCACTTACTTACTTGGTATTCAATGTATACTTCACTACCGATGTCATGCAGTGATTATTCTTGTGGTGTGTTCTTTAGTTCTTCATGCACATGTTCCTCTATTTCCCTTTGTTTGGCTCATCATAGTTCTTCTTTTTGTGAGCTTCTTCCAATGATATTTGCATCGCACGTTGGATTTCCTCATGCACTTGAGCTTCTTCTGATGACATTTATGTGGCATGTTGCAATTCTTCCCAAGCTTGGAATTCCTCCAGTGACTGTTGTGTTTCTCGTTATACTTCCTCACCAATGTGATCCTCTTCGAGTGACCTATGTGTCGCATGATGTATATCTTCTCATGCTCTTTCCTCTTCTAGGGCCCTCTGCATGTCACGTAGAAACTATTTCTATTGAAAAAAATAAAAATTATAGGGGGGATACATTTCCTTTATTATATTCCCCTCCACCCTTTGACCTGATATTTCACCATTCTCAAATTCCATTCCCATCTTTTCTCTTCCTTGAGTTATCACCTGCACATCAAATTCATCACCCTTCTTTTGATATCTGCATGGGTCTACACTCACCATGTTGCAATGTGCTTTATTCTCTTCCCACTTATTCAACAAGAAGGCACAATCCTCTTTGACATGCTCAGGCCTGTAGCAATACCCAAAGAGAGTGCGGGGTTTGGTAAAAAATCTTGACACATGGCATATCTCGCCATAGTTAAGAAAAAGTGGATGGTCTACCTCCACCTCCTCTGTATGCTCATCCTCATCCTCATCCATATCCACTCCTGGGACCTTCTTGATATCCACCTCTCTCAAAGCTAGCATGGTCACCACTCTTCTACTCCTGTTGAACATGAAAGACATCATGGGAATGGTCTTGCATTATCTGGAGTGACTGAAAGTTTCTCACATCATGCCCCATGGATTTTCAGAATTTTCAGAATGGATTATGATGAGTCTTATATAATTTATCTATTGTCAGGTAATGGGGTGGTATATGTTTTCACTATTTGTAGATATCACACCACTTTGTTTGAGGCCCAGTGAGAAATGGATTCGGTGCACTCGTTGCCACATAATTTCCCAATGTAGGAAACTCATCTCTGTGGTGCCCCTATGATCAACACGTTGTACATCGTATATGCTCGCACACCACCTTATCTTTTCCATATCCTGCAACTGCATCGTCAGTTTGGAAAGCTAGGACTGCACTTGTTCCAAACCTGTCGATGTTTCTCCTCATCCTGGGGTAGCCTCCAGGTGCATCGTAATATCCACCATTTCTTCTTGAGTAGTCACCTTTGTTTGGGTGAGCAAGACTCAGATATGGGGGAGAAACCCCACAATGAACCATTCTCTATGTTGCATGTCTTGGATATACAACATTAGCCTATCCAATAATATCTTCAACCTTTGGTTATAATCCCACCCAATTTCTCCCAATTTTTGTTTGATCTCTATAATGCATTGATATTTTGACTTAGGCTTCTAGAATTCCTTAAGCATATCTCTCTTGATATCTGTCAGTGACCTTGTTTGTCCCACTAGCGTAGTGGCCTTGTACTACATGTACCACGTCATGGATCTATCCTTGAAAGTGTTCTCTAGTTGTGTGATCTTTGATGCTTCATCTAGAATCCTCTTTATAGACCATATAGCCTCACATGTAAGAAAATGTTGCTTTGCATCATCCCTACCCATCCAATGGAACACATGTAGCCTCATAGTGCTATCCTGATCCGCCATCCTCAATCTCAGACTGTATCCTCCTCACTAACTGCTTGGTGTTGGGTATCTTGGTACTGATACTCTACCTTGCAAAGTATTACTAACTTCATCCTCTTCTTCACTTGTTGCTTCTCTTCTTTCTTCTCATACCCTTGCTTCTACTCCAATCGTTTTGTTGTTTTTTGTTCTTTCTTCTTGGTTACAAATGCTCAAGGGGGGGTAAATCCATATTCTTCCAACATTTCTTGTAATGTCCCTATTGGCCTAGGAGTCATAAGGAGTGGTTCCACTAGCCTAAATTGGTTCCCGTAGGCTAAGTCGGAAAGGTTACCTAGGGAACTCAACTTTTTCCTAGGAAATAAATTTATAAAGTCGAAAAAGGGGAAAAGGGGGACATGGGTCTTAGGAAAATGAAGTCACTTAAAAATTATAAAGTGTGAAAGCATAAAGTGACTTTAAGAATAAAATAAAAGTAAAGTGAGCGGGAAATAACTCGATTGAGAAATAAAAGAGGGGAAATAAGGAGGCACCCCTCATTCTTACATTTTTACACTTGAGAAAGAGAATTTTGGAGATCTCTTGGAGAAAGAGACTAGGGTTTGAGAAAGCCTTCCTTGTTCATTGGTTTCGGTGTTGTAATGATAAACCCTAGCTGGTTATTGGGTCAGAATCACTCAGATTTCGATATTGGATTGCATTATCAAGTTGTTGGTGCTATTTTCCTTATGTTGGGTGTATCACTCCTTGAGAGACTTGCTATGTTTAGTGGTTGAGACAATATAGCAAGGGAGAAAGTTCTTTTGAAGGTTGGGGGCAGATTTGTAATTGTTGGACGCTTCATTTCTCACCGTGGAATGAATGTGATAGTATAGTGGGTGTTTTTATTGTGCTGAGCACCATATTTTGGGTGTTAAGATGGAGATTTGGCTCGGGGAGGTGTTATTTTGTGAAGTGGGCTGAGTTATTTGCAATATGTGGGTCATATTGTCCCTTGATGATTGCCTTCTTTTGTTTGTAGAGAGAATTTGCCGAGGAAAAAGTTGTATCTCCATTTTGGGTGCATCCTTTGAGGGAAGAAATATTTTGTTGGGGCTGAATAGAGTGAATCCCCTTTACTGGGTGCAATAATTTAACACAGGGTCAACTACATTGTTGTATGGAGGTCGAATCCATGCATTGAGTTCATTTTGGATGCATTTCATTGATTGTTGGATGTTGATATACTTGCTGAGAGAAAATGTCCCTTATTTTGAGCACTATAATTGTTGTTGGGGGCATCCTCACATCTTGTACATACCGCCATTACAATCAAATCTCTATTGAAATCTCAAACAAAGAACTGCAATGCATATAGTTGTCAAATCCTTCAAATTTCTTAACAAGGTTCCATTATTAATTGTTGTAGCTTATTCATGTGTTATTTAACTACTGTTGGGTGCTGATATTTTGTGCTAGAAGTAATTCTGAGTTGTTGGGTTAGATTTTATCATGTATCCCTTCTCCTATTCCATGAAAGAATAAAGAAAATTGTTTTTTTTTTTTTTCTCTCTTATAAGTATGTTCTACTCTTGTTGTTAATTAGCTTGTTGTTATAGACTATCATTGAATTGTTTGACAAAATATGCCAACCAAAATTGAGGGAAATTTGAAATAAATCAAGCCCATAATATTATAGTGGTATCAGAGCATGTTCCTCTATAGCTAAGGGCTTTGAACGAAACTTATAATCAGATTTATGAGATCAAAAGATGAGAAGAAAATTACTTATAGAAGACATAGGGGAAGAACACCAGTACCCTCGTGTGGGAAGAAGAAGAAGTGGTTAGAGAAGAAGAAACAAGAGAGGCAACACCATATATCATACTTAGGTGAAAAGAAACTATGGGGGAAGAAGATTATGCCAGGATCAATAGTCTGTTCAATATTTTGAATGATTTGGCCAAGGGTCAAAAGGTCATGATGGACCTTATGGAGCATCTAGCTAAGAATTCCTTGGAGGGCCCAACGAAGAAGAATCAAAATGGTGATGGGGGCTTAAACAATGGAGAGGGTAGACATTCACGCATTACCATGCAGAGCCACCCCCACTTGTATAACAAATCTCCCAGACCCACTATGCCTCAATTTTTGGGGAATGATGTTACAGGTCCATTGATGCAGGTTGATTAGGATGAGCCCTATAGGGCATATTTAGATGCATACAAGAGGATGGGAGATGATTTCCACTCAACTATGTATTTTTCATAGTTATTCAACATGAAGAGAAGAAATCGACCAAGAGGGCCCATGAGAGCCATGACACAAAATTTTGATTTGCAACATGCCCTTGGGAAGGTCACCATTCCCAACTTCGACGAGAGCTCTAAATTCTCTGTGAGATCATGGGTGCAGAAGCTTGACACTTACTTCCAGCTACACCAGATGACAGACAAATATGCCATTAAGTTGGCCACCTTTCACTTGGATGGTGAGGCCCATGAGTGGTAGTACTATGGGTTAGTCACCTTGGGATCACATGTCGGGGTCACTTCTTACCTGGACTTCACATAGAGGCTCATTGAGAGATTTGATAGGAAGGAACCAGAGATTCACTTCAAAGATTTGTCTCAACCCAAGTAGACAAGTAGCCCAGAGATTCACTTCAAAGATTTGTTGTGATGGTGACAGACATTTCAGAGGATCATTTGGTGATTTTGTTTCTTGAGGGGCTATCAGAGCCTCTATGAGGATGGTTCAAGGCTTACAAGCCTGCCTATTTATAGGATGCAGTCTACAAATATCTTGACATGCAGGATGCAATACCTAAAATTCAGTTTTCACCCAAACCCATTTTTACCCCAAAGACTAAGGAGACTAGACCACCTTAGAGGGACTGGGATGAAAATACCAAACTAGATTAAGAGACCAGGAGAGAATTGAGGAAAAATAAATTGTGTTTTAGCTGTAAAGAACCATGGGCACCAGGACACATATGTGCAAGGAAGGAAAACAACGGGCAAGGCCCATTACATTGAGGTATACTCTGACAATGACAATGATGAGGATGAGGAGGTGGAGCAGGCACAGGACCAGGGACATCCAACATCCAGAGATGAGTCTTCATAGGCTTGGGCTAAGGACCCAATCATGGCCTCAATGTCAGGATTTCTTACGTATCATACCTTCAGGGTTAGAGGTTTCCTACAGGGGCACAAGGTGATAGTATTGATTGATGGGGGAGCATCCCATAACTTCATTGATGCTAACATGGTCTAGAGGAGAGGAATTCTGACAAAGGAATTCGATGGGTTCATAGTAGTAATACCAGGAGGCCACTAGATGAGTTTCACCAAGTGGATTCCCAAGCTCACAATAAACATGGGAAACTACTCAATGACAAATTATTTCTTTGTGGTGGACGTACGAGACACCAATGTCATGTTGGGCATTCAATGGCTTTACTCTATTGTGAGATACACTACTAATTAGAGGACCATGAAGATCGAGTTCACGGGCCCATATGGAAATAAAGTGGTCCTACGAGCCATGCACCAGTGCCCGTCGAAGATTGTTCCATCGCATAACATGGAGGCAATCACGAGTCATGGTGATATAGAGTAGGATGCAGTGTGTTTTATTTTTGACAAAGAGTCACCAGACCATCTGCAACAACTTCTGGAGGAATTACAGGTATTACTCCGTAAACATCATAAGGTATTTAGTGACATTCCTCCTAGAATTCCACCTGATAGAGGATTTGAGAATATCATAGAGTTAGAAGAGGGGGTCCAATAAGTTATCACAAGCACTTATCGACACCCTAAAGTTTACAAGGACGAGATTGAAAAAACCATCAAAGAATTGTTGAAATTGGGCCACATCCACCCTAGTTCCAACCTGTTTTCCTCTTTCATTGTCTTAGTCAAGAAGAAGGAAGGTACTCTGTGGACGTGTATTGACTATAGGGATCTGAACAAGAAAATGATCAAGAATCGGTACCCCATACCCAGGATCGATGAATTAATGGATGAGCTTAGGGGAGCTAAATTTTTCTCGAATATTGATCTTCAATTAGGGTACCATCATATTAAGGTACAAGAGAAGGACGTACCTAAGAAAAAATTTCGATGCCACTATGGGAATTATTAGTTTCTGGTCATGCCATTCGGGTTAACTAATGCCCCTACCACTTTCTAGTCATGCATGAATCATGTGTTCAATAAGTAGTTGAGGAAGTTATTATTGGTCTTATTTGACGACATCCTCATATACAACAAAACATGGGAAGACCATCTGTTGTTAGGGTCCTAACTCGCACATAGGTAGAACAATATATTCAGATGTAATACAGGTCAATATTAATATTGCCTTTCAATAAAATATAATAAGGTAGATGTAAGAAGACCTAATAGAAGATTTTGCTTCTAGAAGGATCTTCCTCTAGATGCTTCTTTTCAGTATAAATAGGAGTCGAGGGTATGAGAACCCTAGCTTGGATATTATTGTAATAGAGCTCTGCTCAACTGGAGGTTTCCCCCTCGAAGAGGCCCGTGAACATTTCTTTCAGATTCAAAGTGTTATTTATGTTATTATTGTTATATCATTTCAGTGTTATTGTGGTGAATGTTCTGGTTATATTGTTGTTATTCTTCCATTTCTGTTCTGCATACATTTTATATCTGGTATATTACAAGTGGTATTAGAGCACTTTCCTCGGCAGAAAGTGTGGGTTATTTTTTTTTCATGGTAGAGACGTATTCCGACGTCTTTAATCCACAGAGATATGTCATTACGCGCATAAACCTGCGATTGAGGGATTCATACATGTAGGAAATACAAGTGGTACTTAAGCGCACATCTGTTGGCCACCCTTGTAACCCCTGTTGGTACCCCTTCGAGTGGTAGCGCATAAGAAAACACCTATGTACGGATCGACATAGATTACTTGAATCCCTCTTTAGATAAACTTATCGACTGCCTGACTGCTATAGTGTCACCGAGAACAACACTCGAGAAGATACTCTCTAGTACAAGGGGAGTTGGGTAGTACGACTAAGGGTATGGTCTATCCTCCTTAGTTAGTGCCCTGAGATATTGGGCCAAGTACTACTGTTGGACCCCGCATGTATATCAAAGAGCTATAACACAGGGAAAGCCCTTGTCTGTATAACCCTTGAATACCTAATCCTTGGGGACAGAAACATAAACAAATTAAAACAGACAAGATCTATTACCACGCAACTATGTTCGGGTTGCCAAGTAAATACACATTTCTTTCTGGTTAAGCATTTGGGAATTTTCTCTCTGCAGTATTCTTCAGACTATAGTATAACTCTGTAAAAAAAATAAAAAAATAAAAAAAATCTCGAAAATTTATCACCATTATTTTAGGCCTATTCCATTGGATTCATCTCTTCGCCCTTATCACATTCATCCATATCATTTTTTTGGAAAAAACTTTTTACCCCACCCGCCCCTTTTCAGTTCTCCCATCCTCATGGCCCATACTCATAGCCAAGACTTGGAATCTCACTTCAACACCTTGCAATTTGGTCTCATTGAGACCCAACAAAAAGTGAAACAACTCAGTGCCAATGTTGTCGCCATCAATAAAACCATGTAGTCCTCAATGGACGAAATCAAACAAGACCTCACCATCTAGCTTGAATCAGTCTTTTCGGCACTCTGCACCAAACTTCATATCCCTACAGATAACCCTTCCTCTTCCTCACCCCCACATACTGAAGGTGATGTTGGATCATGTTGTCATTGATGCCAATGGTTTGATTACTTGGGAGATTGTTGGATCATATGTCATTGATGTAAATGGTTTGGTTTGATTGATGTCATTGGTTGATGTCAAGTAATTGATTGATATGATTCCCTTGATG
>ML794171.1:463213-490375 GCA_009831015.1 Picea engelmannii
TTTCCGACTCTGAGAAATCTGACTCTCTTTTGTTTTCCATAAACACAATGCTCACAGAAGTCCAAATCAATTTGTTTAAGATCTGGAAACAAATTTATTTTGTGAAGTATTTGCATACCCTTCTCACTCATGTGTCCAAGCCTATGATTCCATAGTGTTGTATCCACTCATGTAGAAGCTAAAGAGATAGAAGAGTCAATATTACCAGTATAAATACAATGTACCTACCTTCTCTCCTTTTGCTATCACCAATGATCCTTTGATGACCTTCCACGTCTTATCTGTAAATATGTATATACAACCTTCACTTGCCAACTTCCCTGTTGAAATTAGATTTTTCCTTAAATCTAGAACATGTCTTACCTCTTTCAACAACCATTGGTTTCCATTTCGTTGTTTTATTTTTACATTTCCCATTCCAACAATTTTGCATGGTGCATCATCACCCAAATGAATCTGTCCAAAATCACCTTGAACATAATCTAGAAAATGTTTCCTATGGGGTGTGGCATGAAATGAAGCTCCTGAATCTACTACCCAAGACTCAAAAATATTATCTACAAAAATAATCAAATCATCTTGTAACACATCACCTGTTATATTTTCTTTCTGATTTCTCTCCTGCTATCCATCTCTTTGTTTCTCTGGAGCTCTGCAGTCTTTCTTTAGATGTCCTTTCTTCCAACAATTCCAACACTCTATCTTTCCAAGTCTGGATTTGGATCTTCCCTTCCTGGAATTTCCGCAGTTTCCTGAGCCCTTTCCTCTATCCTTTTGTCTTCCCCTATTCTCCATGTTCAACGCATTACCTGATGTCTCACCTGTGCTTTTCCATCGCATTTCCTCACTAAGGATAACACCAACAACATAATCAAATTTTAAAGTATTTGAACCAGAGACATAGTTACATACAGCCATGACCAAGCTGTTTCAGCTTTCTGGAAATGAGCACAAGATTATAAGAGCCCTGACCTCATCATCAAAGTCCACTTTTATAGAACTTAGTTGATTAGTAACCGTATTAAATTCATTTAAATGATCTGCAATAGACCCACCTTCTAACATCTTCATATTAAATAATCTTTTCATTAAAAATACCTTATTGGACGCTGAGGGTTTTTCATACAATTTGGCCAATACATCCATCAAACCCTTCATTGTCTTTTCTTTGGAAATATTGAAAGCCACCGATGCTGCCAGGCTCAGCTGTATCGTTCCTAGAGCCTTTCTATCAAGAATCTCCCATTCTTCATCCTTCATGGTCGTTGGCTTCTTCGCTACTCCACCCAATGGTAGGAATATATCCTTTTGATATAAATAATCTTCCATCCGCATCTTCCATAACTGGTAGTTTTGTCTGTTAAATTTCTCGACCCTAAACTTTCCATCTTTCGACATTGCTCCCACTCGAACCAGGAACCCTCTTTTCCTACGAGTTACCTTTCGCTTTGAAACTAGTTGTTAGAAAAATAGGACCGCGGAGCAATAAAATAAAATAAATGTGGAAACAAAACACATAAGATACACAATACAAGAGAGACACATATTTACGTGGTTCACCCAGTGTGGGCTATGTCCACCAGAGAAATTACTAGGTCCTTCCTTTATTATTATCCAACAAATGAAGGGATACAACCTACAACAAAACCCATTGTAACTTCATCTTCTTTCTCTCACAGTCTCCTCTCTTAGAATACAATATTCACAATCAACCATAGCCGCAATACATTTCCCTCATAAAAGAGGGATGCCTTCTAGGGAAAAAAACCCTAACATAATCTCTATCGTTAGATCTGCAACCTTATAATGAATGGTCCAGATTTACAATGAAATTACAATATACATTTACAAGTCAATTTTTCCTTCGGGGGCTTCACCCCCAAAACTCCATTAGGGGACGCTGCCCCCGAACCCCCACTGGGGGTCCGCTTGCCCCCAAACCCCACATCTAGGGGGATATCCCCCTCGGACCCCGCAGAGGGGGTACCCCCCCTCTGCACTCCCCCGCGTGGAAGAGTGTACATACTTCTGGGGTGTACATACTTCATGGGGTATAAACATGGCTGAAAGCAAAGACCTCTGAATCAGGAAGATAATCAGGCTCCGCAACCAACAACCTATGCCTTCCACGAGTGGATGTGACCAAATTTGATGGCTTCGACCCCACTGGTTGGGTAACCCAAATGAAACATTACTTCTCTTTATACAAAATTACAGATGACTTGACCAAACTATGGTATGGTGTTCTCCATCTAGATCAAGAACGTTAGCAATGGTGGCAATGGAGAAAAAAATCTTGTCAAGGGTATATTGCTTGGACACAATTTGTAGCAGAGCTTTATGAATGCTTTGACACTGACACCAACCATTTGGGTTGTTCAACAAAGATGAAACAATTAGGAATAGTGGAAGACTTTATAGCTACCTTTGAGCACCTAGCTTTTAGAACAGAGGGTATGTTTGATGCCTTTTTTCGAGAGTGTTTTATCAATGGCCTCAAAGATGAAATTTGGGCCCATGTCCTCATGGCTCGGCCTGAGAGTTGGGTGGAGGATACCAAAAGAGTTAAAGAAGCACAATAGGTTGTATCTTCTCAAAACCGCAAACCCTCCTTCATCCCTCGCCCTAAACCAATAAATCCCACTACTCCCTCTACTCCACTAAAGATCCAAAAATTGACTTGGGCTAAAATGGTTGAATGCCAACTCAAAGGCCTTTGTTATAACTGTGATGACAAATATTTCCCAGGCCACAAGTGTAAAGAAAAAAATCTTTTTATGTCCATCTCTGAGGAGATTTTAGAAGAAGATGAAGAAACCCCCTCTATGTCTGAATCACCTGAATCCACTGACATAACCCCTCCCTCAGACCCTCCTGAAGTAGAACCATTCATTTCCCTCAATGCTCTCACTAGCTTCTCCGCTCCCCAAACCCTCAAGCTAATTGGTTACATCAAGCATCAGAAGGTCATCATTCTGGTTGATAGTGGTAGCACCCATAATTTTATTCATCACCACATTGCCCAAGAAACTCATTGTTACATCCATGCCGTCAATAATTTCCAAATCATGATTGCCAATGGTGGTTCCATGAAATGTGGAGGGCGTTGTGAAAATGTGAATCTCCAAATTGGTTACTACCACCTGAAATCCCATATGTTTTCTATCGACATGGTAGGTTGTGACATTGTGCTGGATGTAGACTGGCTAAGGACTTTGGGTCCCATTCTCATGGATTTTAAAGACTTAACCATGCAATTCGACCAGGAGGGCCACCAATATAAGTTCGAAGGCATCACCGCTGGTTCACCTGAGATCATTAGTTCCCATCGCATGGAAAAGCTTCTAAAAAAGGGTCATTCTAGTGTTATCGCCCAACTCCATGCCATACAAGCAACAGAGACACCCTTGGTACCACAAGACCTCCAAGCCATCCTTTCTAAACATCAATTGGTATTTTCCACTCCCCAAGGCCTCCCTCCTTCTCATGGTGTTCATGATCATTCCATTCCCCTTGTACCAGGAAGCCTTCCTCCCAATATTCATCCGTATCATCACCCCTTTTCCCAAAAAAATGAAATTGAGAAAATGGTCCAGGAACTCCTTAATGTAGGTGTTATTCTCCCTAGTATGAGCCCCTATTTGTTTCATGTGGTCATGGTCCTGAAGAAAGAAGGTTCTTGGAGAATCTGTTCTGACTTCCGTGCCCTCAACAAACTTACCATCAAAGACAAATTCCCCATTCCTGTCATTGATGACCTCCTGGATGAATTGAGTGGCACCCAATTCTTCACTAAACTGGATCTTCATTCGGGCTACCACCAGATACGTATGAAAGAGTCATATATTCCCAAGACTACCTTTAGAACTCATGAGGGCCACTATGAGTTTTTGGTCATGCCCTTTGGCTTGTGTAATTCCCCCTCCACCTTCCAAAGCCTCATGAATCATGTCTTCCATCCTTTTCTCCTCCATTTTGTCTTAGTTTTCTTTGATGATATCCTCATCTATAGAAAAACCTAGACAGACCATCTTGCTCATGTGGATCAAGTTCTCCATCTACTCTCTCAGCACCAACTTTTCCTGAAACAGTCTAAATGTGCTTTTGGCGCCTCAGAAGTAGAATACTTGGGTCATATGGTTGGCAAAGATGGCATCAGGGTGGATCCTAAAAAGATTGAAGCTATGCAATACTGGCCTCATCCAAAGACTCTTAAGAGATTGCATGGATTTCTAGGCTTAATAGGGTATTATCGCAAGTTTGTTAAGAATTATGGGAAGATTGCAACACCTCTCACTGCTCTCCTCAAAAAGAAATCTTTCACTTGGACTCCAGACTCTACTCAAGCTTTTCAAACCTTGAAGATGGCCATGTGCACCACTCCAGTCCTCACCCTTCCTGATTTCACAAAGACCTTTGTGTTGGACTGTGATGCCTCAGGGAAATGAATTGGTGATGTCCTTATGCAAGAGGGTCGACCTTTGGCCTTTACCAGCAAGCAACTATCTGAAAGAAATCTAGGCAAATACATCTATGAAAAGAAAATGTTGGCTATTCTACATGCCTTAGATCTATGGCGTCCTTATCTATTGGGGCAACGGTTCCAAATTAAGACAGACCATCAAAGCCTCAAGTATTTTCTAGAACAATGTGTTTCCTCCCCAGAACAACAAAAATGGGTGAGTAAACTTTTTGGATATGATTATGAGATCATTTATAAGAAAGGAAAAGGCAATGTGGTTGCGGATGCACTTTCCCGAAAATATGAAGATGAAGGATCCTTTTTTTCTCTTTCGTTCATTGTACTAGATTGGCTCCAAGTCGTTCGCCAGGAATGGGTACAAGATCCCAAAAGTTCGCAGTTGATCCAACAATTGCAGTCCAATGCTCCAGCTTCCCTAGGGTACTCTTGGCTCCATGAGGAACTTCGATACAAAGGCCGTTCGTATTTAAGTAAACAATCAAAGCTTAAATCCATGGTACTTTCTGAGCTTCATGCTACACCCACAACAGGGCACTCTGGGTTCACCAAAACCTATGACAAGGTCAAACGTTCCTTTTTCTGGGATGGTATGAAACATGACATTCGTAATTTTGTAGCTAAATGTGACGTGTATCAACGCAACAAGGGAGAAACAGTCAAATCGCCAGGTACACTACAACCACTCCCGATTCCACCTACTATTTGGAAGGATATCTATATGGATTTTATTACCGGCTTACCCAAATTGGGAAATAAATCTGTCATCATGGTGGTTGTTGATCGCCTTTCCAAGTATGCTCATTTCTATGCCCTTCAACACCCATTTACAACATCCACGGTGGCTCAAATCTTCATGGATCAGGTCTTCAAGATTCATGGCATGCCGCACTCTATTGTTTCTAATCACGACCCAACTTTCACAAGCAATTTTTGGCAAGAACTGTTCAAGATACAAGGCACAAAATTGCATCTTAGCACAACTTATCATCCCCAAACTGATGGCCAAACAGAAGTTGTCAACAAGTGTTTGGAAAAAAATTTGAGGTGTTTTGCCTCGGAAAAGAAAATTCAGTGGGCTCAATGGTTACCCCTAGCTAAATGGTCATACAACACTTCATGCCATACAACTACACACATGACTCCTTTTGAAGCGGTATATGGATATAAGCCACCTTCAATTCTCTCATACTTACCAAGTGCTTCGAAGGTCCAGGCAGTTGACCTAACACTTATAGCTCGAGAGGCTATTCTCCATACCCTTAAAGAGAATTTGGTCATGGCACAAAATCGCATGAAGCAACAAGCAGATCAAGGTCGCTCTGAACGTCAATTTGCAGAAGGGGATCAGGTGTTTCTTCAACTGCAACCTTACAAGCAAACTTCCCTCAAGGCCGAGCATTGTCAGAAGCTAGCGCCCAAATTTTATGGTCCTTATACTATGCTCAAGCATGTTGGATAAGTCACCTATCAGTTATCTTTTCCTAGCCATTCAAAGCTACATCCTATTTTTCATGTTTCATGCTTAAAGAAGGTGATTGGAGCTAAGTGCCAAATTCAAACCAACCTTCCAGAGTTAGCTGAAGAAGGATCCATTTGGCTACAACCAGAAGCAGTTTTGGACCAGTGTGAGCGTCGCCTACATTAGATAACCATCAAGGAAATGCTAGTCTAGTGGAAATATACAACTCCAGCAGACGCCACTTGGGAACCAGCTACCATTCTACAACAATTTCCTCATCTCAAGCCTTGAGGACAAGGCTGTTTTTAAGGGGGTGGACATGTTAGGGTCCTAACTTGCACATAGGTAGAACAATATATTTGGATGTAATAAAGGTCAATATTAATAAGGCCTTTCAATAAAATAGAATAAGGAGGATGTAAGAAGACCTAATAGAAGCTTCCACTTCTAGAAGGATCTTCCTATAGATGCTTCTTTTTAGTATAAATAGGAGTCGAGGGTATGAGAACCCTAGCTTGGATATTATTGTAATAGAGCTCTGCTCAACTAGAGGTTTCCCCCTCGAAGAGGCCCATGAACATTACTTTCAGATTCAAAGGGCTATTTCTTTTGTTATTATTATATCATCTCAATGTTATTGTGGTGAATGTTCTGGTTATATTGTTGTTATTCTGCCATTACTAGCATTTTATTTCTGTTCTGCATACATTTTATATCTAGTATATTATATCTTTTACATCTTGATGAAATACTTGGTATTATAGAGAGTCAACAACTATATGCAAAGGAATCCAAGTGCGAGTTTGGTATGACAGAGATGCTCTACTTGGGGCACATGATTGGGGCGAATGGGGTACATGTGCACCAAGAAAAGATTAGGGGGTCATTGAGTGGCCAATTCCCAAGAATGTGACAAAACTGAATATTTTCCTTGGTCTTTGCACTTAATAAATCAATTTTGTTAAAGGATTCTCACACTTGACAGTGCCACTAACCGATCTCACCAAAAAGGGGGATTTCATTTGGATAGAGGAGGCCTAGGAGACATTCGAGAAAATGAAGCAGGTGATGATTTCATGCCTTGTTTTATCACTTCTTGATTTCACTCATCCCTTTGTCTTGTAGTGTCATGCTTCAAGAATTGGTATAGGAGATGTATTGATGCAAAGAGGTCACCCAATCGCATTTGAGAGTAAAAAAATCCGAGAGTATGAGCGACATTAATTCATATATGACAAAGAGATGTTGGCCATAATGCATGCTTTGACCAAATTCCAATAGTATTTGGTGGGAAATAGGTTCAAGGTAAAGAATGATTATAATATCTTGAAGTTTCTCATGGAGAAAAAGGAGCTGAGCGAGCGGAAAAAAATATGGATCAGTAAAATCTAAGCCTATGATTTTGAAATTGAGTATGTGAAAGGCAAAAATAATGTGGTTGTTGATGCCCTATCTAGGATACCTACTCTCTCTCTCTCTCTCTCTCATGGATATTTCAATGGAATGGAAGGCTCTTATATTGGTAGAATACTCCAAAAAAAAATTTCTTGTGAGATACTTGATGTTTAAGTCTCCGATGAAAGGTACAAGGTTATCGACGACATCATATATTATAAGGAAGGGATCTACTTAGTACCAAAATCTCAGTTGAAAGGAAAAATTGTACATGTTGCGCATAATTCTCCTTTGGCAGGTCATCCAGGATACTTGAAGACTTATAGGCAAATTTGGGAGAGGTTTTCTTGGAAGGGTCTCAAGACTGATGTATTGAAGTTTGTATGGGAGTGCCACATCTGTCATTAGAATACAACGAAACATACCCATCCAATATGATTGCTCCAACTGCTTCCCATCCCTAAACTAAAATGGGAAATCATTTTGATGGATTTTATCACAGGGCTGCCTCAGGATCAAGGGAAGGATTGTATCTATGTGGTGGTTGAAATGCTTACTAAATTCACCCATTTCTTTCCCATATCATACAAATACTATGTAGCGCAGGTAGAATAATTGTTCTTCAGAGAGGTATTTTGGCTGCATGGACTTCCCTAGATGATTGTCAGTGATCGAGACAACAGATTCATGGGAGGTTTCTAGTAGGAGTTGTTCAAAATCGTAGGGAAAAAATTAATGTCCAGTACTAGTTATCACCCTTAGACTGATGGGACAACCGAAATTGTGAACAAATGGCTCGAGGGGTATTTGAGAAATTATGTATCGGGGAAAAAAAAGGCATGGATTAAATGGATACACTTGGGTGAGCATTTCTATTACACCACCTATCATATATCGATCGGGATGACACCTTTCAAATATTTGTATGGTTATGACACCACCACCAGTGGTTATGTACCGAGAATTTGGGGACAAACGGGCACCCAAAGCTAAAGATTGGATTTAGGAGAGTCAAGACATCCTACAAACTCTCAAAGATAACTTGCAAATGACCCAGAATCAACAGAAGATGTATGTCGATAAGCACAGAGTGGAGCATAGTTTTGAGGTGGGAGGACTGGTATACCTTTGCTTGTAGCCATACAAGCAGTCATCCTTGAAAATCAAAGGTGAATAAAAATTGAAGCCATGATTCTATGACCCCTACATGATTTCGAGGTGAGTCAGGGAGGTAGATTATGATTTATATCTTCCAGAGGGGTGTAAGCTAGGATACACAATGTATTTCATGTTTCATGCCTCAAGAAGGAAGTGGGACAAAATGTTATCACCTACAAAGTTGCCACCATTGAATGAGGAGGGGCAGTTGATTCTAATTCCGGAGGAAGTGTTGGAGACCAGAGAGAGAAAATTAAGGAATAGGATCATCAAAGAGTACCTGATCAAATGGAAATATCTTCCTATTGAGGACGCCACTTGGGAAGGAGAGCAGATATTGCAACATCTGAGATTTCATTTGCTTGAGGACAAGCAATCTCAGCCAATGAGGATTGTAATGTCCCCATTTCCTAGTAGTGATAATGAGTGGTTCCACTAGCCTAACTTGGTTCCCGTAGGATAAGTCGAAAAATTTACCTAGGGAACTCAACTGTTTCCTAGGAAATAAACTTTATAAAGTGGAAAAAGGGAAAAAGGGGGACATGGGTCTTAGGAAAATGAATTCACTTAAAAATTATAAGGTGTGTAAGCATAAAGTGACTTTAAGAATAAAATAAAAGTAAAGCGAGCGAGAAATAAATCGATTGAGAAATAAAAGAGGGGAAATAAGGAGGCACCCCTCATTCTTTATTTTTTACACTTGAGAAAGAGAATTTTGGATAGCTCTTAGAGAAAGAGACTAGGGTTTGAGAAACCCTTGTTCACTGGTTTTGGTGTTGCAACGATACACCCTAGCTAGTTATTGGGTCAAAATCACCCAGTTTTCAATATTGGACTGCATTATCAATTTGTTGGTGTTATTTTCCTTAAGTTGGGCATATCACTCCTTGAGAGACTTGCTATGTTTGGTGGATGAGACAATATAACAAGGGAGAAAGTTGTTTTGAAGGTTGGGGGCACATTTGTAATTGTTGGATGCTTAATTTCTCACCATGGGATGAATTTGATAGTACAATGGGTGTTTTTATTGTGTTGAGAACCATATTTTGGGTGTTAAGAAGGAGATTTGGCTTAGGGAGGTGTTATTTTATGAAGTGGGATGAGTTATCTATAGTAGGTGGGTCATATTGTCCCTTGGTGACAACCTTCTTTTGTTTGGAGGGTGAATTTGCCGAGGAAAAAGTTGTATCTCCATTATGGGCACATCCTTTGAGGGAAGACATATTTTCTTGGGGCTGCATAGAGTGAATACCCTTCGCTGGGAGATATTCAACACCGGGTCAACTACATTGTTGTATGGAGGTAAAATCCTTGCATTGAGTTCATTCTGGGTGAATTTCATTGATTGTTGGATGCCGATATACTTGCTGAGAGAAAATTCCCCTTATTATGAGCATTATACTTGTTGTCGGGCACATTCTCACATCTTGTACAAACCGCCATTACAATCAGATCTCTGCCAGAAGCTCAAATAGAGAACTGCAGTGCATATAGTTGTCAACTCCTTCAAATTTCTAAACCAGGTTCCATTACTAATTGTTGTATCTTATTCATGTGTTATTTAACTATTGTTGGGTGCTAATATTTTGTGCTAAAAGTATTTATGAGTTGTTGGGTTAGATTTTATCATGTATCCCTTCTCTTATTCCATGAAAGAATAAAGAAAATTGTTGGTTGTTTGTTCTCTTATAAGTATGTTCTACTCTTGCTGTTAATTAGAATGCTGTTATAGACTATCATTGAACTATTTGACAAAATATGCCAACCAAACTTGAGGTAAATTTGCAATAAATCAAGCCCAAAATATTACATTTCTTGTGAGGGAACCCAAATAGTTTCCTACATGCACTCATGCAATACCATCCACTATCACTAACTCCTCTTCCCCTCCTCTTAGGGGTCCTTCATCATCCTCTCTTAATTTTGAACCTCTACTTTGTGCCTCATCTTCTCCCAAGGTTGCAACATCTCTCAACGTCCAAGGGGTTTGGAATTCATCTTCTTCAACCCTCTTACCACTACTTCTGGTGTATTCTCTAGATACCCCACTCTCAATGCCATGCCTCTTTGCCAACCTATCCTCATACGTGCTTCTCTTTGGAACAACACACTCTTCCACACTTCTTGTTGGTTTTGTCTCCTTGTTCTTCATTCTGGGCTGGACCCCTTGTCTCACACCCCTTTCTATATTATTTCCACTCCTATGTTATGTTTTCCTCCTTAACTCAACTCTTCTTGCATATTCTTCGACTCTTCCTCTCCTCTGCTCTTCTGGGTCCATTGTCTCCCTCACCTCATCTCAACAACTTATAGATCCTCCTTGATGGATCCATCTCATCTCTCTCTCTCTCTCTCTCTCTCTCATCTTTTCATCCCCTCACAATGCTAGGGAACTCTACTTAGACATCCTATCGAGCTCCATTCATATTATCCCTTTCTCCATGAAAAACATCTTGATCTAGAGTATGATTTCTTCTATCAACCTTTCTTGAGGACCTTCAACAAACTTCCTTTCATATGCATTGAAAGAATAAGTGTATTTTACAACAAACTCAATAATATAACCTTCCTTCACCTGAGAAAAAAAAAAATCAATAGCTCGAGTCCACTTATTATCCAATGCCTTCATCCTATCAAGGGTGATCTGATCCCAGATCAATGGTTCTTAAGGAATCAAAGTAGTGTTAGTATCAGTCTTCCTTTTCATCCATTCATATAATACACATGGAAATTCAACAAAGAAACTTTCATGCATATCAATGTAGATATACCTATTCTTCCATTGTTCCATGTTGGTCATCAGACTTTGAGTTTCCCATAGAGAAAACTCATCTTCCTTCATATTCAACCAATATTCAATTTTTTCCCGAGATGGATACCACCTTATTCTTTGCCTTCACCATTCAATACAAAACCCTTAGTTCCTTGCTATTGAATTTTATGATTTTTAGATTTGATAATTATTTCCTTATGGTATTGTTATCGTAGAATACTTACACATTGAAAATATCAATTACAAATAGTAAGTAAATATTGTATGAGATGATATATTACAATCGAGGGCCCAATATATATACTTGAAAGGTAATGCCCTTTCATTTAATGAACATGTTTTTTCCTTTATTTTCTTTTCATTAATTAATTTATTATTAATTATTAATTATTTATATATTTATATAAATAATAAATCTTTATACATTATATTATAAGTATATTATTATCTAATAAATAATATATTTATACATTATAATGTAAATATACTATTTATATATTATATTTATGTTGTTGATTATTTCCTCATATGCACATCTAATTAATATAGATCACTGCACCCTGGAGTAGGAAATATGAGAGAATCTCGAGTCTTTATCACTCCTCGTCAAATTAGCATGACTACTAGCATAAATACTACACCTAGGATATTCACCACTAGCCAGATCAATATGGCCCCATGAGTGAATGTATCATTCTCCCTTGGTCAAATCATCATGACCAATCTAGTAGAATGTCTTCCCAATGATGCTAACTGGAGGACATCAACATCCTGGGCCATTCACCACTAGCCAATTCAACATGGCCCTATGAGTGAATGTATCATTCTCCCTTGGTCAAACAAACATGACGAATATGGGAGAATAAATGCTTGATGATGAAACATAAACACTCCCTATCAGTGAGGGAGACATTCTACATCATGCCAATCTTGTCTCTGAAGTATACAAACTTTTCCCTAGACAGAAGCTTGGTCAAAATGTCCACAATCTACTCATCTATGGATATGTACTGGAGATTTATTACTTCCTTCTGTACCATGTCTTGGATGAAGTGATATTTGATCTCAATGCACTTCGACCTGTCATGAAATACGATATTGTTTGAAAGCTTGATACATCTTTGATTATCACAATGTATCAAGTTCGTCTCTAGCTCCTGATCAAATTGTCTTGCAAGAAGCTTCTGAATCCATATTGCTTCATGACTTGCAACACTGGATGCGATATAATCTTCTTCTATTGTACTAAGTACTACATAAGTCTGCTTACTACTAATCTAGGATATCATAGTTGATCCTAAGATGAAGCGACACCCCGAGGTGCTCTTTATGTTCACTGCACTCCCTTCCTAGTCACAATCAGTATATCCCTTCAGCTTTACTTCAACACCCGAAACATATCTCAGACCATATGAAATTGTACCACGTAGGTACCTCAACACATGCTTTGTTGCAACCCAATGGAAGTGCCTTGGCTCAACCATAAACTAGCTCAGTGTGCTCACTGCAAAGAAACTATCTAGCTTGGTGTTAACCAAGTACATAAAGGATGCAATCAACTTCATGTACATACCGGGATCCACCAAATCTGAATCTGAAGTGGAATCACTCAACTTCTTCATATTTGTCATCATAGGTGTAGCCATGGACTTCTAGTCCATCATACTGAATCTTCTCAAGACCTGAACTATGTACTTCACCTGTTCGAGGAAGATCTCATCTGGTCTCTGCCACACCTCCAATCCCAATAAATAATGCATAAATCCAAGATCCTTCATTTATAACTCTGATTCTAACTCCCTCTTGCACCCAAAAATGAGTCTCTCTACCCTCATAAGAAACAGATCACCAAAATACAACACCAAGATCAACGAATCACCATCAACAACCTTGTAGTAAAGGTTGGGATCCACATCACTCTTAGTGAAGACAAAAATTATCAAGTATGCATTAATTCTAGAGTACCATGCCATGGGTTCCCGCTTGAGTCCGTATAAGGCCTTCTTCATCCTACAAACATGAGACTCCCTCCCATGTACCTCAAAGCATTAAGTTTTTTTTTATGTATAGTTCCTCCTCAATCACACCATTGAGTAACAAAATTTTTACATCGATCTGATGTAATATCCAACCCATGACTGAAGTAAGAGAAATAATAGTCCCTATGGAAGTGTACTCGACGATAGGAGAAAAGTCTCCTCTTAGTCCACTCCCTCTTTCTGAGAGAATCCTCTATCCACAAACCTCACTTTGTACTTATCGATGCTGCCATATCCTACATGATTTATCTTTTAGATCCACTTGGAAGTCACCACTGAATTCCCCTCAAGTCTTGGCACAATCTCCCTCACATCATTCTTCATGAGGACTAATACTCTTCCATCATGGCATCCTTCCAAAACTACTGGCCTGTTTTCCTCCTCATAACTGGAATTTTTGGAATCAATGATGTGACTCCTCAATGCCATATAACTCAAGAACCTTTGAGGTTGTTTTCTCTCTGTGAAAGTACCATTGTGAGTTGCATGCCCCTCTGCATCCTGCAAAGTGTCATGAAGCCATGTTGGCCTCTTCCTGCTCATGAAAACATCTCTAGGTAGATCCATTATTTCATCTAGCTCTATTGGCTTCTCCTGATAGTCGAAGACTGAATAAGGTCTCACCCAAGATGCCATGTGAATCACAAAGACCATGTAACATACCCAACCACCCATAGGTTGGCCACGCTACTTCAAAACTCACTTCTGAACTGATTTCAAATTCTGATAAATTTTTAATTAATAAAGAAGCATGAAATATTCACATCCAGAGATCAATATTCCTGCTACAACATAAAATAAATAAATATAATTCCACACACAACAATAACCAACAAGCATGCACATTATAAACATGAATCTCAAAGATTATAATTAATACACAACATAAACAAATATATAGGTAAATAAAACCATGATAGAGAGCATTTATATTGAATGAAACAAATCACCAATCTCAACATCAATGTCACCTCCAAGCCAAGTCTATGAATCCACAAGGACAATTCCAGGGTGTCACTCAACTTCCCAAACCAGTCAACATTCAAGCTCTCATAGGATTCTCAACACACACATCAATCCAAAGTACACTAGCTCTCTTTCATCTAGCTTGCACAACCCAAGAGGATAGACCCCCTTCTCTGCCATGCAATCCATTAGGTTGTCCACCTCCTTCCAGGTCTCCAATGCATCTAGTCAAGAATCTCCATGTTGGGACTCTCAGGATTAACATTTGTCAGAAAAAATTAACACATGACAATGCTTCTCTGACATGCAAACATTAATTCATGGCTGGAATACACCAATAGTCATTACAACCAACAAAACAATGGCTCCTCTCCGAAAATTCATTTTTCTTTCCCAAGCCAAGATCAGAATGAATGAGGAATTAGGAGTGGGTGAAAGAGTGAATGGAGAGAGAACATAATGAAAGGTGAGAACCCCCAAACAACCCAAAGATGGATTTATATATATTTCTTGGAATTAAGGAACCACATGGCCTTCCCCCAAGAAGCTCATGTAATTGATATTCTCCATTAAAAAAAATAGGTAAATAAAATATAAAATAAATACTTAGCCCCTCAATCCCTCTCTCTTGTGGAATCATATCACCCCATAACTCTTGTCCTTGTCTGTCTAGCAGCCAACGATGTATTTTATTATTAATAATGATCAAAACATCACATTTCCTAGGCACATTGGCCTCTTTTAAGTTTTTGGGCACTCTGGCCTTTAATCAATTAACAAAATACATTATTTAATATGAAGAATCAAAATTGGTGTATTACATTCTCGTCCCCCATATTTTGGCATTGTCCACAATGCATATACAAAACATAAATCAAAATTTCACAATTAGTTAAAAAGTTGTGGGTCCACTGAACTTTGACCAAGTCTATAACTTTTTTCCAGAGCATTTTGAATTTTTTGTCTAATATGCACATTGGCTGGACCTGAATGTCCCCCTCTGTCTCTACCTGAATCAGATGCCAATCAATAACATTGTTAGGATCATGTACATATTTTTTTAGCAAAGATACATGAAATACATTATGCACATTCATGGAAGTAGAGAATAAAAACATGTATGCAACTGGCCATATTCTATACAGTATCTCAAATGGACCACATAATATGGATGTTAGCTTTGTACAACTACCCAACTTCAATGACCTCTTCTTGGGCTTCACTTTCAAAATCACATGCTCCCCCACTTTAAATTCTCTAGCTGTCATGTTCTTATCTGCATAAATTTTCTTTCTATCTTGAGCTACCTTTAAATTCTACTTAATTCTAACCATCTAGTCTTCCATATCCTTTAGCAATTATGGCCCAAGTATCGCTCTGCCTGTTGAGTTGTCCCAACTCACTGGAGTATTTCATTTACTACCATACAAAGTTTCAAATCAACTCATTTTCAATGAAGCTTGATACCCATTAATATAGGCAAACTCAATCAAGTGCAAGTAATCTTCCCACTTAGATGGCTTATCCATCACATACATTCTCAACATGTCTTCAATTACTTGGTTGACTCTCTTTTTATTCCCATATGATTGTGGATGGCATGTTGTGCTAAAGTTCATATTTGTACCAAATCCTTTAAACAATCCCCTCCATAAATTTGAAGTAAACTTTGTATCTCTGTTTGAAACAATTTCCTTAGGTATCCCATGCAACCTAACAATCTCCCTCATGTAAATTTCTGCAATATTAGTTGTTGTATGAGTCATTTTTATAGGAGCAAAATGAGAATCATTTATTAATTTATCAACCACTACCATGATTGAATCATGTTGCCTTGTTGTCTTGGGAAATTTAGTTATAAAATCAATGGTTAACACTTCCCATTTCTTCTCTGAAATTGGTAATGGATGTAGAAAACCTATTGGGTGTCTATGCTCAGCCTTCACTCTTTGACATTCCATACATATGTAAATGTAATCAACAACATCTTTATTCATTCCTGGCCAAAATAATTGACTTCTTGTTGCTGCAATTATTTTCTGGTAACCAGGATGTCCGACATATGGAACATTATGCATTTCTTAAAATTCCAAATTCCTAAGTACTCCAGAACTAGGAACATAAATTCTATTTTTATGCATAAGTAATCCATCTTCCTTCATCTCATATTCTTTAATTTTCTATTGTACATTTTCCTTCTGTAAGATTTCTTTTACTTGTAGGTAATGCTGATTTGTAACAACAACATCCAAAATTCTACTCTTTAATTCTGATTGATACATACTAACGGTTGTAGCATGCATGAGATGTACTCTTCTACTATATGCATCAACAACTTTATTTTATTTTCCTTTGATATGCTTGATGTCAAAATCGTATTCACTTAAAAATTCTAAACATCTCATTTTTCCTGGCATTCAAAGTTGGTTGTTCAGAAATATATTTCATACCACTATGGTCTGTTCTTAATTCAAATCTCTCCCCCATGAGATAATTCTTCCACATATTCAATGCATGAACATTGGCAGCAAGTTCCAATTCATGTGTGGCATAGTTTCTCTCATGTTCTTTAAGCTTTATGGACTCATAACCAATGACATGTCCATTTTGAGTCAGGACTCCACCAAGTCCTTCCTTGCATGCATTTGTACATACCAATTTTTTTTTATTTGGGTTAGCAATCTTTAAAATAGGTGCACTAGTAAGTAATTCTTTCAACAAATTAAAGTTATCTTCACACTTAACTGTCCATTCAAATTTAATTCCCTTCTTTTGCAAATAAGTGATGGGATGAGAAATCTTAGAGAACCTTGCTATAAATCTTATGTAGTAACCAACTAATCCAATAAAAGATATGACTTCTGAAACATTCTCGGGTTTTGGACATCCTCTAATGGCTTCAATCTTCTCTGGATCCACTGTTATGCCTTGTTCTGAAATAATGTGTCCCAAGTAATGGATTTTTTCTTGGTAAAAAGAACACTTACTAAGCTTGGCATACAACTGATGTTCCCTCGACACTTGCAATACCAATCTTAGGTGATGTTCATGCTCTTCCTATGACTTAGAATAGATAAGTATGTCGTCCATGAATACTATGAGAATCTTATCCAAATAGTTTATGAATATTCCATTCATTAAGCACATAAAGATAGTTGGTGCAATGGATAGTCTAAATGGCACCACTACAAATTCATAATTCTCATACCTAGTTCTAAAGGATGTCTTATTGATGTATTCTTTCTTGATGCTTACCTGATGGTATCTTGATCTCAAGTCTAGTTTTGAAAATATATTTTCCCCTCTTAGTTGATCAAAGAGGTCATCAATTCCGGGTAGAGGTTATTTGTTCTTCACAGTGGCTTTATTCAGCTGTCAAAAGTCAATACACATCCTCAATGTTCCATCCTTGTTTCTGACAAAGAGTAACGGTGTTCCCCAAGGTGAAACACTTGGACGTATGTACCCTTTCTTCAAAAAATCTTCCAACTGCATTTCTAATTATTTTAATTCTGGTGTACTCATTTTGTAAGGTGTTTATGATATATGTTCATCTCTTGGTATTAAATCAATAGAGAAATATATATCCCTCTTTGGTGACAATACTGGTATTTCTTGGAATACATCTTCAAATGTAGTACTGAAAAATATTCAAGGCCTTGCCCTTTTGTCTTTTTTGGCTCCTCAAAATGGGATACATACAATTGACATCCTTTTCTAAAACATCTCTTCAATTGTAAGGCTGAAATCTCCCTTATAGAAATGGGTTTTGGAACTCCTTTCAGAGTGCTATGTTTTCCTTCTTCATAAAGACATGTAAATGTCTTGTTGTGACAATCTAGAACAACATGATGCTTTGATCCATAATTGGATCCAAGAGCTTGATGGGGCTCAGAAAGGCCTAAAAATAAAAGTTCTTAGAATGGATTCAAAATGTATGTGTGTGTAGGTCTTGTCGATACAAACCCAACACAACTTGAACGGGATCAAACAAACGTCGTATGATCCTGATATGGAGATCTGTTCATTTTGCCAAACAGGTAAAGAATGATGATAGTATAGTCCATATAATGCCATGTGGAAGCTGATTGTACAGGCCGTACAGTCGTACAACTAACGTGGCAGGCACAGTTGGTGCTGAGATGGAAACATCTGGAGGTGACACATGGCAGGGTGACTGGGCATACAAATTGATGATGTGGACATGATGTTGATGTGGCAGGTACAGGTGGACCAATCCAGGAGTGACATGTGTCACCACTACAAGGGTGACATGTGGCACACCCGTACAACATATGTATGACATATGGGAAACAGTAACTGGGCAAGTGTGCTGATAGGGAAGATGATGTGGCAGACACGTGTGGCACAACTGGACCATTCAACATTTGACACATGGCATAGGTTTTGACGAATGGTGAGGTGCCACATGGCCCAGACATGGGCTTCCACATGGCACCCATTCATTGGCTCGTTAGTGGTTTGCAAATTGTTGTACTCCATGAGGTTTGAACTTGCAACCTCGGCATGGGCGAATGACTTAGTGGGGTTGGGATAGTCAGCCTGCTTGCACATGTTCCTTGATAACTATAGCGTTAAACTTTTATTTGATTTTGCTTGGTGGTGTAGTTCAGGTGGAAAAGGGTTGGGGCCTAGCCCCAGCCTCTGGCGTGATCACATATAGACTCATCATATAACCACGGTCTACTCTGTTAGTTTGGCATGGTTTTAACTTAAGGCCAACCCACGGTCGGTGCTACATGCCACCATTCACCATAAGACCTGGGGGTTATTTCGTTAGTAGGTGTGGTGGTTAAGGGTTTAGCCCAGTCGATTGGGCTAGCCCATTGACCAGGGGCTAAACCATGGGATACTATTTCAGGGGGTCTAATCACTATTTAGAGCATGGTCCTGGAAGCCCGTGGCCACATGGCCTTACATACGACCAAGAGCGGAGTTTGGGGGCTGAAGACCAGGGGGGATGACATGGCTGTTTAAGTGCTTGGCCACGTGGAGCATGCCAAGTGACTATGGGGAAGAATAAAATGGGTTGCACCCCAATATATTTTCCAAATTGGTTTTTAAACCATATAATATGATTTTTCAATGATTTTTGGAGCAGTTTTGGAGATTTTTGGCCAATATTGGGGGATATTGGGCTCTTTTTGAGGCTAGATATTGGTGGGAAGTTGGGAGATGGTTACCAACTTCAAATATATATAAAATAGGGCTTCTTGAAGCCATGGGAGGATATTAAAAGTAGGTTTATGCTGAATATTTGCCTAGCCAAAGCCATTTTTATGCAAGGAAGTTATTGAGGAGCGCACCTTTACGGGGCATTTCTGGGAGCTCGGGTCATCCAATTTTAGTGTCGTTTCTTTTGTTGGGTTCCATAGATTTGGTAGAAAAAGAAGAAATCAGTTTGTAACCTTTTTTGTACTGCTGTGATGTACTTTTAAATCTTTGAATAGAAATAAGAAAGCCTCACCCACTGAGACAAAGGCTTGAAGACGTAGGCGAGATTGCTGAACTCCGTTATCACTTTGGTGTTTTATCATTTAATGTTCTTCTTGATTTATTTCAGATTTGTATATGTGCATATGGCTATGATGTTTCTTCTATAATTCTTCCTCTTTCATTTAGCTTCCTAAATGGTTAATAAACACATGCATAATAACTCAACTATTGTTGTTTAAAAGATCTTTTCGGATCAAGTGGTATCAGTGCTAGTTGATGTTTGGATTTGAGTTTTGCATGATTACCAGGGAAAAGATACATCATGGTGAAGGAGATCTTGTTGAATATAATCCATTGATTGGATTGAGAAAGATCACTTCTCAAAGCGAGAAGATGGCATCAGAAGAGGGACCTTCTCAGGATGAGAAAGAGTTTCGAAAAACTTTTTTCTCCATGCCGGAGATGATGAAGGTTTTGTATGAGGATTACTTGGAAAAGAAGAGACCGAATCTGGGTGAATATTCAAAGGGAAAAGGTGAAGAAGTAGAGGATCGTCCTCAAATTCCTCCTTCACCTCCATCTTCACCTCCTTCTTCTCCTTCTTCTTCAACTTCATGTTCTAAAAGCACCACAAAGAAACATGTTCATAAACATAAGAATGAAATGCCTTTATTAAAACTTGATGTTAAATTCGAATTACCCATATATGATGGAGAATTTAATGCAGAGAGACTTGACAATTGGGTCAGACAGATGGAAGTTTATTGCAGTGTGAAACAAATCAAGGATGAGGCAACTCAGATCTAGTTGGCATCACTTAGACTTGCAGGCACAACACTCATCTGGTGGCAAAGCAAGTTGAAAAATGGCATGCAACAAGTGGGTAATGTATTTCCATCATCGAAAAGTTTTATTTCTGCACTTAGAAAACAATTCTATCCTTTGGGTTATAAAGAGAAAGCTTTAATTGAATGGGAAGCTTTAAAACTAAGAAAAGGACAAACAATGCAAGAATGCACTAATGGATTTCATAAAATGGAATTGATGTTATATATTCCTTTACATACCCAAGAAACTCTTATGAAGTATATAGGAGGTTTACCTGCACATATTCTAAATATTGTATTCATGTTTGGACCTACGAATGTTGATGAGGTTTTTGTTCAAGAGACATACAATGAAGCAAGGAAAACAAGTGTTGGTGTATCAAGGGAATTGTCTTCAAGGAAAGAGGACAAAAGGAAGTGGCATGGCAAGAAGGAAAATTTAGTTGTGAGAAAGGAAGAGAAGCCCTCTTGCAAGCATTGCAAGACAGAGGGGCATGATGACGACCGTTGTTGGCAGTTGCATCCTGAGAAGAGACCAAAGTGGTTCAAGGAAAATAAAGGGAGGCAAATAGTTGCAACAACAACATGACCCACAGACTTGGGATTAGATTCAGGTGACGAATCTAAAGTCTCATTGGCTGGTATGACAGATAAAATTGGTGAAGGAATTTATTGTAAAAGTAAGTTGTTTCACATAAGGGTCATCATGCGACACACTAATGTTGACACATTGATAGATAGTGGATCTCAATCTAACTTAATTTCAGAGGCATTAGTTAAGCAATTGAGATTAAAAATACAAATGCATCATAAGACTTACACACTTAAATGGATAAGCAACAATCATTAATTGCACATAACAAAGTAGTGCACATTAAAATTTGCAATTTCATCTAATTTTGTGGACGAGGTAACATGTGATGTGGTTCCACTAAGTGAATGAGGAATGGTCTTAGGCAGTCCATACTTGTATGATCGTAAATCAATCTTCTACAGGTCAAAGAATCAATATCTCTTAACCAAAGTAGGTCAAGAATATGTCGTTCATGCTCATCATTTAAAGGAAAATAACTCTCTTCAAACAATGGAAAAATTAAGAAAGGAATCTCAAGAAAGAAACACACCTATAATTGTTTCAAGTCAAGTAATTGATCTTAAGCAAGAACAGGAAATGATTATAGAATGGAAAATCAATCACAACTTGCTTCAAGATAAGCTAATGTCGTGCAAATATTACAAACATATCATCTCATTTGCAGTCATATTTTTTATGCTATCATTATTAATGTTGTCTACATGGATGATAGTGGCTTCAGTAAGATGTGACAGGGTACAAATGGCCAACAATATGTTGTCAATTATTATGATATTTTTACAATTGATCTTGATGAGATAGGTGCACAGGACAAAGTTCAAAAACAGGGAACAAGTTGGGTGGCCTATCCCAAGCTTGATGAATGGTCAGTAACCTTTTGGGGGACCAAAAGGTATTTAGTGGGGAGGTGTGATCCAGAATTGGATCTAGGAGCTTGATGGGGCTTAGAAAGGCCTAAAAATAAAATTTCTCAGAATGGATTCAAAAATGACATGTTTGTAGGCCTCGACGATACAAACCCATCGCAACTTGAACGAGATCAAACAGACATCATATGCTCCTAATATGGTTATCCAATAGGCAAAAAATGATGATTGTACAATCCGTACAGTGCCACGTGGTAGCTGACTGTACATGCCATATGGCCATACAGTTGACGTGGTAGACCTAGTTGTTTCTCTTGTGGAAGCATCTAGAGATGACACGTGGCAGGGTGAATGGGTGTACAGACTGATGACATGGACATGATGATGATGTGGTAGGTATAGGTGGACCAATCCAAGAGTAACATGTGTCACCACTACAAGGGTGACACATGGCACGCCTGTACGACGTACATACGACACTTGGCAGACAATAACTTGTAAAGTCTGTTGACAGGGTAGATGATGTGGCAGACACATGTGGCACAGGTGGACCATTCAACAATTGGCACGTGGCAAGGGTTTCATTGAATGGTGAGGTGCCACATGGGCCAGACATGGGTTGCCACATGGCACCCATTTATTGGCTCATTAGTGGTTTGAAAAATCTTGGACTCCATGAGGTTTAAACCTGTGACCTTGGCATGGGCGAATGGATTGGTGGGGCTGGGCTAGCCAGCCCACTCGCACATGTTCCTTGTTAACTATAACATTAAACTTTAATTTGAGTTTGCTTGGTGGTGTAGTTCGGGCAGAAAAGGGTTGGTTCCTAGCCCCAACCTCTAGCACGGTCACATCTAGCCTCGTCATATAACCACAATCTACTCTATTAGTTTGGCACGGTTTTAACTTAAGCCCAACCCACGGTTGGTGCTATGTGCCACCATTCACCATAAGACCTGAGGGTTATTCCATTAGTAGGCATGGTGGTTAAGGGTTTAGCTCATTCGGTCAGGCTAGCCCGCCGACCAGGGACTAAACCATGGGTTACTATTTTGAGGAGTCTAATCACTATTTAGAGCATGGTGCTGGAAGCTCACGGCCACATGGCCTTACATACGACCAAGAGCGAAGTTTGGGGGTTGAAGACCAAGGGGGTTAGCACGCCCATTTAAGCGCTTGGCCACGTGGAACGTGCCAAGTGAACAGGGGCCAACAGAAAAGGGTTTTAGCTCTATATATTTTCTAAAGTGGTTTTTAAACCATATAATATGATTTTTCAATGATTTTTGGAGAAGTTTTGGAGATTTTTGGCCAATATTGGGCGATATTGGGCCCTCCTTCAGGCCAGATCTTTGGGGGAAGTTGGGAGATGGTTACCAACTTCAGATCTATATAAAACAGGGCTTCTTGAAGCCATGGGAGGAGATTCAGAGCAGGTTTATTGTGAATATTTTCCTAGCCAAAGCCATTTTTATGCAAAGAAGCTATTGAAGAGTGCACCTTTGCGGGGCATTTCTGGGAGCTCCGGTCATCCGATTTCAATTTCATTTCTTTTGTTGGGTTCCATAGATCTGGTAGAAAAAGACCAAATCATTTTGTAACCTTTTTTGTACTACTGTGATGTACTTTTAAATCTTTGAACAGAAATAAGAAAGCCTCACCCACTTAGACAAAGGCTCAAAGACGTAGGCGAGATTGTCGAACCCCGTTATCACTTTGGTGTTTTATTGTTTGTTGATCTTATTGCTTTATTTTAGATTTGTATATGTGCATATGGCTGTGATGTTTCTTCTATAATTCTTCCTCTTTCATTCAACTTCCTAAATGGTTAATAAACACATGCATAATAACTCAACCATTGTCGTTTAAAAGATCTTTTCAGATCATGCTTGCAACCAATCCATTCCAATTAGAATATCATAAGACCCCAATGTTATAATATTTAGATCAACATTAATATTCACTTCGTTAAGACTTATGGAACAACCTCTGACCATATCATTGATCCTTCTTTTGGTTCCATTGGCTAGCTGAACCAAACTTTATTTTTCAAGCTTACTTTTCTCCAAATGTAATCTATCCGCTATTTTAGGATCAATTTAACAATGACTTCCTCCTAAATCAATTAAAATGGAAACATGATGATTAATGATATTACCTTCCACTTCGATCATATTAGATTGGTACTCTCCTTTCCAATCTTCTAATGCTGCATATATTCTCCCCATGTCTTCTAGTGTTGCAACTTCTTGGATGTTTTACATGGTCTTCACTTTGTCTTTTATGTGAGGGAAATCCTTGTACATGTGATATTCTTTGCATCCCCATCATTGGATTGGTGGTATTCCCCTTTTTCTCAAGGGGTATTCTCTATTGGATTTATCCTTAGCAGGATGGTCTGGCTGGTTTTTATTTGGGATATATATATTGAAATGAGGTTTGAATCCCTTTTTTCTCTGGTCAGACTTCTCCTTCTTCTTATCCTTCCAATATTTATTCATAGACTCTCTTCCCTTTCCTTGCTCATACATGTACTTATCCTTCCTGATGGTCTTAGTTAGTGTCCTATGCTCATGATATTGAATCTTCTCTTTATAAAATGAAGGCAGTCCACTAAAAAACCTATGTATTTTCACCTTCTAATCATGTATAAATCCCACATGCTTTATTAGTCCTAAGAACTTCTTTTCATACTCTACCATGGTCATGCTTCCCATCCTGAGTTCAAATAACTCTTACATTTTCTTGTCATAGAACTGCTCTGAAAAGTACTCCTTCTGAAAATATTTTTGAATTTCTTCCAAGTGATCCTACTCTTGCAAGATTTTTTTGCCTTGGGAAATGTGTCACATATTTAGATGGTTTTTCGACACATGGTGTTTGTCGATGGTTTTCTATTTTTGGTTAAGGAATTAGGGTTGTTGACTAATCCAAGTCATTGTCTTAGGGTTTTGGATGCCGTTGGCTCCTATATGTATATAGTATTGTAAACAATGCATCAATATGAATGAATATAGAATATGTCGGTTTTCCCGGTTTGGGTTTCCAGGGGAAAAATATATGTGTAATGTTTGTATTTGCCACTGTATCTTTTCTGTTCTTTTACTGAAAATCTGTTTGCAATAAATATTGTACAAGGTTAAAATCTACACCAATACCATACTAATACCAATACTGTACTATACCATACCATACCAATACCAATACCAATACCATACATAATTGCACCTAAAAATAAGGCTGAAGTCAATAGGGGTGATAAAAATTGCTACATTTTTGCTAAGCCAACCATGGATAACTAAATGGTGCAAAGGTACCAAAATATCAATACCTAGTTCAAATCCACGCATCTATGAAAAATCAATTCAAAAATCTTATTAGATTTATCAAGAGTAATTAAAATCATGGAAGTGTTTGTATCCTCAAAACATTAAACAAGAATCCATGTTGTTGAAAAATCAATGATCATAAGAGTGGTCCAAGGTATCATTGTCAAGTGTGATATGTGGTGCTAGTAGGCAAGAATCAAATATATTTCTAGAGGATATGGAGTCTAAGGGCATGCTAGTGGAGTGGGTACATTAGGTAGGAAGTCAATATGAGAACTAAAGTGGAGAATACAAATACCATACCAATACCGATAGCATACCATACCATACCAATACCAATACCAATAACAATACCATACTATACCATACCATACCATACCATACAAATATCAATACCATGCTATACCATACCATACCATACCAATACCATACCATACCATACCAATACCAATACCATACCATTGCATACCAATACCAATACCAATACAATTGTATACCAATGCATGGAAATGGTATGCATTGGCAATGATATGCATACCAATACAATACCAATACCAATACCAATACCATACCAATACCAATACCAATACCAATACTATTGCATTGCCAATACCAATACCAATACCAATATGCATTTCCAATACTAATACCAATACCAGTATGCATTACCAATACCAATACCAATATGCATTGCCAATACCAATACCAATACCATTGTGTATCAATACCATATCATACCATACTATACCATACCAATATCAATACCATATTATACCATACCATACCATACCATACCAATACCAATACCATACCATACCATACATAATTGCACCTAAAAAGAAGGTTGAAGTCAATACGGGTGATAAAAATTGCTACATATTTGCTACATTTTTTCTAAGCCAACCATGGATAACTAAATGATGCAAAGGCACAAAAATATCAATATCTAGTTCAAATACATGCTTCTATGAAATATCAATTCAAAAATCTTATTAGATTTATCAAGAGTAATTAAAATCATGGAAGTGTTTGTATCCTCAAAATATTAAACCAGAATCCATGTGGTTGAAAAATCAATGATCATAAGAGTGGTCCAAGGTGTCAATGTCAAGTGTGATATGTGGTGCTAGTAGGCAAGAATCAAAGATATTTCTACATGAGATGGAGTCTAAGGGCATGCTAGTGGAGTGGGTAGCTTAGGTAGGAAGTCAATAGGAGAACTAAAGTGGAGGTTATCCCAAGGACCATTAAAATAAGGTATAGCATCAAATAATTTTTCATCATCATCGAAATTCATGGTTAATGAGGAAAGAGCACTTTAACACATGGGAAAATAGAGTGGTGTTGACGGGCGAAATTGACCGTCCGTCAACTGAGAGAGTGGAACCGGTCTGGGGTTATCTAAATAACCCAAGCCATTTGGAATGAACCACCCTGACGAGTTTAATGGCTCCGTTGGCCGCTCTAAGGTCTTTTAAGAAAACCAAAGAGAGAATTGATCTGAGCTAAGTAATCTAAGACAAAGAAAACAAACAAATTAAAACTAACTAACTAATACACTAATCTAATTAAAACAAACTACTGAATTAAACTAAATCTAACTATTCTAACTATTATGTACAATCTACTAATTACTATTATAATAACTCAAATCAACTATTTAATTACCAAGTGCAATATTACTTATTCACAAATGTACACTATAAACAACCTACAGATTTAATTAAAACCTGCAAAACTCATGTGTTTTCTGCCCTAAGACAGCCAAGAATCTCTTTTTGATTTTTATATTTTATGAAAAAGAAATAAACATAA
>ML794171.1:503555-544567 GCA_009831015.1 Picea engelmannii
CCACACTGTTTCATATCCAAATGCAATTACAAGTAAATTGCATCGTATCCAAGATCGATATAGTTATAATCGAACACAATCACAATCGATCGGTTACAGCTGTGTAAAATTCATATTGTTTTACTTAAAAGCCAAAATGGAAAGGCTGTTGCGATTATAATCAAAATGAAACATGCATAACAACATCCATTAAACTTTGCTATAGAATTCGACCGCTGAGTATCGCATGGTGAACAAACATGACAAAAATAATGATTGTAACCATCGTTGAATCATTATAGTCATAGCAATAAATTGATATCGTTCAATCGAATGAAAAGATAGATAAACTGTTTCCAATGGAATCATACTCAATGAGTAACGACCAAACGAATTTCGTTATTGATCACCACACAATCAACAGACAGGGTCTTGATATAATCAACAAAATTTCTAATATAAACCGGGTAAATTACCAAAACGAATATGGTTGAGTTTAATTATAGACATAAATCGTAAGACTGAATATAATTAATCCCATTCCTCAAATCGAATTCAAACGACATATTTGTTACAATCTGATAACAAAACAGTCCAAATCGATTTGGTTAGGTATAACGACCACTATTCATATCTATTCGCAATTCGGTTATATAATAACAAAATGATATACGAATTGGTCCGAACATAGAATATACAATCACAACAGCTAACCAATTTGCCAACCATATCACACAGGATATAACCAATTCGAAATGAGATATTGACTGTGTTCCAAAATTGGGATAACCTGTGTTTAGAAAAGATATGAACAATCTTCAATAAATAACAGAGTATCCAAAAACAATCAAATCCAATCATGATCAATTAGATCAGAACTAAATCTAATCAAAACCAATCCGAAAATCGATTAATCAATCTTATATACAACACATGCATTCTTATTAACCAATTTCAACTCGAGGCTATACAGAGAGCTATGAGTTCATCATATAAACAGGTGATAATCATACCAATGCGACTGTTTGGACTATGCCAGCTTTGAGTTCACAACCGTTGTAGCAGACTCCACATTCTTAAACAAAATCGATCATGTTTCTCGCTGCTTCTTATTAGTGGATGGAATCTTTACCTTCTGGCTGGTAAGCCTTGCCACTTGATCTTCCAGAGCATGGATTCTGGACTGCAGCATTGGCACATTGAGGTAATACCTTTATGACCACGAGCCACACTGTTCACATGGTGGAGCAGTTGTTTCGGTTGGAGCAGGAGGGGGTTTAGACGAGTCACCAGGGGTTTCACTAGGCATTTTGATGCCTGGATAATTAGGATCATTTTGTAAACACGGTGGTAGATTGTTCACAAAATCGTATGAGGGTTTGTCACACAGACCTTCGGAAATAGGGATATTCACTTGCCAGGTGACGTTCAATCTCTGAGTCGGAATCTTCACTAACCATGATAGGGTCAGGCTTAACAGGTGCCTTTGGTTTGTTTCTTGCCATGCGAGAGATTAACTGGGCGTTCTTCTTGCCTTTAGAATTGGCAGTAGGTTTAGTCTTAGGCTTTTTAGCCACGGGTTTAGTATTTTCGACATGATTGGTAACAGAACCGGGTAGGTCGATAGGTGAATCAAGTAGGGGTGTAGGCAACAGAGCTCTGTAAGGCACAGGGGGTATCGACTTACTCTCACTCACCATGGGTTTATCAACCTGTGGTGGGCTCGAGTGACCAAAATTATTATGTTTAAGAAAATCCTCCCAACAATCTCGGTGTAACCCCAACTCATAAACCATAAGCATTTTAATTAACCCGAAATGGAAAAGACTGGTATCGGACTGGTTCCATTTGAACCTTTTAGACATTTTAAACAAACTCCTATGAAATTAGTGCGGCATATTAAGTTCATAACCCATGAAATCCAAAAGTTTCACCAATGTGCCAAGTGTAAAACATTGCCATGACATCAAACTCACCTTTGACCCATGCGCTTGTTGCATAGTCCAAATTGATAAAACATTGCAACAAGAGATTTTAAAAATCTATAAGTCGAGAGCTCATAATAATAGGATCATATCATAAAGAAAACTTTAATCCACCATGACCTCTATATAATCAAGTATAATTCATCAATCAACAAACTCAATGCCTTATCAATTAAAAAATCAAGTTTCACAATCAGAGTGACGATAAACAAATGGACATAGTTCGAAAAATAAACCAAAGGTAAGTACCAATCAACATATCAATTAGAAGGTCATAACAGTCCAAATGACGATGGATGAGTTTTCACGCTTTCAGTCGTGAAAACTAAATTGAAATGAATTTGCAAATGTCGCTTGAAATGAAAGTGTCATGTTTTGCGAAATGCGACAGAAATTTGGAATTCAAGAGACATAGGTGTAGGCAGCTTTTAGGGCAATTAAAAAAAAATTTGAATTGGCTGCCAACACGTGGATTGGTGGCTCCCAAGTGTGAATCTACAATATCAATTTGCAAGTCTAAGTTGTTCAAAGGATTCAAAGACTTATATTGTATCAATGGAGGTTATGAAAATGGTGGCAGTGGTCACATAAGGAATTTTTGAGGAAAGATCACTTTAACACATGGGAAAAGACAGTGGATTGGTGGATCCCAAGTGTGAATCTACAATATCAATTTCAAAGTCTAAGTTTTTCAAAGGATTCAAAGACTCATACTCTATCAATGGAGGTTGTGCAAATGGTGGTAGTGGTCACATAAGGATTTTTTTATTTAGATCATGATCCAACCAAACCATAGGGATAGATAGTGAATGAGCTACTAAAGGTGAGACATTGTCTTGAATAATGTTGTAGTTGATAACTACATGTGATTGGATCAATGGTGGATCACCGTTTAAGCCCAAAATGGACACGTTTTGACCAGATTTAGGAGGAATCCTTGGCATCTTTTGCGCCCATAGTTGATTACATTAAAGAGATAAATCGACGCTAAAATAGGCGTAGATAGTGCCCAATTTAGCGCCGACCGATATGTAGATGGTACACATCAAAATTACTCACTTCGATAGTGTTGCAAGTGTCGTCATTGCAAGTGTCACATTTTGGTCACAAGTTTCGCAAGCATAAGGAAAAGCATACTTCCATAATGCCTATGTCGCACCTATAACGACATTGGAAAGACACTTAAAACACCTCAAACATTTGATTTGGAGGAAGAGGAATGGGTTAATAGAGTTTATGAACCTCTTTCCATTTGAAAGAACCACTAAAATTGAGTTTAAGAGGAGAATGCTCTCCTATACCACTGTCAAGAGCGTTGACGCACCTCTACACATTGTCAGGTAGCATTATAATGCCCTGTCTTCTCTTTTTGTGGAGCGCTGCTACTGTCAGGAATGTTGGCACCCCCTATACATTGCCAGGGAATGCTATAACACTCTGATACCCCTTTTGAGAGAGTGATACCTATTCTGGGCAAATAATTGTTTTGTTGAGAAGAACGAGGGGAATATCCTCTCAATATATGAAGGTAGTTGGATTCAAATCCTTGGTCAAGCCATGATCTTAGGGAAGATCCATAATTGAAGGAGGAAAATCCTCAACTTACCCCAAATATATCTCAAGTGGTTGGGCCTCTCCAAGCCTATTTAAACAGGTCTTCTCATGGTGAAAATGGGGGAAAGACTGGTGAAGCATCTGACCTATGGTCTCATGAAAAAGGTGTCTTTCAGAGCATCAATATTCAGTGTGTGGACTGTTTGAGCAAGGGTTCGGACAAGGAGGGCTTGACGGAGTTGCTACACTCACATCTATGGTTGTAAGTATCCTTCATTGTTGTTCTCTTTATTATGATATGCTTGGCTTGTTTCTTTCAAATATGTGTTTGATCTCACATTGATTTGTCTCTAATAGATAGATCTATTTTGAGCTAATATCAATAGAGTAGGAATTGGTTGTACTTTTGTTTGTCTATAGGGATTATCGAGGAGCGAAAGATTGGAGCTCAACTCGGACTGTGCAGGGACAAACACCGGTAAAAGGTACTTCTTTTCTCCTTCCTCCTCACACATTAGTTTATATAGATCTAAAAGGAAGTCAGTGACCATGATAAGCATCTTTTGTCTTAAGAGTTAAGAGTCTAGCTCTCAAGAGGAGATCTACCTGTCCGCAGGGATATTTTGCTTAAACAGAAACTGGCGACTCCACTGGGGAGGAATCGAAACTTTCAGTTTTGGTTTTCCTCATAGACCTTGTCTTTCCATTTGTTATTTTAGGCCTTGTTCACCCTTTATGTCTGATTTCACTTGCTGATTAAATCCTTATTCCATCACATGCATCTTGATTGACAAAAAATTGATTGGATTTTTGGTTTTCTTGTCAATTTTCCAAGTTTTTTAAGCTTGGCACCCCTGTGCCTATGTTGTCCCAGCGCCAACACTCCCTAAAGGTCTTAGACAGAGCTTTATAACACTCTGGTGTCGCTTACACCAGAGTGCCAACGTCTCCTTTGCAAAATTACCTTCCAAAATTGTCTTTGCTGAGGTCCAGACCCTGTGTTTTCACTTGCTGAGATTCTTTGTGATTCAATGCTTTTTCCTATTGAACTTTTACATCCTTCCTTCTGAGAAATAAGCACTTTGTTATTTAGATTTTGTGGCCTTCTTCCTTATTTTGAGTTTTTTCTGTTGTTGAGAACTTGGAATCAATCAACTGCTTTCTTCTCTCCTACCTCACTGAGCGGGAACTCTGGTGAAGGGCCTCAGAAATTTGTGAATCATCTCACTTGGTTTTTTGAGGTCATTGTTCTTAAACATCTTTCTTTTGTGTGAATTTTTTTGTTTTCTTTGTTATCTTTTGTTTTCTTTTTTTTGCTTCTTGTTTTCAATCATAGCAAGAGGGTGTGTTGTTTGCATGAAACCTGCTTATACTTGTCTGAGTCTCCTTGATCTAAAAGGCTAATTGGTAGGAGAAGTTTCATATTGAATTGATCATTATTCGCATACAAACAATAAAGATACATATTAGTGATTGATTTTCATATTAGAAGGCATTTCTGAAAAGTTTTAGCATTACATTGGATTTGATTGAGGAAAAATTGTTTGAGGACATTCCTTATTAGTGTTTGATAGTGAAAACAACTCTCTCTCTCTCCCTTAAATAGACATTCATCGAAAAGAAATGACTGCTTATCATCTTTTATGCATTTTTTGGCAATTGAGTCATCATTCCATCCATTTCACTTTCATACACCCCTTTTGAGTAAAGAACAGTTGTAAAATGAACGCTAATTAAAAATTATCTAGAACATTTTTTATTTTTAGGATCTTCCACCAACATTAGACTAGGATTATCACTTTGGATTAGGCTGTGAGCATAACTCTCCAAAGTTTCCAAAACAAACATTAGCTTCCTGAGCTAGGGAGAGTCAAATCCAATTGTCGTATAGGTTTTCTGGGATCCCCCTCTCACACAGGGGTTATGCACAAGGTCGCACTCAAAAATCTATGGAGATTATCCTTCCATGGTTTGACTAACTGTAGTAGTCGGATCGTATTATGGGGGTTGCTTGAAGGTATACCCACAATGTTGAGTGGAAGCCTTTCAAGTTGATTTTGGGCTAGATACCCTGCCCTTACATTCAGACTGGACTGTCAATTGTACCTGCCCAGGGTCTGACTGCGAGTTGGTGACCTTAGCAGCCATAATATTTAGGGTCTTACACAAGGTGATAGTGAAGGGAAGTCTCACTGTACCTGGAGCAAACATTGGTCAAACTCACTCGGGCTCCTTGGAGTGTAAATCCACAATTACTACATGGAAGCTTGCACCAAGGTAAAATTCCGTTAAGCAGATCGCCATTGTAACTGTTCCACCATATCCCAACCCCTTCTTGAATTGATCACATGACGTTGGATTTCATCACCAACTAGCATGATCATCGAGAGGGGGTTTTGTTTGCTTGGTTTTGATTCCTAGATTCTACTAGCGTATGCTATTTCTTTTCGGTAGTTGGCCATAGATTTTTTTCGTCAATTTTTTTTCGCCAACATCAACCCTCCACACTGTTCGCGTAGGGTATAGGGACTTCCTCCAGAAAATATGGAAGATACTACCCATTTACCCCCTCATTCTATGGGGGGATCTCCTCAACAAAACGAGGTTCACTACATTATAACCTCCCAGGTGGAAGTTCCCACCTCTTTAGATAATTTTTGAATTTTTTCAGAGTCTCTGAAGGCTTTCCGCATTCCTGAGGGATATGAGAGGTTTTTTCTCCAATTGAATTCAGCCGACGAACTTATCGTTGTTAATCCTTCTGACATTCCAACTGGGTCTAATTCAAACCCTCTAGTCGAAGACCCCTTTTGGACTACGGACATTGTTCTAAGCCCAGCGCACACGGTACGCGATCTTTATGGAACAAGAATAGGTGTTGATATGCCTTTTACCTACACCATACCCTTAGATAATTTTACTAGTACTACCGGTTTTTCAACTGCACCGTCCGTTGATCTGAACATGTCTTCTGTTGGCACAAGTTCCACTTTTTCTCTCTAAATGGCCCATTCTACAATGGTCCCTCACATTTCGACTGTTCCCGTCGGTAATGTGGTGGTTAGCCAAGATACAATTGGCAAACCACTAACACCTAGACCTTCATCATCACTTCCTTTTGGGTACAGAGCACTGAATTCTTCCGTTGTCACCATTACCCAAGTTATGCCTGGAATTTCTATACCTATACAACAACTTGGAGGGACCGGCCTTGGTGGATTTAATCCATTAAGCAGCACCGGTCAGTCGTCTATGTCTGGTTCCCAAATTCCAGTAACTCCACCTCATGTTGGGGGGCAACCCCCTCTCGGAGGACAACCTCCATTTGGGGGCCAACCTCCTTTCGGAGGGAAACCTCCTTTTGGGGGGCATACTCCTGTTGGAGGACAACCTCCATTTGGAGGGAAACCTCATGTTGTGGGGAAGCCTCAAACCAGAGCCCACCACGAACCACATGGACAAAATGCGTCTACAACGCCCAATCCGTGGAATATTCCTTTTCCAGGAAACCCACAGTTCTCGGGGGGACACAATCCTCAAGCTCCACAACAACCTCTTCCTCCTCAACGGACTCATATATATCCTCCTTATGGACAGAATGTTTACCCCCCTTATAGGAAAACACCAAATGTTTACCTTTCCTTGCAACTCTAGATCTCCCAGACTTGTCTCGGTTAACGAATGATCCTATTTTTCATTCTCCGGTTTGGCCAGCTATTCTATCTAAACTTCCTTCTGATATTCCAAAATTTGATGGAAAGTCTGGAAAAGACCCAAACAACCATGTGATGACTTTCCATTTCTGATGTTCATCGAACTCCCTCATGGATGATTCTATACGTTTGTGTCTTTTCCAACGAACACTTACAGGTTCTGCAACAAAGTGGTATATTGAACTACCACGTGCTTCTTTTCAAGATTTCAACTCCCTTGCCATGTCTTTCCTCACACAGTTCCAAATACCCATTCGATACAAGATGGGTACTGAACTATTGACCTCCCTTCGTCAGACGAACTCTATGCATATCTCTGATCATATTCATGAATGGAGATGACGATGAAGGTTGATCAAAGTGATCATTCCTAACTAGTTATTAGTGGAATGGTTCACTAAATCACTATTACCCTCGATTGCTTGTGATGTTTCCATGGGTGGTGTAGTCATCGAGGAAGAAGCTATTGCTTGAGCTCAGTACTTATATTTGGTCTATTCACAATCTGGTAATCTGTACGAATTAATACCAAATGCTACCCATGCCACTACTGATCCATCCAAACCATCGTCTACCTCGCACGCGGATGGAGTTATTGGCTTCGTCAAAACCCAATCTACTTTCTAGTCGACTGGAACAACCCAACGGTCCACTTTGACGTCTGCTCCCAGTTTGACGACACCCTCTTCTACCTCCCCTCAAACTCAGGTCTCTGAGATGAATATAGTCCTATCGGCCCCTTCACAACAATCTGCAAGTAAGAAGAAGACAAGAAATAAACCGAAGAAAAACAATAACAATGAACAACCAAAAAATCAAACTCAAACCCCTACTGCCGGAAAACAACCACAACGGAAACTAAAATTACCATGTCTCATTTGTGGTGATGATCACTACACCCGAGATTGTCCACATCGCAATGAAGTGGCCAAGATTTTTAAAGGAAATTCACAACCCACTGTGCTTACTCATCCTTTTCCACAGCAGTAATCCTTGGTTGCTCAAACCCCCACTCCAGGGGGCATTTCCAACCAATCCCATGATGAGGCCTCAACAAGTGCCCATATTTACATGTTTAACAGGATTAATTTGACCACTCGCACTACGACATACGACACACCGGTTAAACCTGATAAAGCGAAGACCACTAACGATTCTTTACCGAACCCATCACCATATTCCGTTTGTCCTCCGTTTTCTAGCCATCCATCTAGGCCACTCTAGATCGAGAAACCTTCGTTTGACTCCATCTTACACCCTCCTAAGAGAACTATTCAGAAATCTACCTTCAATCCTAGTTCACGGGCTACCCAAATCTACAACATCATTGAAGATTTGGCTCAAGCACCGTGTGCTATGTCTTCTTTGGAAGTTCTACAACACTGTCCCAGTCAACGTAGAACACTCTTGGATGCCATCAGCGCTTTTGATCCCGAGTCATCTAATAACCTCACATTTAATCTGGATGATCATCAGCCTCGACTCTCCCACCAACTAGCTTTTCAAATCAATGTTGTTGTTCACAATCAACAAATCCACCGAACTATCTTGGATGAGTGAGCCTCTACTTGTGTCATGTCTTTGGATTGTTGGAAAGGCTTGAAATCACCTACCCTTAACAAATCCCCTACGATGTTACTCTCTTTCGATGGGTGAGGTTTTCATCCTCACGGACTTTTACAATCCTTAGTCGTTCAGTTGGGCGGAAAAACCGTTACTGTTGATGTCAAGGTGGTCGATGCCCCCCTCGATTACAACCTATTACTCGGAAGAAGTTGGTTCTATGCTATGACTTCCGTCACCTTGTCGGTGTTTCAATGCATACAATTCCCTCATCAAGGCAAAATTGTCACTATCGACCAACTAGATTTTTGTGCACCCAATGCTCGTGCTCCTGCTACCAACAACGTCCCTTTTTTGGGAGACCACAAGATTACGTATGAAAGTGTTGGTGTTGGATTTTTGAAAGATTCTAGCCTTATGGGTACCTTCCCTACACCACTTCCACCCACTACACATCATATTGCCACCATCAATATGATTTCGACTATGGCTTATCAATCTTTGGAATCATCTGATCCTTGCATTGTAACTAGTCCTATGGAATTTGATGTACTAGGTGACACAATGCCACTTAGCCCAGCCGAGGCCGCATACATTGCTATTTAATCTGTCTCTCCCTCCTCGGACAACCTACATATATTGGCACCCGATGCCTACTCGATGTCGTCATGGTTGGATTCCCTATCATCTGCAATCGATTACATTTCCCAAATTTTTCCTTCTGATGAATCTATAATGGAAATGCTTAGTATTGACGACATACCTTGGGATGAAAACCATCATCGATCCTCTTTTCTTCCACCTCTAGAATAAATTCACAAAGACATACACTCTGTCTTCCCTCCTGATATTACCAATTCTCTGCAATCTCCCATCCTCACACAAGATACTCTTTTTGAGGGGAATCTAGGTAATATTTCTACTACGATCATCATTGATATTTCGATCAAGGAAGGCATTGTGGAAAACGTTAACGTTGGTGCTAATTGCACACCCGAAGAGGTGGTATCTTACTCTGCTCTGTTTAAAGAATTATGTGATGTCTTCGCTTGGAGCTACGAAGAAATGCCAGGGATCGACCCCTTGATCGTCGTGCATGAAATCAAGACTTTCCCAGGTGAGAATCCTGTTCGATAGAAACTCCGCCCAGTTCATCCCAAGAAAATCGTAGCTATAAAGGCAAAAGTTGAGAAACTTTTGAAATTTGGATTTATCTATCCCGTCCCCTTGACAGAATGGGTCTCCAACCTTGTTCCGGTTGCTAAAAAACAGGGGACCATTCATGTCTGTATTGAATCTCGGGATCTCAATAAGGCTTGTCCAAAGGACAACTACCCTATGCCCTTCATCGACCAGATCATTGATAATTGCGTTGGGAGGGTAATTTTCTCTTTCATGGATGGTTTCTCTGGATATAACCAGATTGAAATTTTACTTGTTGATCAACATAAGACAGCCTTTATCTGCCCATGGGGAAATTTCGCCTATCAAAAGCTACTCTTTGGTCTAAAAAATGTTGGTGCTACTTTCCAGCGGGCTATGTCATACGGTTTCGACGATATCAAGCATATTGTAGAAGCTTACCTTGACGACTTACCTGCCCACTCATCCAATTGATCAGATCACGTTGATCACCTACGGGCTATTTTTCTTCGATGTTGGTTTTACCGTATCTGTTTGAACCCACATAAGTGTATTTTTGCTGTCAAATCCGGCCAACTCCTTGGTTTTGTTGTCTCTAAGGATGGGATTCGGGTGGATCCCTTAAAGATTAAGGCTATTCTGGCCTTACCCCCACCTACTTGTTTGACCCAACTCCAAAGTTTGCAAGGGAAAGCAAACTTCCTTCATCGTTTCATTTGTAACTACGCTGAGATAACTAAAGGATTCATGTGATTGTTGTAGAAAAATGCCCCTTTCATCTGGGATGACATTGCTCAACAATCATTTGATGCTCTCAAGCATGCCTTCACCCAGGCACCTTTGTTGCATCCTCCAGATTATACAAAGGACTACATCCTTTACTTAGCTTCCTCCACTTCCACTATTACGATGGTGTTAGTTCAGGAGGACCCCAACGGTGATGAACATGTGATCTATTACCTGAGAAAGAGTCTATATGGACCTGAACTCCGATATTCACATGTAGAGAAACTGGCTCTGGCAGTCGTCATTGTTGTCCAGAGATTTTGCCATTACATCCTGCTATGCACTATCGTTGTTATCGCGGACTCGAACCCCATGTATCATGTCTTGACACATCAAGTGCTCGAGGGAAAATACTCCAAATGGATCGCCATCTTTCAGGAATTCGATCTTGAATTTGCAAATTCCAAAGCCAAAAAGTCCCTGGTGTTTGTGGAGCTTATCTGTGACCTTCCCCATGCTGATGAAGATATTGATCCCATAGATTCTCTCCCCGACAAAACTCTTTTCCTCATAAACACATATGATCCTTGGTATGGAGATATCCTCCTTTATCTCCAAACCCAACGCTTTCAGCCTAACATTTCCCGTGAACAACGTCGACGTATTCGCCACCATTCTCGTTGTTACCTTATCGTCGGTGACACCTTGTATCACCGTGGTATTGATACTATCCTTTGATGATGTTTGATTCATGAAGAGGATAAATGCATTCTGAATGAATGTCACCTTGGAGCCTGTGGCGGTCACCTTTCTGGGATGGCTACAACCCAGAAAATTTTACGTGCTGGCTATTTTTGGCCCTCGATTTCCAAAGATTGTATTGCGGCAGTCAAAAAATGCCCACCCTGCCAATTTTTTAACAACAAGGCATGCACCCACCCTGCTACACTGCACCCCATTATTGCCATCGGTTCCTTTTCCAAGTGGGGTATCGATTTCATGCAGTATAAGCCTACCTTAGTCGGGGGGCACAGTTATATAATCATCACAGTCAATTACTTTACAAATAGGGTTGAGTCTATGCCTACCTTTTTGAACAATGGTCATACCACAACTCTTTTTGTTTTTAACCACATCATAACTCATTTTGGTGTACCACACACCATTGTCACTGATCACAGTTCACTCTTTAAGAACCAGATGATGAGTGAATTGCATGCCAAGTTTGGTTTTCACCATGAAAACTCATCCCCATACTATCCTCAGGCCAATGGACAAGTTGAAGCCATCAACAAGGTCCTTAAAACCATGATTCAACGTATGGTAGGGGAAAATAAGACATCCTAGCATCTACAACTTTTCTCCGCTCTCTGGGCTTACCGTACTTCCGTGAAAACCACAACTGGGTTCACTCCTTTCCAGTTAGTGTATGACATCGAAGCTATTTTACCAATCGAGTGTGAGATTCCATCTCCGAAACTTAAAGTAGAACTCCTACCACATACTTCTATCGAAGAAGAACATTTCTTATATATGACCAAACTAGATGAAACACGTCATGATGTTTCTCTCGTTAATGAGGCACATCAGAAACAGATAAAAAATCAATACGACAAATCCGTCCATCCTCGAACTTTTGCGGAAGGAGACTTAGTCCTCGTCTATGACCAGGCTCATGGCAAACTAGGGACAGGTAAGTTAGAACCTCTGTGGCATGGCCCTTACATTGTGAAACATGTTTTTCATAGAGGCGCCTACGAGTTAGTCGATTATGATGGAATCTCCCTGGGCGAGCCCTGGAATGGGCTTTACCTTAAAAAGTACTATGCCTATATCACCTAGCATGTGTACTTTGTACATTATTATATTTTGGTTTGGTGTGTCTGTTTCTTTTGCGTGCTTGAGTTTTTACCTTTTCCACTCATAACTGTGTCTTTTGTTTTCATGCGTAGATGACGTCTTCCTTTCCTATCTTCGTTGGGTTTGTGGATGGTGCTAGTTGACACACCCAGAACGTTGCTTCTGCAGCATGGGTAATTTACCAATCTGACGAATTGGTGAGTTCAAGAGGTATTTGCTTAGGACCAGTGACTAACAACATGGCAGAATATCATGTTGTCATCGAAATTTTGACCGAAGCCTCCTCCCTAGGTATCTCTCATATGATTGCTAACCTAGACTCACAACTTGTGGTCTGCCAACTTAATTGTGTCTACGCTATTCGTAATCCTATCCTGCTACGTCTCCACCTACGGGTTCGTCGTGTTTAACGAATATTTGATTACATCGAATACAGACATATTCCAAGAGAACTCAACAACGTTTCGGATTCGTTAGCCAATTACATCATGGATTGGTATCTCTCCCATAGATAAGGTTTCATGAAGGAAAACAAATTGTACACCACATGTAAATTAAAACATGTCACATTAAAGACATCATCATTTACAAATCTTCTGGCATTGTAAAAACTCAGAACTATATATATATATATATATATATATATAGATATATATATATATATATATAGCATGACTGAAAATGTTTTGATTACATCCAAAAAGTATTTGGAAGAGAAAAATTTTGGATCTTCACACCCATACAACATCGTCCAACAAGTCATACAAAACATACAATCACCAGAGAGACTTTAATCTCTCTGCACTACATTATGATGAGAGTAACACATCACTGCGTGAAATACTCATCTCAGTAGAGAGTTAACATTCTCGGGCACCCCCACGGTGTGTCTCTGTAGATTTAAGGGAACTTCTCCCCTCTGTAGAGAAGGGATACCCATCGTAAGGCCTTGAAGGTTTCTTTCAACCTCCCGGAGACCTATCACTGGTGCCCCCAGATCTACTGCAACTTGAGCATCCCCGCAATGCCCTGGTACTGGTATCTCAGCCGGGCGCACTGCTCCCTTGTCTGTATGTTGAAAATGATACATCCGTTAGAAACTCTTCTATGTACACAAAAAAATATACATACGTTAAAAAACATAAAAAACACTTGACAAGGTATTGTTTGGTCTCTTACCTGACACATCCCAAGCTTCTCTTGCCAGTAGAATTAGATCCACACTCTTGTGAAAGTCCACCTCGGCATATGGAAATTCTTCTATCCAAAGGTATTGGCGTCTCATCCAAGCGAAGAAATCACCGGTGAAGTGAAATTTTGACTCTACCACTAGTCTCGAAGACAGACTAGTCCATCGCTCCATCCGTGGTTCTTCCACTGGTCGTACTGCCAATGCAATTTGAGGTTGAATTTGAGGGATTCTCTCTAAGAAGAATGAGACCAAGAAAGAACCATATCCAAACTGCTTCTTCCCCATTCTACATCTCAAAATTCGTTCCTTCACGTTCCGAAGAAACCATGTGCTCTAATTAAATAGTGTTGGCTCTAAACATTGTGTACCATAGGCCACCTATGATCTTGATGCTATATGCAGGTTGGTGCTTCCTGTCACACTCATGATGGCGAACACAATAGATCGAAGGGGTAATTCTCTGATATCCTTGATGGGGATTCTACCTCCCACCAGTCTCGCTCCTGGGACACAATGACGTGCGACGTACACATCCACTGGTTCAAGAAGCACCCTCTGTCCGGAAAAATCTATAGGGGCCCCTCTTTTCAAGAGGCCAGTCAAGAAGTATACATATTCCAACTCGATGGTTAGAAGTTGCATTCCGATTCGAAACCCTTGCTCTGCGACATCCCACAAACTGATCATATGCTCAAGCAGAAGGATCTCTTTCTTCATCTTTTGCAGTTTGAAGAATTTGAGAAGACCATAATCTCTCAACGCGGCCCATGTGAGAGGACTCTGCAAATCAACCAAATCATCGAGCTCATGCTCCTGTTCCTTCCATTCAATCATGGTTGTTGCCGAAATCACCTGCAAACAAAAAAAAAAGAACAAAAACTTCATTATTCACACTTTCGGCAATTTTTTAAGTAATTAAAAAAAAAACTTTAAATTCATTGTCTATGTTGTTCAAAAAGACCACCCCCCTTTTTATAACTCAATATTACAATGCAGCCCCATAGCCTACAATAAAAATGTTTTAAATTAAAATAACTTCCATCCACAGTTCGATGGTTGCGTGGGCATTTTTGGGTTTCTTATTGTGTTCCTTAACAAAAATGACCAATCCACTCAACCATCAAGTTGTTGGCATCCATGATACAACCTCCTGAAGGTGTTTTTGTAAACCATTGGTCTTTTTCCATCGTTTTGAATAGGGTCCAATTTGATCTTCTTTTGGATGACCTAGGGCTTCGGTTTTTTATTCAAGTATTGTTGTGAAAACAATTTTTGAACCGTGTAATTGAAAGAGGAGGAAATGAAGTTTTACCTGGTCCAAATGGCGAGAGAAATGATCAACTATATCTCTAGTGCCAAGCAAAACAAGATCCACCTCCAAAATGAGAATCTCCACTGCTAAAAATCCTTATGAAAATGAAATGGTAATTGAAGATTTTTCCTTGTATTACTATTTACAAATTTCCATTTTTTATAAGGTATAGTTACTTTTGGGTTTCTTTAAAAATATGATGGCCTCACTAAACCTATGGATTGCAGTTTTGACATTACATATTTTGGAGCAGTTTTGATCATTTTTTACCTTGTCATATCCATGAGCATAGTCTTAGTTCGTTCTCAAGATCGAGAATATAAGAACGAGTCGGGTAAACTTTTATCTCTTTTTCGGACCCATATGGATACACAAAAAAGGAACCCCCTGGAGTCATATTTAAACTCTTTTCAGACTCTCTAAACATGAAAAGATCGTCGAGTGATCTTGCTTCCTTTCACACTCGTTAAAAGGTTCGAAAGAGCATATTTCGAGTGGTAGTTTATCTCTTTTTCGGCCTCGTGAGACTAACTTTACGAAAAAGGAACTGAGAGAGTTCTCTTTTAATTATTTTTCCAGACACTATAACCATGAAAAACCTTCGAGTTTTCTGTCGTTGGACTCGCTAAACAAACATCGACAGACCCATATAGGACCAAACCCTTACTTCTTCCAGTTCGTTAAACAAAGGAAGAGGAACGTATCGAAAGTGAGTTATATCAAGCATGTGTTACCCTCCTCGAGCTCATTAAATCAAAAAGAGGTACTCATCTATTTGGATGGGGGAAAAAATTGAAAGAAGCAAGCCAAGCAGTTTTTGAGAACACCACCAAGTAACTCTTATGGTCACCCTTAAACACGACACCTTGTCTTTGCATGCATTTTAATCTGCTAAACCTCTGCATTGAGCCAATCCTTTGAGTGTCCTATATTCCTTTTGGTCACCTGACGTAAGTCACAACATCCACTTCATCATCAAGTTTTGGTCCATGTCATGTTTTTGCTGTCGTGCCTCAGTGTTCAAGGGAAGTATCCGCCTCGAGAGTCATCCATCACAAATATCTTGTCTCAATACCCATGTCATTATATGTTCATTTGATCTACCAATTACATCTCTATGTCTGTTTCGTGTCATTGATGGGGGATACATCAAGGCCCTCCTTCAACGATTCTATTCCTGTCGACTTCAACACATTATCCAGGAACTAGACTTAGAAACCAATTAGTACTTTGGGACCTGCATGCCTCAATGGCAGGCCTCCTCACATCCGACAGTGGGTTTACATCATCGACCTCTGATTGGATGATTCCACGGATGTTCGAATTCAACTCATCCATTCACATTCATCAGAATGTACTAGAGTACCTTGGGAATCACTAACATCAATGGTGACTTCCCTCGCACTTGTTAACGGTTTACATCATTGACCGATAATCAAGTGGTTTCTGCCATGTTGGACATTAGGACATCTATTCACATGGTTAGATTCATACTACATTGGGATTGGTAAGAAGACCCTAGGTTGAGTGATCACTTCGATATGTACTTTACCCAGGTTGCAACGGAATTTCTCTTGAACAAATGACAAATATATTGTCACATAGATCCACTTTGTATTGGTCGTGGCTATGTTTTGTCATCTCATAGATCCACTGTGTATTCTTCATGGCTACAATCAGTTCGGGTCATGAGAGTATAGATCCACACTGTATCCTTGGTGGCTATACCTTTTATCAATACAATTATGGATCTGCAGTGTATTTTATGGAGGCCATATCTTGCAAGTCTTTATCACCCAAACATAGGTATGCTGGCCTTGGGTTTGAAACATGTCATAATATTTGTTGGATTTTTGTGTGCAGCTTTTGTCAGGTTCTCTGTGTCTATACCCTTGCTTGAAAGTCTACAAATCATTTCAGTTATCAGTTCTCATATTCTAACTTCATACTTTGGGGGGCAATCTGTTACACATCAAAATTACTCACTTCGATAGTGTCACAAGTGTCATCATTGCAAGTGTCGCAAGTGTTTCATTTTGGTCACAAGTGTCGCAAGCATCAGGAAAATCATACTTCCATAATGCCTATGTCGCGCCTATAACGACATCGAAAAGACACTTAAAACACCTCAAAAATTTGATTTGGAGGAAGAGGAATGGGTTAACAGAGTTTATGAACCTCTTGCCATTTGAAAGAACCACTAAAATTGAGTTTGAGAGGAGAACGCTCCCCTATCCCATTGTCAGGAGCACTGGCGCACCTCTACACACTATTAGGTAGCATTATAACACCCTGTCTTCTCTTTTTGTGGAGCGCTGCTACTGTCAGGAGTGTTGGCACCCCCTATACATTGCCAGGGAGTGTTATAACGCTCTAATACCCCTTTTGAGAGAGAGCTACCTATTCTGGGAAAAAAAATGTTTCGTTGAGAAGAACGAGGGGAAGATCCTCTCAATATCTGAAGGTAGTTGGATTCAAATCCTTGGTCAAGCCATGATCTTAGGAAAGATCCCTAGATGAAGGAGTTAAATCCTCAACTTACCCCAAATATATCTCAAGTGGTTGGGCCTCTCCAAGCCTATTTAAACAGGACTTCTCATGGTGAAAAGGGGGGAAAGAATGGTGAAGCATCTGACCTATGGTCTCATGAAGAAGGTGTCTTTCAAAGCATCAGTATTTGGTGTGTGGACTATTTTAGCAAGGGTTCGTACAAGGAGGGCTTGACGGAGCTACTACACTCACATCTATGGTTGTAAGTATCCTTCATTGTTGTTCTCTTTAATATGATATGCTTGGCTTGTTTCTTTCAAATATTTGTTTGATCTCACATTGATTTGTCTCTAATAGATAGATCTATTTCGAGCTAATATCAATAGTGTCGGAAGTGGTTGTACTTTTGTTTGTCTACAGGGCTTATCGAGGAGCGAAAGATTGGAGCTCAACTCGAACCGTGCAGGGACAAACACCGATAAAAGGTACTTCTTTTCTCCTTCCTCCTCACACATTAGTTTATATAGATCTAAAAGGAAGTTAGTGACCATGATAAGCATCTTCTGTCTTAAGAGTTAAGAGTCTAACTCTCAAGAGGAGATCTACCTGTCCGCAAAGAGATTTTCCTTCAACAGTAGAAATTTAAAAAAACGAAAATACTCGCGGGCAAGGGGACAAATATGCCCACTGATATGTAAAACCTAAAAAATTCATATATCTGCGGGCAAGGGGATGAATTTTATATTTTGGAGGGGAATAATTACAAAAACATGAATTGGGAGTTTGTTATGGCAAATGGAGAAAGATTGTGACCTGTCTAACTGAATTACCTTCTACATTTCGACTCCAACATGATTTGAGTGTTTTCTAAGGTGAATGGAGATAGAGCATGATAGTTCAAGTGAATTTCTTGCTGCATTTCGAGTCCAACACATTTTTGGGTGTTTCTTAGGGCAACTCCAACATGATTTGGGTGTTTCTTAGGGCTAGAGGAGATAGTTTGCGACCAAACCAAATCAATTTTAAAATACAATTGGACTCCAACACAATTTGGGTGTTTCCTAGGGCGAAGGGAGACTGGGTGTGAGCATACCAACTAATTTTCAAACTAGATTTGGACTCCAACATGATTTGGGTGTTTCTTGGGGTGAACGGAGATAGGGTAAGACTAGAGCATGATTTGGGGGTTTCCTAAGGGTGAACTGATATTTTTAGGCAAAACAATTATCAAATTTCACAATTCAACCTCTTTACATATAAATTTCCTCATATTTTATGGTCTATATGAGTTTGACATTTCCTTATCCTTGTTAGAATAGGAAAAAAAAGACTAGGAAGAAGAGAGGAGAAATAAACACCAAAAATCATCACAAAGTCCACTTGCCCAAATCCCGACAGAAGGGATTTGCCCTAACTTTCTTAAAATGTCAAGTAGAGGGAAGGAACCAAATTATATCGATAATGAGGTAAGTCCTTCTCAATTTATAGATTTTTAATTGTCTCATTTTATTTTATTTTATTTTTAGTTATTTGTTTTTTATTGAAAATTTTAACACAAAAAAAACATTTTATATATCTAGGGACATGAGACTGACCAGGAGAAAGATGCATTGGCTTTGATATTGGGGATATAGGCCATATAAAAACTTGACGGTGTAGACTTGAAAACGCTTGCAAAATACATAGAAAAATGATCCACTAAGACCCTTGAGAAATTGCAAGAAAATCAACCCTGTGAGAGGGAATCAATTGATTCCCCAACCACTCTTGGATCGAACATAAAATCAAGGAGGAAATCATATACGATGACCTCTAAGAATATGGAACATAGAGTGGAGACCTCCAATGTCGAAGCCACTCCTGGGACCTAAAATTCATCCACCACGCCATGTTTTGGAACTTTCATTGGGAACTATGATACAAGGATAGAATACGACATGGTTTCAGGAGAAATCAGAATGTCATATGCAAAGACGGTTTTTGTGAACAGGTTGGAGGAATCATGCCTTCAACAGTTCAAAGAACATCTCCATTTGTCATTCTCAAAGATACCAATGGACCTACATAAAGCTATAATTCATGACATGGAGTCCAAATTTGGCATAGGTTGGTTAGTAGAAAAGGTGAAAAGACAAATCTCTCATAATTGTAAGAGATTTAGGTGCAATCATACAAAGAAGATAAAAAAACTATCGCCCAAGATAAGGCTCAAAAAAAGGTCAATTGATTTCAGTATAAAAGTATGGAAAGAACTTGTAAAATCATATGAGAAGTCGGATGCACAGAGGAATTATGGCGAGGAGAGTATCCAAGTATTTCAATTTTCTCATAATATTATATCAAATTTCTTAAATGATTTTTATATTTTATTTGTGCATAGTTCAATTGACTTACTTTATGTTTCAGGACAAAACTTCCAAATCTAGGCTTGCAAAACTCCAAGCCATGCATCACAGTGGCCAAAAAGGTTTACAAGCCTTGATCTGCACCTTTGTAAGTATATTTATTATGTGAAATGTTTCTTTCTTTTTTCCCTGGAAATAGTAAATGATTACATATTTATTAGTTTAACTAGTCCATGTATCATGTTTTGACATGAGGACACATATGGTCGGCATCCAACTCATTTTGAAAAAGAAATGTTACAAAATAAAAAGTGGACCGACTTTGTAATATGGATGGAGAACGAGGTATCAATAGTATTGAAGGATCCCTTGCCTTGTTTTTTCCTTTGTTTTTGTCAATGGCTCCCCGTTTGGGCATCCTTGTCTTTATTTCCTTTGAATGTTATGAACTTGTGTAATGTTCCTTGCAATTTATGGAGTTTGGAAATACTAGCCCTTGTTTTGTGGCTCCTGATAACAAACTTAGTTTTCCTAGCAGGGATTTTCCCCTTTTGTTTAATTTATTTATATTTTCCTACTATTTGGATAAGTTGGATTCTCATCCAACATTCATAGGGCCTTCTTTCCCTTGAACCTTCTCTAACATAGTTGTTTTTCACTAATATATGGGTGATAAATTCATCATCTATCTTACAAAGTGAACACATGTCATGCCCTTGGTTACTTTTCCTTTGCAAATGATCTCAAAGAAGTAACTTGTCTCTCAACACTAGCCACATATAAGCACGTGTCTTCATGGGAGCTCTAATATTCCAAAGGGGCTTCCACCACAATGATTTTGTCTTGTTCTTCATTACATAACATAGTATTGTACCATAGCTTTGCAATCTATTATCTTAGAATAGGATTCTTGGACCAAACCAAACTATATTTCTCATCCCTAATCCTTACATGAATATGAGATAAAGTTCCACATAAAATTGCCATTGTGCTAAATTATCTCTTGCAAATCCCAAGAATACCAATATCAATACCAATACCATACCAATACAATACCATACTATACCATACCAATACCATACCATTTCATACCAATACCAATACCATACCATTTCATACCAATACCAATACCATTGCATGGTAATGGTATGCATTGGCAATGATGTGCATACCAATTCCATACCAATACCAATACCATACCATACCATACTAATATCAATACCATACTATACCAAAACCAATACCAATATGCATTTCCAATACCCTTATGCCTTGCCAATACCAATACCAATACCAATACCATTGCATACCAATACCAATACCATACATGTAACATACCATACCATACCATACCATACCATACCATACCAATAACATACCAATAAAAATACCAATACCATACCATTGAATACCAATAACAATACCGATACCATACCAATACCAATACCATACCAAAACCGATACCAATATGCATTGCCAATACCCTTATGCCTTGCCAATACCAATACCAATACAACCAATACCATTGCATACCAATACGAATACGAATACCATACCATACCAATACCAATACCAATACCATACCAAAACCAATACCATACCAATACCAATACCAATGCCATACCATACCAATACCAATACCAATACCAATACCATACCAAAACCAATACTATACCAATAACCATACCATACCATACCAATACCGTACTAGTACAATACCATACGATACCATTGCATATCAATAACAACACCAACACCATACCAATACCGTACCATTGCATACCAATGCCAATATCATTGCATACCATTGCATGGCAATGATATGCATACCAATACCATACCAATACCAATACCAAAACCAATACCAATATGCATTGCCAATACCCTTATGCCTTGCCAATACCAATACCAATACCAATACCATTGCATGTCAATACGGCCAATACCATTGCATACCATTGCATGGAAATACCAATACCAATACCATTGCATACCAATAAAAATACCAATACGATTGCCAATACCATACCATACCATACCATACCAATATGATCCGGATTATTTTTCGGCACGAAATGAGAGCGGAGATATAATAAATAAATGCACAGAGATATCGTGTATATCCAGTAATATAACAGAAATATATCAGAGATGCAACCATAAACACAGAAATACAGTAATACACGATTTCTATTAATGAAATAAATGTACAGAGACTGTAAAAATACAGAGTGAAAGACTTGCTAGAATGGTGGCAGCTTATCTCTGAAAAGAGATGTGACGGCTACTCGCATTCGCAAGAAGATGGTTACAATGAGGCTCTGGAGGCCTTTTTACAATAATTGGGAATGAAAAAATTCCTAGACATCCAATAACCTAACCCTAGGATATGAAGCGCCAAAAGTCATGTCGGCCCCGTTTGGGTAAGTTGGTGCATCAACTTCTCGGGGTCGTAACTTTTGCATACGATCTTCGTTTTAGGCGTGTGATAGCTCGTTGGAAAGGTATCGTAGAGGAGATTCATTTTGGGGGATCAATCATGCCTTTGGCTTTCATTGAGAACCTCTATATCAAAAAACCTTCATTTAGGCCCTCAAAATGGCCCCGGAAGTGAAAACCTGCTAAAAATAGTAAATTGTCAAAATGGCCAGAAAACTGTTTTGAGCCATTTGGAAAAGGTGGGTGGCCCCCGATATCCACCTGGATCACAATACCATTTCCAATACTATACCATACCATACCAATACCATACGATTGCATACCAATACCAATACCAATATTGCATACTATTTCATTGCAATGGTATACATTGACAATGATATGCTTACTAATACCATTGCCAGTACCATACCATACCATACTAATAACATTTCCAATACTAATACCAATAACATACCATTGCATACCAATATCGTTGCATACCAATATCAATACCATTGCATACCACAATGGTATGCATTGGCAATGATATGCATACCAATACCATACCAATACCATACCAATAAGAATACCATACCATACCAATACCAATACCATAGCCAAAAACGCCCAACATAGTGATCTTGAAAATCGACCTCATCTTCAGAAATTGCACTATGCCTCATTGACCAAAACCCTAATGCCGAAGATACTCCAACAAATGGTTTTCCTGTCGATGGAATGATAGCATAGGGGCCCCACTAGATGAAAAATGGTGCTCTTAATCCAATGCAACTAACGGTTAGTGCATCTGAGTCCCTCTTTGAGTTTTATCGCAAGTTGCAACTCACCTCCTCAAGCCATTTAGAGACATGTGGTCAATTTGGTCTAGGGGCATAAAATCCAAACTGAGTAGCATAATGAAATTCTGTAAGCTCCCACAAGTCTGTTTTGCCAAGGTCGACATGAATACACTAGCTAAAAAGACCCGACACAGTGTTCTTGAAAATCGACCTCCTCTTTAGAAATTGCACTATGCCTCATTGACCAAAACCCTAGGTGTTGGAGATACTCCAACAAATGGTTTTCTGGTCGAAGGAATGATAGAGTAAGAGCCTCAATAGTTGAAACCCAGTGCTACGAATCCATTGAAATTGATGGTTCATGCATCCGAGTCCCAGTTTGAGTTTTATTGATAGTTGTAACTCGCCTCCTCAAGCCAATTAAGGACATGTGGCCAATTTGGTCCAGGGGAATAAAATCCAAACCAATCAGCATAATGGAGTTTTGTAAGCTCTTGCAAGTCTGTTTGGCCAATGCTCATGCGACTACACTAGCAAAAAATGCTCGACAAAGTGTTCTTGAAAATCGAACTCATCTTCAGAAATTGCAGTATGCCTCATTGACCAAAACCCTAGTGCCAAAGATACTCCAACAAATGGTTTTTCGGTTGATAGAATGATATCTTAGGGGCCCCACTAGCTGAAACCCAGTTCTCTTAATCCAATGTAACTGGAAATTCATGCATATGAGTCCCAGTTTGAGTCTTATCAAGAGTTGCAACTTTCCTCCTCAATCCATTTAGACATGTGGTCAATTTGGTCCGGGGGCATACAATCCAAACCAAGTATCATAACGGACTTCCATAAGCTCCTGCAAGTCTCTTTCGCCAAGGCCCATGTGACTACACTAGACAAAAATACCCGACACAATGTACTTGAAAATCGACCTCCTCTTCAGAAATTGCACTATGCCTCATTGACCAAAACCCTAGTGTTGGAGATACTCCAACAAATTGTTTTTTGGCCAACAAAATGATAAGTTAGGAGCCCCAATAGTTGAAACCAAGTGCTTCGGATCCAATGCAACTGACGGTTCATGCATCCAAGTCTCGATTTGAGTTTTATCGATAGTTGCAACTCGCCTCCTAAAGCCATTCAAGAACATGTGGTCAATTTTCTCTGGGGGCATAAAATCCAAACTGAGTAGCATAACAGAGTTTTGTAAGATCCCACAAGTATGTTTGGGCAAGTTACATGCAACTACACTAGCCAAAAATGTCGACATAGTGTTCTTGAAAATCGACCTCATCTTCAGAAATTGCACTATGCCTCATTGACCAAAACCCTAATGTTGGAGATACTCCAACAAATGGTTTTTATGTTGACGGAATGATAGCATAGGGGACCCATAGTTGAATCCTGGTGCTCTGAATCCAATGCAACTGACGGTTTTTGCATCCGAGTCCCTGTTTGAGTTTTATTGTGAGTTGCAACTCGCCTCCTTAAGCCATTCAGGGATATGTGGCCAATTTGGTCTGGGGGCATAAAATCCAAACTGAGTAGCATAACGGACTTTTGTAACCTCTTGCAATTCTATTTAGAAACATTAAACCATATCCTATCCCAGTAATCCATCGGAGTCGACGGTTCCTCAATCTGAGTCTCGGTTTTCGTTTTATGCCCAGTTGCAAGTCACATCCCAAACAATTTCACGAACTCTTGGCCAATTCCTCCTCAGGGAATAAAACCCTAATGGAGAAACATTTTTGAGTTTCGTGAGATGCTGCAATCTTGTTTAGGCATGGAATAGGTGACCACATTATCCATCTTCTCCCAGGGGACGATTTCATAAATTGGACCCCTTAATCCAAATGTTGCATTGCTTCAAATTGATCAAAACACTAGTTCTCAAAATCAATGAGTAAAGTGACTTCCGAGGCATGGCACCCAAGATTGAGGGGTTCTCTAGATGAAATCTTATCCCCGTAATCCATTGAAGTTGATGGTTTCTCAATCTGAGTCTCTATTTTCTTTTTATGCCCAATTCCAAGTGGCATCCCAAACCATTTCGGGGACTCTTGGCCAATTCCTCCTCAGGGAATTAAATCCTAACAGAGAAACATTTTTTAGTTCCATGAGATGCTTCATTCTTGTTTATGCATGGACTAGATGACCACATTATCCATCCACTCCTAGGGCATGGTTTCCTAAATTGGACCGCTAAATCCAAATGTTGCATTGATTCTTACTCAGCAAAACACTAGTTCTCAAAATCAATGAAGAAAACAACTTCTGAGGGATTGGAACCGAGAGTAAGGGGTGCTCTATCTAAAATCATATGCCAGGAATCCAACGGATACTATGTTTCCTCAATCCGAGTCTCGATTTTCATGATATTCCTAGTTGCAAGTCACATCCCAAACCATTTCGTGGACTCTTGGCCAATTCCCCTTCAGGGCATAAAAGACTAACAAAGCAACATTTTTGAGTTCCATTAGATGCTACAAGATTGTTTAGGCATGGAATAGGTGACCACATTATCTATCCCCTCCCGAGCGACGATTTCATAAATTGGACCCCTTAATCCAAATGTTGCATTACTTCAAACTGAGAAAAACACTAGTTCTTGAAATCAATGAGTAAATCAACTTCTGAGGCATAGAACCTGGGAGTGAGGGGTGGTCTAGCTGAAATCCTATCCTAGTAATCCATCAAAGTCGACGGTTCCTCAATACGAGTCTCGGTTTTCGTTTTATGTCTAGTTGCAAGTCGCATTACAAACAATTTCAGGGACTCTTGGCCAATTCCTCCTCATGGCATAAAAACCCAACGGAGCATCATTTTTGAGTTCTGTGAGATGCTCCCAGACTTTTTAGGCATGGACTATGTGACCACATTGTCCATATTCTACCAAGGCACAATTTCATAAATTGGATCCTTTAATCCAAATGTTGCATTGCTTCAAACTGAGCAAAACACTAGTTCTCGAACTTAATGAGTAAAGAAAATTTTGAGACATGGCACTCGAGAGTGAGGGATTATCTAGCTGAAATCCTATCCCAGTAATCCTTCAAAGTCAATGGTTCCTCAATCCGAGTCTCGGTTTTCTTTTTATGCCCAGTTGCAAGTGGCATCTGAAACCATTTCGGGGACTCTTGGTCAATTCCTCCTCGGGGCATAAAAACCTAACAGAGCAACATTTTTGAGTTCTATAAGATGCTGGAAGCTTTTTTAGGAATGGAATGTGTGCCCACATTGTCCATCTGCTCCCAAGGAATGGTTTCATAAATTGGATCCTTTAATCCAAATGTTACATTTCTTCAAAGTGAACAAAACACTAGTTCTTGAAATGAAGGAGTAAAGTAACTTCCGAGGCATGGAACTCGGGAGTGAGGGGTTATCTAGATGAAATCATATCCCAGTAATCCATCGGATTCGACTGTTCCTCAATATGATACTCGGTTTTCATTTTATGCCTAATTGCAAGTGGCATCCCAAACCATTTCGGGGACTCTTGGCCAATTCTTCCCAAGGGTATAAAAAGACAACAGAGAAGAATTTTTGAGTTGTGTGAGATGTTGCAAGAATGTTTAGGCATGGAATATGTGACCACATTGTTCATATTCTCCCAAGTCATGGTTTCATATATTGGACCCCTAAATCCAAATGTTTCATTGCTTCAAACTAAGAAAAACCCTAGTTCTAAAAATCGATGAAAAAAATAACTTATGAGGGATTAGACCTAGGAGTGAGGGGTGGTCTAGCTCAAATCCTATGTCAGGAATATAACAGAGATGATGGTTCCTCAATCCGAGTCTTTATTTTCACGATATGTCGAGTTTCAAGTTGGATCCCAAACCATTTCGAGGACTCTTGACCAATTCTTCCTCAGGGCATAAAAACCTAGCGAGGCAACATTTTTGAGTTTTGTGAGATGTTGCAAGATTGTTTAGGCATGGAATAAGTGACCACATTATTGATCTCCTCGTGAGGGATAGTTTCATAAATTGGACCCCTTAATCCAAATGTTGCATTGCTTCAAACTAAGCCAAACACTAATTCGCAAAATCAATGAGTAAAGCAACTTTTGAGGCATGGAACCTGAGAGTGAGGGATGCTCTAGCTGAAATCCTATGCCAATAATCCAACGGAGATGATGGTTCCTCAATCTGAGTCTCAGTTTTCATTAAATATTGAGTTGCAAGTCGCATCACAAACCATTTCCAGGACTCTTGTCCAATTCATCCACAGGGCATAAAAAGCTAATGGAGTAACATTTTTTAGGCATGGACTAGGTGAAAAAATTATCGATCCGCTCCCAAGGCATGGTTTCCTAAATTGGACCCCTAAATCCAAATTTTGCATTGCTTCTTACTTAGAAAAACACTAGTTCTCGAAATCGATGAAAAACACAACTTCCGAGAGATTGGAACTGGGAGTGAGGGGTGCTCTAGCTAAAATCCTATTCCAGGAATCTAACGGAGACGACGGTTACTCAATCCAAGTCTCGATTTTTGTGATATTCCCAGTTACAAGTCGCATCCCAAAATATTTCGGGGACTCTTGGCCAATTCCTCCTCAGGGAATAAAATACTAACGGAGCAACATTTTTGAGTTCCGTGAGATGCTACAAGCTTGTTTAGGCATTGACTAGGTCACCACATTATCCATCTGCTCCTGAGGGATGATTTCATAAATTGGACCCCTTAATACAAATGTTGCATTCCTTCAAACTGAGAAAAACACTAGTTCTTGAAATAAATCAGTAAAGCAACTTTTGAGGCTTGGCACCCGGGAGTGAGGGGGGTGTTGGAGAAATTTCTATTTTCGGCACACTAGTTCAATGGGAGTAACAATAGTTCAGTGTGAGTTAACTGATTAGTTCTATTTTAGAATTTCTAATCTTAGACCATCACTATTATGCATGGATTCCTAATTATAGGATGTCATTGCCTATATGAGTTTAGATCACTCACTCATTGATAAGAGAATAATAGACATTGATTCTAATTCTTCATTGTGTATCTCTCTTCCTTTTCTTGATAAGCTTTCTTTGTGTATGCTTTAGCTAGGTCTCTTGTGCAGGTTTCCATGAAACACTGACATGGTATCAGAGTCGAGCTGCTTGGAGCAGCCCAGACAGGCCAAAGAAGAGTGAAAGTGTCCTTGAGTAAACCTAGTTTATGAAATCATCACGGCCTATCCCTATCGAAAGGTGCGACGATTGGAATCATTGCGTTCTATCCCTATCAAAGGGTGTGATGGTCACAACCTATACACAACCAAGGTGCAACATCGTCACACTGTGTTCTTCATCTGAGGTGTGACGATTCAGTTTTTGACAATTGTCGCACTGTTTCCTTCACTAGAGTGTGACGATTTAGCATCATCGCACTACATCCTTCTCTAAGGTGCGACGATTCAACAACCCTCCAAAAATTGGTTTTCTACAGTACAATTGTGATATCTCGAAATCTGCAATCTGGGTTAGGCTGAAATTGTTACCACAGACATATAACATAGGGATTCTCATGTTCACCAAAAATTGCCAAAACCCACATCATATTTTAGGATATATAGCTATTTTATCATATTTATAGTTGTCATAGCACCATCATTCATATCTCAAAATCCACGATCAGGGTTTTCAGGATCTTTTCAGAATCAATAGTAGAATGGAGGCGATGCAACTTCTTCAATCAAGTCTAGTGATAATACTCACACCATACAATTATTTTGAATGGAAGTCGAAGGCCGCATTCCAACTCAAAAGAAAAGGACTGTATAATTTGACGATGGCGACAGAAACAAAGCCTACATCAGCGCTTGAGAATACCAGATGGGCGAACCGTAAGGATGAGGCCACATGAATACTTCTTGAGTTAATCTCCACTAATTTATGGTTTCATGTTGTTTCATGCAAGACTCCAAATGATATTTGGACCACCCTAGAAGGACTCTTTCGAAAGCAGGATGAGATGCGGGGTCATATGCTTGAGGTAGAGTTGAATACCTTAGACCCTAAAAGTTTTGATAATATACAAGATTTTTTTATTAAATTCAAATCTTTTCTATTGAGTTTGGGTGAATATGGTATTGATAAGTCTACACAAGAGAAACAACTTATTCTAACAATCTTGGCCAAGAGAGGACCAAAATACGTTGTATATATCTCCAATTTCCATTCTGGCAGATGTCTTTTTGGAACAAATTGGAAAATGCCTACATTGGATCAGTTCATTGAGTCTATGACACAAGAGTAGACACAACTCATACACATGGGACTCATCAAGGATCCCAAAGCACATGCACTCACCATGTATGATGGAAAAGGATCATCAAAATAAAACGGGAAGGAGAAATAGAATGAGAAGGAGGGATATTCCAAACCCTTTAACAATTATTCAGGTTCCAAAGAATCTTTAGATTTGAAGAAGAAGAAGAAGGGAAAGCAGTGCACGTACTGCAATAAACTGAATCATGAAGAATCCACATGCAAGAAGAAACAAATCAATCTTATGGAAAAGGAACTTCAACAAAACAACCTTGGAAACTTCATTCAAGAGGGAGTTAAGAATAATAAGGAAGAATATCATGCTCCTATGGAAGGTAATCATCATGCTTTTGTTGCAATTGATTCCTCATTTGATTCATGGATTATAGATTCTGGTGCATCCCATCATATGGCAGGGAAAGAGGAAGTTTTCTCTTCTTTGAGTCTATGCTCAAGACCCCCTATTCTCATGGGGGATGATACTCCAGTAGCAGTAGCAGGAGAAGGGAGAGTGGAACTCCACAATGGAAGTTTTGAGAATGTTGTACATGTTCTCTATGAATCTGCTCTCAGTTTATTAGATCACTCAGAAAGGTAAAAATGTTGAATTTACATCTGATTCAGTTTTAGTAATTGACATGCACGACAATTTCATTATTGCAATTGGTGAGGTGGATCACAAGTCAAGGTTGTATAAATTCGCTAAGTTTTTTTACCATGACTCCTCTATTCTACCTACACATAAGAAGAGTACTTTGCATGCACCTCTAGTGCAGCATGGATATACTCTTGTTCTTCCATCAATTTCAAGCATCAAATATGATTCCATACACTTATATTTTGTACATGGAAATAAGCTGGTAGTACAACCAGATAAGAAGCCAACGTCGAAGCTTCAACAGATGCCCAAGAAGGCACAGACTACACTTCAAGAAACAGACAACCTTGCAGGGAATCCATTGGATTCGAGGAGGACTCGATCTCAGCATGGGGAGCCTTCTCATGTATTTTTAGCTTCAGAACCTACGATGCCCATGAATTTCTATATGGTTCAATATACTGATCCACATAACTACAATAGGGTTGTGGGAAATCCATTATTACAAGAAGCCATATAGAAGGAGTATGACTCACTCCTACAAAACCAAACTTGGAATCTGGTTCCACTTCCACCAGAAAGGAATATTTTCAAGTGCAGATGGGTCCACATAATCAAGAGGTACAAGGCCCAACAGGTTGCCAAAGGAATTCATCAGTTCCATAAATAATAATTTCTACAAATTCACGAAGAATTTCAGTGAGAAAAAATTTCAGACTTTGCGGGATCGTCTTGCAATGAAGAACACATTTGCCTAGCAACTGCCATTTTCTTTTTTTGATACATTGTCTTTTGAGGGGGGGTTTTGTTCCCACGTGGTTTTCCCTCTTTCCTTGTTTTTATTTGTTGTTCATTAGTTGCATTGTACATGAGTACCTAAAATGGCCTAGTAGCCGAGACTCATTTTTTACTCCATAGTGATGTTCAGGGGGGGTGTTGGGAGAAATTTCTATTTTTGACACACTGGTTTAGTGGGAGTTAACTAACTAGTTCTATTTTAGACTTTCTAATCTTAGACCATCACTATTATGCATGAATTCCTAATTGTAATATGTCATTTCCTATATAAGACAAGATCACTCACTCATTGATAATATCGTAATAGACATTGATTCTCATTCTTTATTGTGTATCTCTCTTCCTTTTCTTGATAAGATTTTATTTGTGTATGCTTTAGCTATGTCTCCTGTGCAGGTTTCCATGAAACACTGACAGGCTAGTCTAGCTAAAATCATATCTTAGTAATCCATCGGAATCGATGGTTCCTCAATCTGAGTCTCGGTTTTGATTTTATGCCCAGTTGCAAGTCGCATCTCAAACAATTTTAAGGACTCTTATCCAATTCCTCCTTAGGGCATAAAAACCTAACAGAGCAGATTTTTTGAGTTCCATGAGATGATGCAATATTTTTTAGGCATGGAATAGGTAACCACATTATCAATCTACTCACGAGGGATGGTTTCATAAATTGGACCCCTTAATCCAAATGTTGCATTGCTTCAAATTGAAAAAACACTAATTGTCAAAATCAATGAGTAAAGCAACTTCTTAGGCATGGCGCCTAAGAGTGAGGGGTGATGTAGCTAAAATCCTATCCCGATAATCCATCGAAGTTGACAGATCCTCAATCCGAGTCTCGATTTTCTTTTTATGACCAGTTGCAAGTGGCATCCCAAACCATTTTGGGGATTCTTGTCCAATTCTTCCTTAGGGCATAAAAACATAACATAGAAAAATTCCTGAGGCATGGTTTCATAAATTGAACCCCTAAATCCAAATGTTTCATTGCTTCTTACTGAGAAAAACCCTAGTTCTCAAAATCGATGAAAAACAAAACTTACGAGGGATTGGACCCGGGAGTGAGGAGTGCTCTAGTTGAAATCCTATGCCATGAATCCAATGAAGACGATGGTTCCTCATTATGAGTCTCGATTTGCGTTATATATTGAGTTTCAAGTCACATCTCAAATGATTTCTGGGACTCTTTGCCAATTCCTCCTCAGGGTATAAAAACCTAACAAAGCAACATTTTTGAGTTTTGTGAGATGTTGCAAGCTTGTTTAGGTATGGACTATCTGACCACATTGTCCATCCACTCATGAGGCACGGTTTCATAAATTGGACCCCTAAATCCAAATGTTGCATTGCTTCTTACTGAGAAAAACCCTAATTCTTGAAATCGATGAGTAAAGAAACTTCTTAAGCATGACACCCGAGAGTGAGGGGTGATTTAGCTGAAATCCTTTCCGAGTAATCAATCAAAGTCGACGGTTCCTCCATCCGAGTCTTGATTTTTTTTTATGCCCAGTTGCAAGTGGCATCCCAAACCATTTCAGGGACTCTTGGCCAATTCCTCCTTAGGCCATAAAAACCTAACATAGCAACATTTTTTAGTTCCATGAGATGTTGCAAGCTTGTTTAGGCATGGACTATGTGACCACATTGTCCATCCACTCCCGAGGCATGGTTTTATAAATTGGAACCCTAAATCTAAATGTTGCATTTCTTCTTACTGAGCAAAACCCTAGTTCTCAAAGTCGATGAAAAAAACAACTTACAAGGGATTGGAATCGAGAGTGAGGGGTGCTATAGCTGAAATCCTATGCCAGAAATCAAACGGAGACGACGGTTCCTCAATCTAAGTCTCGATTTTCATTATATACCGAGTTGCAAGTCGCATCCCAAACAATTTCAGGGACTCTTGGCCAATTCCTCCTCGGGGCATAAAAACCTAATGGAGCAACATTTTTGAGTTACGTGAGATGTTGCAAGATTGTTTAGGCATGGAATAGATGACCACATTATCAATCTTCTCATGAGGGAAAATTTCATAAATTGGACCCCTTAATCCAAATGATGCATTGCTTCAAACTGAGAAAAACACTAATTCTCGAAATCAATGAGTAAAGCAACTTCTAAGGCATGGCACCCGAGAGTCAGGGGTTCTCTATCTGAAATCCTATCCTAGTAATCCATCGAATTCGATGGTTCCTCAATCCAAGTCTCAGTTTTGTTTTTATGCCCAGTTGCAAGTGGAATCCCAAACCATTTCGGGGACTCTTGTCCAATTCCTCTTTAGGGAATAAAAACCTTAAGGCACGACATGACATAACATTGCAAGGCAAGGAATGATATGGAAAGGCATGATATGAAAAGACAAGGCATGACAAGTGAATGAAAGTCATGAAATTTCAAGGCATGGTATGGAGGGGCATGGATTGAAAAGGCATACCATAGAATAGCAAGGCATGGAAGGGCAAGGCACGACATGGCATGGCATGGCATGGAAATAGATGGCATGGAAAGGCAAGCCATGGCATGGCATGTCAATGCATGGCAAGGCAAGGCATGCAAAGGCAAGCCATGGCATGTCATGGAATGGAAAATTATGGTATGGTATGGAATGGCATGGAAAGGTAAGGCAAGGCAATACACCTTGACACCTTTTATTACATTTTTGTCATAATTTTAAACCCTTTAGGGCTTGATGTATTGAATTTTTTCTTTGGAAGGATTGAGATTTGGATGTGGTCTAGTTGAATGAGTATCGAGATCATCTTCAAAATTACCTATAAACTAGTTAATTCTGAAAGGACCTTTGAAGCATATTACAATGGGCCAAAATGTCCTAGAAAAATATTCATTTGTGAAATACAAGAGAAGAATATATATAGACCAATTAACTCTCAAAGGATTTTTATAGGAAAACATGATCATATATAGCATACAATGGAGAGGGTTGGCACTTACGATTATGTAATAGAATTTACAATTGATAGTTAAAATGTATAACACATTTTTTTACGATCTTTACTAACATTTATTGGAATTGTTGCATGTTTTACAACATTGGAATGACTTCTTCTTTGTAACTTATTTGAAATTTTATTATGGTATGTGCACTTTGATATGATTTAATATGATTATGGTTTCGTTTTATATTTTGTAATATTAGAAATATAACACAAAAATTACATATTGTAAGAAATAAATAATAAATTTTCATTTTGAATGTTTTTTTTTTTTGCAGAACACAGGTCTTCCAGAAGATCCAGTTGATCCTCATGAGATAGATCCAGATTATAATGGGTCTGATATAGACACGTGAGATGATGATGATGATTCAGATGAAGAAGACATTGTGAATGACGACGATGATGACCACAATGATTATGATCAAGATAATGATGATGACCTAGTTGTTGGTAGTAGCCAGTGACATTGATCATATAGACTCCATCATTGATCATTGTTGTACATCGTTATGATGCATATTTTCATGTTTATTATCATATGTATCATTTTCACCTGCAATACCATATTATTGAGTTTAATCATTTTGACATATATCATCTTAACTTACGTCATTTGTTGGCCATGTATCATTCGAACATTTTATTGATCTATTGTCATATTTGACTTTCACTTGTTGTAGTTATATATGATGATGATCTTATCTGTATTAAAGATATAAGTTGGTTGACATGATACTTATCTAATATTGATATATTTGACTAGTTTTAATTGTAGATGATGATCATGTTATAATCATTATCTTGTTATTTTATATATACTGTATGTTGTAGATTTTATTTAGATGAAGATTTAATAAGTATAATGATGTTGTTAGTATGTATGAATGTCCAATTCCCTAAAAATTGTTTATAAAAGCTATCATATAAAATTCCTCAAATGCAATATGACTTAGTCTATAATAATATAAGTTTTTTAAGATGCATGATATATTTAACTAATTAAATTGAAATAAAAAAAGTTAAATTACTAAATGGAAGATAAAAAGGACACAACATGAGTTGTTAAAATGGAATCAAAATGTGGCTCTAAAATGGAAGTAAAACTCAACATTAAATTTGAATCCATACTTGGAGCTATTTTTGGATCTAAGTAGGAAGCTAAATTGGTTGCTTAACAAGAAGCAAAACTGGATGCTAATTAAGAAGAAAATCCCAACACTAAAATGAAGCAAACCTTGGACCTAAAAAAGAAGAAAAACCAGACACTAAAAAGGAAGCAAATCTTGGAACTAAAAGGAAGCAAACCATGGAGCTAACAAGGAAGCAATTCTGGAAGAAAAAAAGGATGCAATAATGGAAGCACATCTTGGCATTAATTTGGAAGCCAAAATAGAAGCTATTTTTGATGCTACACTAGAAGAAAAACATGAAGCATGATTGTGAGATAAACTAGGCACCACACTTGGAGCTAAACTAGGCAGTAAACTAGGAGCTAAACCATGAGCTAAACTAGGAGGTAAACTAGGCATAAAATCAGGAGATAAACTAGGAGTTAAACCAAGAGCTAAACTACGCGCTAAACCAAGAGCTAAACCAGGAGCTAACCTAGAAGCTAAACCATGAACTAAACTAGGTGCTAAACCAGGAGCTAAAGCAAGAGCTAAATTAGGCACCACACATGGAGCTAAACTAGGCACTAAACTAGGAGCTAAAATAGGAGCTAAACTAGGTGGTAAACCAATAGCTAAACTAGGAGCTACACCTGGAGCTAAACTAGGTGCTAAACCAAGAGCTAAAGCAGGATCTAAATTAGGTGCCACACCTGGAGCTAAACTAGGACCTACACCAGGAGCTAAAACAAACACTATTTTGGGTATTATTTAGGGAGCTATATCACATTTTAGGCGCAAAATCCAGAGAAACACTAGGAGCTAAATAAGAAGCAAACCCCAACACCAAAAATGGAGCAAAACTAGGTGCTAAAAATGGAGAAAAACATGGCGCTAAACAGGGAGCTAAATTCGGTGCCCAAGTGAACACATCGTTTAGCACCGGGTGTTGCGCCCTCTCATCATCCCAATTCATGCCCTCAAATGCACTAAAATACGGCACTAAACTAAGTGCTAATGGCTTGTTTTGTTGTAGTGTAAAGTGACACGGGATTAATACCATTATCACTAGACACTGGAGAGAAAGAGAGTTGGGCTAAAACACCATTTGAACAAAATCGCATTCCTTTCCCCTACACGTGGAAACAATTAACCGAGTATGTATTTCTCCCTCTCCCTCCTTTTCTTAAAGATAAGGTTAAGATATATTTTTCCCTTATTCTCTTGCACACGTTTATCCCTAGACTGTTTCTCTTTCCTTCCGATACTTTCTTCACTTCGCTTCTTCATAGATTCCAGGATCCATGCACTTGTCACCAACTTGACCCATTCATGGCTATGGATGGAGAAAATGAATGATCTGCAATCGATCCTTTGCCAAACTATTCTCTCGCTTTTAACTATTGAAACCCCCCCCCTAATTTCATCTAGGGCACAAATTCTTGACCTAAGTGAACCCTAAACACCCTTCCTATTTCTCTATGATGGATGAAGTATTCCTCACCATGCTTTTGTTCATAGAAATTTTTTTTATGGAAACTTGTTTAGTCACTCTCCAAGCATATCAGGGAATTCACTACTAACTTCCCTTATATGCTTGAAGGAGTTATTATTTTCTCCTTTGAACACCTTTGAAGTAATTGGAAGCAACTCCTTTGATCGTATCAGAGGGGTTGATATTAACTCCTCCGATATGATCAGAGGATTTCTCTGTAAAACCTCTGAACACCCCAAGGTTGTTTAAGACTCTTCCAAATGTTTCTCGAAGGAGTTAATATTAACTCCTCCAATCTGCTTGAAGAAGTTACTCATCTCCTCTTATCTCCTAAGAGGAGTTACTCTTTTTCCCTCCAATTTGCATTTAAAGAATTGTTTTGTTTTATTAGGTTAATGCCCAAGTATTTCACCCTCAGAGTCTCAATAGGAAATTGATTGCTATTTGACATATATGAGGAACAACATATCTTAAATAGTTTTCATTAATTCTTATGATTTTTTTAAACATTCAAACTATTTTTTTTAAATAACATGCTCCAAATTTATCTTGTCTGCAAATTCAGACATGTCACCATGAAAGAGAACAACAATGAAGTAATCTAGAAGCCCTAAAAGGTCAAAGTAGTCAAAGTGGTTTAAGATATTTTAGAAGGTAAATAATAAAGTGAAGTGATGAGTGTACTACAAGTCGAATTGAATACAAAAGAAATTGTTTAAATAATAAATTTAATGGAGAAATTACTAAGTTGACAAGTGGTTAGAAGTGGGTTAGCCCTAAAATAAGGAAAGTAGTTTAAGATGGTTAGAAGGTAACACCTTCAGGTAAAGTGAAGTGATGAGTGTACTATAAGTCAAAGTGGATACAAAATAAATTATTTAAATAATAAAGTTAATGGATAAATTACTAATTGGACAAGTAGTTAGAAGTTGGTTAACCCTAAAATAAGGAAAGTGGGTTAAGATGGTTAAAAGGTAACCCCTTGACGAAGCTACATGAAAGTATAAATAAGAGGCAAGGATCTCTCATTTTAATTACACTTGAGCATATTGAATATCTACAAGTGACTAAGGTAACCAAAGGATATCTAAGCCAAATTTCAGAGGGAAGATGAAGTAAAGAATGTCGAAATTCAAGGGAGGATAAATTCTTTTGATGATGCTTTCTAAGGTATGTTATTTACAGGTCATCTCACCATTTTCACAATAAATTTTTTTCTAGAATGATTCAGACCATGAAATTGGGAGGCCATTGAGGAAACATATCCAAGTAGTTGTGATACAAATTTCATCTTGTGGGTTATTGTATTTTTGGAGTTACACGCCGTGGAAAATAGGGTTTGCGACTAGCCCTCAAACTAGTCTAAAACATGTGTTTCGGGTGAAAACTTCATAACTTATTCATAACAGATCCAAATTATGTAAGACCAAATGTATTAGTTAGAGTATCGTCTGTAGTATTATGTGTACAATTTTTAGATCCATACAACAAATATTCTGTGCGGGGCACCCTGTGCAAGTTCACTCTCTAGAGTAAGCCATAATTCAACAAGGTATGCCATTTTTTCTATAACTCGTTTTCTGAGAGGTTCCAAGTAGTGAAATATGGAGGATTTGCACAAAATACACTGAAGAACATTGTGTACCATTTTCATATATTTATTCATTACAAGTACATAGTTATGATTATTGCAAGTTAGGGTTGTTGACTAATCCAAAATTTGTCACGTGAGACTAAACTAAAGTTTGATAAAATGTTAGTCTCTTGTAGTTAAAGTTAAGGAAGGTTTCCGGGTATGTGATCATATACACCAGGTCTATTACAAAGTTAAAAATTAGATTTGGATGATGAAGTTGATGAGAGATTTTGGTTGAGGTATGTTACAGATAGAGGTTGTATAATAGTGAGGTTGTGGCACATGGTTTGCTATAATGGTTTATGGTATTTGGTTATGGATAGTGTGATACATTTATAGAGAAATTTTGATGGTTATATTGGTATATGCATTTGGTATATGGTTGAGGTACATGTTGGGTACATGGTTGACAAGTAGTTGATGCGTTGGCACATACATGAGCTGTATAGTTGATGATGTTGGTACATCTTGATGAGTCATAATTTATGTGTATTTGATGCATGATTGGTACATATTTGGTGCATGGTTGATGCACTCTATTGTAACAAATATTAAAATTTTGGCTTTCAATAGATTAAGAGGAAAAAATTTATAACATTAGCTACCGAAAGTGAAGATGAGAAAAAATGGCCACCTGTCTGTCACACGCATCTCTGAATGTTTTCTACATGTCATCTTCATGTCAAATAATGTCGATATAAGCTCCAAATAATGGGTTGTTTACTTATGTTTAGTCATTGTGGTTGGTTTAACGTTTCTTTTAATTGAATGATAACATTGATTGTGCCCCAATCTCATGATCTGAAATGTCATAGCAGTGTAACATTCACAAGCCAATTTACGCAAAATCCAAGGCGGGAACCCACGGGTGTACCAGGGCCAAACATCTATGATATGACAACAGTCGGTCAAGACCAAGTGTTCAAGCACCACGCATTAAGCCACATGGAGGAAGAGCTCACGAGGAAGCACGAAAAGAATCAAATACACGGCAAGAAAATCACTAGAAAGGTTTTACATAAATTCCACATCACCATTTCGGGGTTTTGGCCGTTGGGGGTTTGGCTGACCTATAGATTTTAACCACTTCCCTATTTTCCTAGAACCCGAAGGCCCGAAATCGGGGTTCCAGCCTCACGCAAAAAACTTACTTGGGAAAAAACCATGTTTCCCAGCCTTGGAGAGGCCATTTTCCACGTTCAAATAGTCGATCGACATATACAGATCCTAATATTTCTAGTGGTGTCTTAATAATTTCATTTGGATCTTGGGAAGGTAGTCAAAATTCCCCTACAAGATGAGGTTCATTTTCAGAAATGTGGTTTTTTTTACTATGCTAAGTCATCATTTTCAAATGATGATTCTGATTGACTCGAGTATCATTTTGAGAAAAGGTCGTAGGATTTTGTGTCTAACACATCCGAGATCAATAGCCTCTCTCAGTTTTCCTATAGGTGTTACATATTGGGAGAATCGAATCCATCTCTGATACTTAAATGTCGGATCTTATATTTTCCTGTTTTGACACATGTTTGTAAAATGCATATTTGGGGCAAATGAAAATGGATCTCAGGGAACTTAGAGAGGTTTCTTCTCAGGATAAACAATGTTGGTTGTGGAGCCTGATTATCTTCATGATTCATAGGTCTTTTACTTTCAGCCGTGTTTATACCCCATGAAGTATTTACACCCCAGAAGTATGTACACTCTTCCATGCGGGGGAGTGCAGAGGGGGGGTACCCCCTCTGCAGGATCCGGGGGGGATATCCCCCTGGCTAGGGGGGTCTGGGGGAAAGCGGGGGTTCGGGGGAAAAGCTCCCGAAGGAAAAATTGACTTGTAAATGTATATTGTAATTTCATTGTAAATCTGGACCGTTCATTATAAGGTCACAGATCTAACGGTAGAGATTATGTTAGGGTTTTTTTCCCTAGAAGGCAACCCTCTTTTATGAGGGAAATGTATTGCGGCTATGTTTGATGGAGAATATTGTATTTTGAGAGAGGAGACTGTGAGAGAAAGAAGAGGAAGTTACAATGGGTTTTGTTGTAGGTTGTATCCCTTCATTTGTTGGATAATAATAAAGGAAGGACCTAGCAATTTATCTGGTGGATGTAGCCCACACTTGGTGAACCATGTAAATCTGTGTCTCTCTTTTATTGTGTATCTTCTGTGTTTAGTTTCTGCATTTGTTTTATTTTATTGCTCCACGGTCCTGTTTTTCTAACAACTGGTATCAGAGCGAAAGGTAACTCGCAGGAAAAGAGGGTTCCTGGTTCGAGTGGGAGCAATGTCGGAAGATGGAAAGTTTAGGGTCAGGAAATTTAACGGCCAAAACTACCAGTTATGGAAGATGCAAATGGAAGATTATTTATATCAAAATGATCTATTCCTACCATTGGGTGGAGTAGCAAAGAAGCCGACGACCATGAAGGACGAAGAATGGGAGATTCTTGACAGAAAGGCTCTAGGAATGATACGTTTGAGCCTAGCAGCGTCGGTGGATTTCAATATTTCCAAAGAAAAGACTACGAAGGGTTTGATGGACACATTGGCCAAATTGTATGAAAAACCCTCGACGTCCAATAAGGTATTTCTAATGAAGAGATTATTTAATATGAAGATGTCAGAAGGTGGGTCTGTTGCAGATCATTTAAATGAATTTAATACGGTTACTAATCAACTAAGCTCTGTAAAAGTGGACTTTGATGATGAGGTCAGGGCTCTTCTAATCTTGTGCTCATTGCCAGAAAGTTGGAACAGCTTGGTCATGGTTGTAAGTAACTCTATATCTAGTTCAAATACTTTAAAATTTGATGATGTTGTTTGTGTTATCCTTAGTGAGGAAATGTGACGGAAAAGCATAGGTGAGACATCAGGTAATGCGTTGAACATGGAGAACAGGGGAAGACAAAAGGATAGAGGAAAGGGCTCAGGGAACTGCGGAAATTCTAGGAAGGGTAGATCCAAATCCAGACTTGGAAAGATAGAGTGCTGGAATTGTGGGAAGAAAGGACATCTGAAGAAAGACTGCAGAGCTCCAAAGAAACAAAGAGATGGACAGCAGGAGAGAAATCAGGAAGCA
>ML794171.1:556098-592275 GCA_009831015.1 Picea engelmannii
TCCTTTTGGAGGCTGGGTTTGTAATGCATTCCTTTTCAACAAATATAGAACAAAATGCCAATAGATTCTACACTGTGTCATTGTGTAATTTTGTTTTTCTTGTATTGTTTTCTCAGGTTTATATTAATTATTTCTTCCTTCTTTTACATATTCATCTTGTAGTGGATCTAATTCAATAATACTTCTGCTATAGTCATTTATTGGGTAGCTTGTTAGGTTCAGTTTTTCCTATGTTTATGTTGTGAGCAAAACAAGACCTGTAGCTTGACTGTTTATGCCTAATTTCATGTTTTTCTTTTGAAGTTATTTGTCATTCTTCCATTTAAATAAAGATTAGACTTATCAGATTTAGATACCTAACTCTTTGTTTCATATCTCTTCATCTCCTATCCTCTATTCATCTTATTTATTAAATAAATTAGACAAACGGGGTCATGCCTCTTCGTTTCTGATCTATAAATGAGCCAAGGGTCTATTTCAGACCTAGTTCTAGAAGCCTCCTATGACTGATCATTCAAAAAAAATTATTTCATTTAAAATGTACTAAGGCTTGACTCTATTATAGCCTAGAACCAACTCTTGTGACAACACACTCGTTGATGGTATAGGCTATAGTACATACTTGGTGCATGGTTGATGCACTTTTTTATGGTACATGTTGATTACAAGCTTTTTGGTACAGTTTGGTGCATGGTTGATGCACTTGTTTATGGTACATGTTGATTACAGGTTGAGGTACAGGTTGATGCATGGTTGATGCATGGTTCAGGTTATTGGTACAGGTTGTTTGGTGCAAGTTGAATGGTACAGGTTTACAACAGTATATCTCACAAAGATAGTGTGGCAGTGGTTCCATCATTCTAATTATACGTTAGGGTGGTTGGACGGGGAAATGATAGGTGATTGTAGCCACCTTCTGATTGTAGCCAGAGAACATAGGGGGTTGTAGCCTCCTTCTGGTTGTAGCCAGAGAATTAGGGAGTTGGAGCTTCCCTTAGGTTGTAGCTTGAGAAACTAGGGTGTTGGATCCTCCTTCTAGTTGCAGTTGGAAAACAAAGGAAGTTGGTGCTTCCAATGAATGCAATTCTTAAATACATATAGGAAAAAACATTATGTGGTTTTCTCCCACTTTGGGTTTCCACATAAAACACTGGTGTACTGTATGTTTGTGTGTGATTTCTCATTTGTTCATTGTTTATTTACTCTGAAACTATTGTATGACAATGCTACATTGATATAACACTTTCATTTTATGGTGAAAAATGATTAAATTTCTCTATTACTGATTCAACCCCCCTCTCAGTAATCCAACATGCACTCCTTGTAGGAATGAATTCTATCGACTTGGTGAAATGATCAATTGTAGTCAAAATCCACCTGTGCTGACCACTTGAGGCTGGGTGGATTTCTCCAATGAAGTCAAGACCCCACTATTGAAAAGGTCTAGAAACCACCACAGGTTTCAAAGGCAAAGATTTGAGCTACTTCTTTCCAGAAAACTTTTGGCATTTGACACAGCCTCTAATCTTTGCACAAACATCAGTAAAAAGGATAGGCCATAAATACCTAGCCCTGAGGATCTTATAAGCCATGGTCCTCCAAAAATGATGCCCCCCACATAAGTTGTCATGAAAATCAGTTATGGCCCTTTGGGCCTCCTATAGATCCAGACATCTCAAAAGAACTCCTAGAGGATATTTCCAATACAAAACCTGATCAATGAGACATTATTTGATTGCTTTGAGTTTCAAATCTCTCACCTTTTTCTTGTCCAATCCATCAAGAGGCCACAACTTCTGCATAAATTGTATGATGTCTTTATACCAAGTGCATTCTGCCAAGATGGGGTTGACATGAGAGATTTTATCAACAATCTTAGCTTATTGATTTTTTGAGTTTGTGTTCATAAAATTAACCCCCAAGGATTTGCAATTTGATTCAGCCAGCAACTTGGCTTAACCTTGGCCTTTCACCAATTTATTGGGCTTCATTTCAAGGTCAAATTCCAGATTTTTAGAAATCCATTTTCTTCTCTTCCCATCCATGTCAAGCTGGATCAATATCTCTTTCACTGAGGCTAGAGGGACATATGCAACAATGTTTGAATGAAAAACATATACTCTGAAATCCTTGAGGTCTTTGACCAAAGCATAAGCCTTCTTTTCCATGATATCATATCTCATTTTTCCATCGCTCAATGCTCTGATGAAAAAGGAAATGGGCTGCTCTAACCCCTCTGTATTTTTCTGCAGCAAAATAACAACCAATGTGTTAAGTGAGGCAAAGGAAAATATAAAAAATTCCTTAGAATAATCAGGGTTGATGAACACATGTGCTTTAGTCAAATCGTTTTTTATCTGACCAAAATATCCTCGATCCTCAGAAGTCCATTTCACCTCCTTTCCCTTTCTAAGCATGGTTGTAATGTACTTCACTAATTCAACAAAGTTAGAGATGGACCTTCTTAGAAAATTGATTTTACCCAAGAAAGGTTGAACATATTTCTTAGATATAGGAAAAGATAAGGTCTGGATGGCCTCTACTCTTCTTGGATCAATTCTTACCCCTTCTGCTAACACAATGTACCTCGATAATTTACCTTCCTTCATAGAAAACAAAGATTTCTTAGGATTGAGAGAGAGACCAAACCTTCTGCATTTCAGGAAGACCTTCTTCAAATAATGACAATGCTCTTTTTCATATTTTGAGAATACTATAATGTCATCCAAATAGATGACTACAATTTTTTCTTTCTCCCTAATAAATGCAATGGCTATGGCTCGCTGGAACATTGCTCCGACATTCATCAATCCAAAGGGAATTTTAGCATACATGAATGTTCCCCAAGGAGTATTGAAGGTTGTCTCCTCTCTATCTTCAGGAAGGACATAGATCTGATTGTAGCCAGAGAAGCCATCAATCATAGACATCCTAGACGAACCTTTATTCTTTACAGCCACATCATTTCTGTCAAACAATCTCTCCAAGGAGACAAGTCCTTTTGGAATATAGTTACTGGGTAATTGAACAATATGATGGTCAGTAATTTTATTTAGAAAAATATTAGTGTGAGGGATTTTTTTAGTATCCTGATCTTGATCAATATGTAAAGCAAAAAATTCACCCACAATCTCAAGATCGTCCTCAAAAACCTTCCAATGTTTGACATTGTCAGGAATAGAGGGTATATACTTTACTTCCACATCATACTTGAGTTTGGGGGAAAAGGAACCCTAAAATTACTTTTTGAGACAACCAATGAATATTCCACAATGTTCTCCTCTCTTGGAACAAATGAGATATTAAAAGATAAAAAGAAACTATCGACAATATCCCATACTTCATTTATGTAGGTCCTTAGCCTGGGGTGTTTAGCTTGATACAGATTTTTGACTCGATGAACAATCAACTCAGCATCTCCAAACACCGCTATCTCTTCAATATTCATGTCTTTAGTAACCCTCAAACCTAAAACAAGAGCCTCATATTCTGCCACATTGTTTGTTGTTTCAAATTCCAGCTTGTAAGACAGATATATGGTCTCTTGGGTAGGGGAAATAAAAACTACCCAAACACGAACACTCTCCCTAGAAGAGGCTCCATCAAAAACATATTCCAAACATGGGTATTAGGAGGAGGATCTTCACAAGAAGTTTTTAGTCTGCATTCTGATTTCAATAGGTGTTTGTGGAGCATCAGTGAGCTGTAACATACAGGTTCCTAAATCAGTATCAACGACAAAAATGGGGTGGTTGGTAGTATTTACTTCATCACTGATAATGTAAGCAAGTTGTGCTTCCCTATAAAGCATTCTATGTTCCCTCCCAAACACAGGAATGGTGGAATATGAAATATCCATCTACAAAGTTCCCCCTAATCTTTTGATCCAAGATCTAGACAAGAGCATCCCAAACTTAGGGGGGACATCAGCCACCTGTTGACAGGAAAATTTGACATGCCGTCAACTAGAAGAATAGATCCAGACTAGGGTTGTCTAATTAACCCAAGCCATTTGGTGTAATCTATTCTGACGGGTTTAATGGCTCTGTTAGCCAACTAAAGTTCTAAAACAAAGAAAAGAAATAAACTACTTAATGCTAAAACTATAATAATATATATACTTTAATCTAATTATTTACAAGTGTATTAAACAAAAAGGTAAATATGAACATTTTATTTATGAAAAAAATAATTACAAGTTGCAAGTTTCACTGAAATCCTTGCAAAATTGATGTTTTGTAATCATTCTCAAAAGTAGATAAAGAAAGCACATATTTTTTTTGTATTTTTTGTTTTATAATCACATATCTAAGAATTATAAATAAAACATGATTTAAAACAAAGATAGAGTGATGGTCAAAGCCGATCAAAGATTGTCCTACTTTACTAATAAATAAAATGACGAGAATTAGAAGCAAATAAAGCTAACCTGTTACTAGTTTCTTAATGTGTCTATTGCTTCTGTACGATCCAAAATTCCAGCTGTATCGCCTGTGAAAGAAATCTACAGCAGGCTCATACTAATGTCTCCTGAATAAATTCAAAGTGTCTATTGACAACTATGATATAAGAACAAAATAGTAGAAAATTATGATCCAGTGATCTTATAATTATGAATGATTACAATAACATAAATTTTAATGTAAAGCATTCATTTCATCAACCAACTAAACATCAAACGTAAAATTCTGATATTAAAATTGATATGATGATCAAAGTGATAATATGTGAAACAACAAGTTATAGACAAGATTTAAATCATTTAATAAAATGAAATATAATATGCTGAAGAAGCTAAAGTTGTGTAACATATCTATATCTCATAAAATAAAAAGGCAAAACATATATGGAACAATTGTCACATCATTCTAAAGACAAAATGTGAACTAGTTGTCCATGTAGTTTTGCAAGTTACATGTCTATAATCTGTTCTAGCCAAATATGTTTGTTACTTACAAAATGAACAATATTTAAAGTGACTTGAGATCACCTTCTCCTAACTCACAGGATAGGATAGGATCTCATAAAATAAAAAATATTACAAAAATAGTGGATTTAGAAACCACTTTATAACAGAGTTGATTTTTATCCAAGATAGATCAAAGTTCTTTACAAGACAAACATACAAGAGACTACTAATCATTTAGATGCATAATCAAATGTATTTTCTCCAGATGATCAACAACAAAATTCCCTACTTCCTAAAAAGACAAAAGAAATTTAATAAATTAGAAAATCATTCACAACCAATTTCTAATTTTTATTTACAAAGTGACTTGGCTACAGAATCGAAGATTTTGTAGCCAGTCTTAATTTAGAAATAAAATTGAATTCCAAAATGAACTATTTCGAAACAGATAACAAGCATAAAATAAGAGGAAAAACGGTTTTACCATTTCAAAAATTGACTAAAGATGGGTCAGGTAGTTCAGAATTTACTATCGCCTTGACACTTGTTGCATTTTTTATTACTATGTTTCCTTCTCTCTTGATGTGTTTAGAGTTTCTCTCTACGTGCACCTTGAGGTATAGATTTTCTTGTCTTAACAAATCATTTTGAGCAATAAGCGATTTAATTCGAGTCTGAAGGACGGGTTTGTTGGTGTAATACCACTCGATCCAATGGAAGCAAACATCACACTGTACAGGAGAGATGGTGGGTCGATGGAGTGCACAGTAAAACATGGGTGTGTATACCTTATGTGTTATCTTCTTATAATCAAACCTAATACAAGAGAACCCCTCCTTACCTTTGAGGCACGGTGGAAAACTTGTCACAAAGTCGTAGGCTTCAGTAGGAGCAATGACTTTCTTCCTGTAACCCTGTAAATCTGGGTCTTCTAGGACAAGAAACTCTTCGATCTCAAGGTTTGAACACTCATTGATATCGATCGGACCGATTGAGCTCAGACGAGTGTCATATCGGTTCCTAAGTTTTCTCGAAATTTGGCAACGTGCCCTTTTATTTTTTAACACTAAGTCTGTGCATTTATTTTTTATTCCTTCGTAAGGTTTTTCAACATTCAGGTTAATAATAACATTCGGGCTAACTTCAATTTTAGGAACAAAAGGATTAATAACCTTCAATTCAACATTCCCTTGCTCAGAAAATCCTGTAGGTGAAGACTTACTCGACATCCCAACGTCTAGAGGGTTTCTATTGGTAGAGTCTGGTGTATCAATTGAAAAACCGGACTGGCTTTTAATTAGTGGCTCATTTAAGCTGGGGTTTACCATAGGAAGAGTCTAGGAAAAACCGCTCCTTATCAAGAAACTTTCCCAACAGTAACCCACGGTGGACAAGTGATGCATCAACAAAATCTTAACTAAACCGTGATGGAAGAGGCTTGAATCAACACTTTGTCTTTTATATCTCTTAAACATTTTATAGAGACTTCTCAACAGACAAAATGGCATGTCTAATTCAAAACCAATGAAATGCATGAGCAACCGGATATGGTAGAGGAATACCAATCCGTATCGAGCCTCACAAGTCATGAATTGTTTGAGAATCAACAACAAGCTATTCCACCTAGGTTTAACTAGAGAGATGGGAATACCTTTTTGGCAATAGTTGATTTTTCGGGATGTCGTGAAGAGGCTCGATGGTACTCCTTCAATTCATGATTTTCTGAACCATTTCTCACCAGTCGATGGAAGTCCTATTGCTTCACTCACAAACCCCTCGGTCAACTCTAACTATGTATCCCCAATTTTCGCTCTGCAACCATCGAAGGTCTGTGCGAAAGCCTTCGCCACCTGAAGGTTATAGCCTTCAAATATTTTCAGGAAAACATCCCATGCTTGGATTTTTAAGTCCTCAATCGCATCGTAGTGAGAGAGTAAATCCTGGCACCCATTCGGCTCCAAGCGAATGACCAGAGCCATGTCAAATGCGACCAGAATGTAACATGGATAACTCAGGATAGTTTTAGGTTTGAATGGTAGGAGCAACATGAACAAATCCAGATGGATAATGGAGAAATGACCATAACAAATCATGTGTGTTATCATAGCATAGATAGTGGGCGTAAACATCAAGGGTTTGATCGGAAATGCTTTACCATTCCTTGTGATGAGAGATAGACATATAGGGTACCAAAACCCTATGTATGCAATGAATGACTCATTAATACATTAAGCCAACGAGGTGAGTTAAGTACGTGGGTACAATAGGCATGTATTCATTTGAAAGTCTACTGATATGACCACTAAATTCGCGAGAGGACTAACCAATGTATCAAAGGCTCTTGATAAATTGAAAACTATCAAACCATTGAAACGATAATCATATTAACACAAAAATGGGTCTGACAACCATTTTATAAAATCTATAATTCAATTTCGTATGAAAAGGTTTGTTAAACGATATACCTAAGGCATAAAATCACTAAAATAACAAGCCAAGTTTTATTTTAATTCATGCTTGCAGTCATGAATTAAAATAAAATAGTCGACAAATCGAAATAGTAAACATTAGTAAAACAGGATTTAACCCAATCAGTCATAATAAAATCGTAAAAGTGTTTATAGACAGGGTGATGGAAGCTACATAAAATGGAATGCCTTTCGATCATGTTTAAAAAATAAAAAACATTTGTGGCTGCCAACAATGGCGATGTACTGGGCAAAGCAGTTATCTCTGCATCACCAAAAATTTCATGTTAGGATGAATCAGAAAAATGAAGATTTGAGAAGCAACTGACAACAAATCAAGCATGAAAAACTCAGGGAAGAACATAGTCCAACATCAAATATGTTTATGTCAAATATGTAATTTGGTATCGAATCGAGATTACAAGTGATACCATGTTTTAGGCAACCACCCCTGATACTATTGACAAGGCCACTACTACCTGCAAGCGTCCATATCCTTGACAGGGATATCATTTAACCCACTCTAGCACCTCTATCCTATCCAAAATTCACCCATTCATGATGAAGAACATCTTTATTCTTGGATTAATTTGAAGGGATATACTTGATAATTTTCTTGAACCCGACATTGCTTCGCTGCTAGCAGGCCTGTTCAGTACCCCGATGAAGTTGCCTTGGTATCATGGATGCATTTACCCACTGCCAGCAGACCTGTTCAGTATCTCATCGGGTTTACAAAAACTTTCCACACCTTGCAGTGCTTTCAACTCTCTAGAATTAATTTACAAATTTGCAGAAACTTTATGATATTCAAGAGAGCGGGGTGATACTGAAAATTTCATATTTTGAAAAAATGAAATTGATCTTATATAATTGATCTGTTTTTTTTTAAATGATCTGAACACTTAGATTCCTGTTAAAAAATCATCTTAAGGACAAGAAGGTATAATCGAGTTTTTTTCTTAAAAATAGGGACAACGTTAAGAGTTTTATTAATGATAATTGTTATCCTCTCGAGATTTTGAAAAGAAACCAGCAACACTGTTTTGAGGAGGAAATTTATTTTGTTGATCTGAGTTTTAGCGATTTACAACATGGTTCTTTGAAAATTCGTCAGTTGTTGCTTTTGGATAAAATTCCGATTTTCCTTCCACACATGAAATGGTGACACAGGCATAATTATTCAGAAAAAAAAAACCCAAAATAAGCAAAATGAAAAGAACCAAAATAAAAAATAGAAAAGAAAATTAAAATAAAAACAAATATATGTACAAAGAGGTGGATATGGAATCATCAGGTTGAATATCTTTTGATATCTTGGCCATTCACTGGGAAAGTGACTGGCTGTCCCTCCAAATTGTGCAGGCAGAAAGAGCTGGGACCTAATTTTTCAGAAATTACAAATGGTCCCAACCACATATTTTGGAACTTAGTGTGTTCCCCCTTTCCCTCGTGAACTTTGTCCTACTTGAGAACCAAATCTCCGACATAGAAATTCCTATCAGAAGAAGAATTCGAATCAAACTAGCTTTTAAGGATTTGTTGGTGCTGATCCAATTTTTGTTTTTCTTGTGCTCTTACTTCCTCTAGTTTTAACAAGGAGTTAATTCGACTTTCAAGGGGAGGGCATTCCTCCTCTTGAACTTTCTACGATAATTGTAGAGAAGGAAGCATAACATGTGGAGGGAGAATTGTTTCTCTTTGTTAGACGAGAAAGAAAGGGGAATTACCAACAGAGGCTTTTGGGGTGACCCTATCGGCCCAAAGTTCATTATACAGTGCATTGTGCCAGTTCTTATGATTTTTTGAAACTGTCCTCTTACTCATATTGATTAAATTTTTGTTTTTTGATTATGCTAGACCATTTCCTTGAGGGTAGTAGCTGGTAGAATATTTTAGTTTAATCCCTTTTTCCAAGGAAAAAATGTTCATATCAAGGGATGAAAAGTAAGAGGTGTTATCAAAGACCAAACATTCAGGAATGTCGAACCAAGTGATGATATGAGAGTTGAGGAAAGATATTACCTGCTTTGTATTCACCACTTTCAAAGGTGCAACTTCGGACCATCTGGTAAAATAATTTGTTGTTGTAATCATATACTTGTGTTGTTGTGAAGAAGAAGGGTTAATTGGTCTTATGATGTCAAGACCCCACTACTGAAAAGGTGAATCTACAGTAACAGGATACAAAAGGAATGATGCCTTTTTGACTCATCCTGTGACCTTTTGGCAGATTATGCATTTGCGACACAACATATGGGCATCTTTAAACAAAGTGGGCCAATAGTACCCATCTCTGAGCACTTTTTGAGCAGTGGTATCTCCATCGAAGTGACTGCTGGCTTCACCTGAACGAAGTTTATATAGTACTTTTATGATTCTTCCTTTTCTAAACAACGCATAAGAACACCATCAAAATTCTTTTTTAATAATACATTATTTATCAACTGGAAACATGCAGATTTTAGCCTTAGTGCTCTTTTGTTCTTAGGATCAAGATAGCGAGGAGCAGATCCATGCGTCAAATAAAATTTAATATTTTTATACCAAGAATTGGCAGTAACTTGTGCACAGCTGATTTGATTTTCATTGTGTTGATTTATAGTTAAGGTGTTAATTTGACTTTCACGTTCTTTAACTAAATCAGTGACTAGTTTACACAAGCCTTGACCTCTAACAATGTGAGCACAAGTTACTTCGAGGTCATATTCCTATAAATATGTCATCCAATTTTCCATTTTCTCACCCAATTCTTTTTGTACTAACAGGTTTCTTACAACTGGGTAGGGAACAATAACCTTCGTTCTGGATTTCAGCAAGTATGATCGAAAGTGTTTTACTGCTTTAAAAACAACATATGCCTGTTGATCCACTATTGGGTAGTTAAGCTCTGCCCCTTTGAAAGCTGAGCTCATGAATGCAATGGTTATCTCATTACTTTCAATGTTTTTTTGTGTTAGCACAACAATGTAAGGTCGGTCAGAAGCAAAGGTGTAAAGCGTGAAATCTTGGGAAAAATCGGGGCTCATCAAGGAAGGAGCTTCTACTATTTATTTTCTAATGGAGTCAAAATCTTGACTTTCTTATGGTCCCCAGGGTACTGAAAATCCTTTTTGATTAAATTATATAATGGTTTTACCATTTCTGAAAAACTTGGGACAAATCTTCTGACGAAATTAATCTTTCCTAAAAATGACTGCATGGATTTTTTAGAAGAAGGGGGGGGCGCGAGTTTATAAATATCTTGGGTTCTTTCAAGATTGATAATCATTCCATCTTTGGACACTATAAACCCAAGAATTTTTCCTTGTTCTACTACAAAGACTGATTTATTAGGGTTGAGAGATATGCCATACTTACGACATCGTTCTAGGACAGCCCTGAGGTGCGTCAAGTGATCTTTCTTGTTTTTAGAGAAGACAGTGACATCATCAAGATAGACCACGACTGATTGGTTTATGAGGCCACGAAAAGAAATGTCCATTGCTCTCTGAAAAGTGGAGACGACGTTAATTAGTCCAAAAGACATTTTCCTGTAGGCATAAGTACCCATGGGGTGCGAAAGATGGTTTTAAGTTGATTTGAGGGAGACATGAGGACCTGGTTGTATCCTGAAAATATGTCTAACAAAGACAGTCTTCCAGGACCATATACCTACTGTAGAATTTGTTCCATTGGAGGAACATGGTAGTTGTCTTTATCATATGCTTGGTTTAAGTTACGAAAATCGACACATACTCGAATTTCACCACTCTTCGTCCTTACAGGGACTAGGTTAGACACCCATTGTGTGTGTCTTACTAGGAAAATTATCTTTGCAGTTAGTAATTTATTTAGTTCTTTTTTTACAGTAGGTTCCAATTTAGGGTGCATCTTTCTTAATTTCTGCTGAAAAGGATGGGTCTGGGGTTTCATGGGCATGACATGTTGTATGATATTAGGATCAAATATTTTCAAATCATCATATGTCTAGGAAAAAACGTCTTTGAATTCTTTAAACAATTTTATAAAAGAAAATCATTCTTGCTCGGAGCATCCTTTTCCCAAATTAATATTTTGAGGATTTTCCTTTGTTCCTAAATTAACCGTCTCATAAAATAAACAAGAACTATTCGTTTTACAATTTACTAGCCCTCTAAATTTATCATGAAAGTCATAAAAATTCTCTAGTCTTACAACAGATCTAGGGATAGATTTTACTAGATCATATGTTGATTTAGGAGATCTAGGATCTAATATTATTGTGAAATATTGGATGTTTTCATCATGAATGCCTTCATTGGATGACTGCACCTTGGAAGGTGTCTTCCATATGCAAGAAGTTGATGATCTTCTAGTCATCTTCGAACACTCTCCAATTGGTGATGTTATCTGAGATCGATGACCTTAACAAAAATTAAATCGAAAACGCATTAGGAGAAAGACCTTCTACAGGAAAAAATTTAGAAGCGATATTAGCCAATAAATCAGCCTCTGAATTACTTAGTCTAGGAATGGAATTTATGTTGAATGTTGAAAAATTTTGCATTAAACTCCATACCTCAGTTTGGTAGCTTTTCAGATGTGATGATAAGCAATGTATGGAGTTTATTACCTGCCTAACCACGATTTATGAATCACCAAATACCATTAAATTATGCACATCCATATCCAAATCTTTCTTAAGCCCTTGTAGAAGTGCTTTGTATTCTACGGTGTTATTAGTGCACTCAAACTCTAACCTACAAGCGATAAAAGTCTTATTACCTGTAGGGTCGATGAGTACACATCCTGCATCAACTCCTTCTTTGGATTTGGATCCATCAAAGTACAATGACCAGATTTGAGCTTCGTCAGCAGTGCTTGGCATACTTGGCAGTGATGATGTCTGAGCATAAGTAATAATTTATGATTGCTGCCTAAGATCAGTAATAGAAGAAATTTCAGTCATGAAATTACCAAAGAAGGTGTTCATTCCTTGGGTTTCAAATGAATTAGCAGATGCGGTAAATGATTCATTTTCATCATTTAGATCTGTCATGGTGTGCTTAATATAACGTTCTCTATTTATCCTGATTCTATTTGGCTGTCCATTTTTTGGAAGCCACAAATGAGACCAATCTGTGGCAAAGTAACCATGCAGCTATTCAAACCGATCCTTGCTTAAGAAAAAACCATAGACTTCAGGGATGTCAACAACAATAATTTCAATAATCTGGTGAACCTTAGGATTGGAAGATAATCTAACTAGGACATTCTAAAGCTCACTAATTACCATGACGTTTTTTCGATCAAGCTGAATGATTTTTAGATCAGAAGGTTAACTTCTGCGCTAATTTTTTGACAAACAGATAGAGGCATCACGTTCAATGATGCACTGGAATCGACCATACAATTATGTACATTCCTATTAAAAATTTCAAAGGTTAACAAGAAAGGAGGGACATTTTTCTGACTATTAACAACATAATTCTGTTGATTTTTAACAGTTGTCCGTAAAACAGTTTTATCTACATTTGATACAGTTTTTTCAGCTAAATCCATTTTATCTGGAGATTAAGATGTCATTTTTGTTGGGATCCTTTTGGTTGTTTTTGAACCAATTTCTACAGTTTTCTTCCTGCTAGGATCACTGTTTTTACTATTTTCAACGATACTTTGAAGCATTTTCTGTAAAATAAGGGGAAATTTCAGTAGCTCAAAAACAAAAATATTAGCCCTCAGTTTTTTCAGATCTTCAATTAAATCGTATTCTAAAATAGGGGATGCTAAACTTTGTTTAATTTCAACTTTCTTTGACTGTTTTGGAAACACTTTATTACTCACTTCAGAAGAAGGTTTTTTCTGTGTCTTACTTCTTGTGTTGTAGGGGTGGACAGTTTCAAATTTGCTTGAAAAATATTGTCAGAGAAGTGACCGAAGATATTGGGGGATGATTCCTCCTCTTCTGGTACTTCTTCCTCAGCTATGTCTTTAGAACTTTCAGGAGGGGTAGAAACAAAATTATCATGTGCTTCTAAGATGGTTTTCAAAGCGTACTGCAATATTTCGAAATTTAGACCTTCAGTGGTTGGGTTTGGCCGATTGGGAGGAAAAGGTTTTTTGAAAGGAGGTTTAAAACTTTCTTTTCTTGAGGATGCCTCCTCGGCCGATCTCTTCAAGTCCATGACCTGAATTTCTGGAAATCTTTCTGCAAGCTTTCTAAGTCAAAAGTTTATGGTTGATTTTTAGCTTGAGGAGGCCTAGTAAGGATTTCTATTTTCTTTTTAGAGGATGAAGTTGTTTCATCTTCACTATTCAGATTGTCTTTTAAGCTTAATATATCATTTTCAATTTGGCTTGCCTCCTCAAAGTCTTCCAACAATGTGTTCTTTTTAGACCTTTTGACCCAAATTTCTATGTTATTATGTAGAGCCTTGGTGTAATACGCGACAATTAGGCTTTCAGTGGGCATTGAATCTGCGAGGATTTTATTTTTTAATGTAAGAAATCTCTAGTTAAAATCTTTAACTTTCGCCTTAGGATTCACTTTTAGACTGGAGAGCTCCATATCCAAGACTTCAGGAGATTTATCATCTCCAAACTTCTCTAAGAAACATGTTTCAAACTTGTCCCAAGAGACAATGGTTTGGGGTTGTTGGGCAAAATACCATGTGGAGGCATTGTCCTCAAATGTATAAGGAAAGAGTCTGCATACTACATCTTCATGCTCTACATTTTGAAGTCTAATGGCCAACATAAAAAAAATTATGTGATCCTCAGCAGACTGTTTAGAATCTGGATCAAATTTAGGCAACCATTTCTCTGGGTGTTTTGGTAATGGGTGTTGAGGTCTGGGCAGAACCACGATATATTGATCGAGCCAAGGTCTGGTGGGATTGTTTTGGTTTGCCATGGGCATTGGTGGTGTCGAAGGCTGAGATGATTCAGACGAGGAACTGGCTTCGTCAGATGATTCTCCTCCTGAAGAATATGGAGATGAAACACGTGAGTAAGGTGGAATACCAAATCCCCCGGCTCCAAGAATAGGTGTTTCAGTAGGATTAGTAGTGTGTTCACCTAATGGATTTTGGAGCAGACCAGTGTCTTCAAGTTGTTCTCAGATATATGAGAAGTCAAGGGGTTGATTAAGTGGCCTACTAGGTTGTCTGATACGGGCTAGGGCACTGTGTTTTCTTATGAGTGAGTGATGAACAATTTTCTGGACGTCGTCCCCTTGAGGAACAAGTGTCACTAGTTCAACGAGAATCTCGGGGTTATCATTTGAGGTAGTTTTTGTTTCAAGTGTAACGTTATTGTCTGAGAGACTACGTGTTACAACAGGGGAGCGAGCGTGGGGGGGGGGGGGGNTCTTGCAACCTCCACGTGCCATCAATTGAATTCAGGCCCTCCTTCTAACATCATTTGTTGACGGGCAAATTTGACATGCCATCAACTAGAAGAATAGATCTAGACCGGGGTTGTCTAATTAACCCAAGTTGTTCGGTGTACTCTATTCTGACGGGTTTAATGGCTCCATTAGCCAACTAAAGTCCTAAAACAAAGAAAAGGAATAAACTACTTAATGCTAAAATTATAATAATATATATACTTTAATCTAATTATTTACAAGTGTATTAAATAGAAAGGTAAATATGAACGTGTCATTTATGAACAAAATAATTACAGGTTGCAAGTTTCACTGAAAGCCTTGCAAAATCAATGTTTTGTAATTGTTCTCAAAAGTAGATAAAAAAAGAACATATTTTTTGTTTTATAATCACATATCTAAGAATTATAAATAAAACATGATTTGAAACAAAGATAGAGTGATGGTTAAAGCCGATCAAAGACTGCCCTACTTTACTAATAAATAAAATGACGAGAATTAGAAGCAAATAAAGCTAACTTGTTACTAGTTTCTTAATGTGTCTATTGTTTCTGTATGATCCAAAATTCCAGTTGTATCGCCTATGAAAGAAATCTGCAACAGGCTTGTACTAATGTCTCTCGAATAAATTCAAGGTGTCTATTGACAACTAGAATATAAGAACAAAATAGTAGATACTTATGATCCAGTGATCTTATAATTATGAATGATTACAGTAACAAAAATTTTAATGTAAATCATTCATTTCATCAACCAACTAACATCAAACATAAAATCTTGATATTAAAATTGATATGATGATCACAATGATAATTTGTGGAACAACAAGTTATAGACAAGATTTAAAGCATTTAATAAAATGAAATATAATATGCTGAAGAAGCTAAAGTTGTGTAACATATCTATATCTCATAAAATAAAAAGACAAAACATATATGGAACAATTGTCACATCAGTCTAAAGCCAAAATGCAAATTAGTTGTCCATGTAGTTCTGGAAGTTACAAGCCTATAATCAGTTCCAGCCAAAGATGTTTGTTACTTACAAAATGAACAGTATTTAAAGTGACTTGATATCACCTTCTCCTAACTCACAGGATAGGATAAGATCTCATAAAATAAAAAATATTACAAAAATAGTGGATTTAGAAACCACTTTATAACATAGTTAATTTTTTTCCAAGATAGATCAAAGTTCTTTACAAGACAAACATAAAAGAGACTACTAATCATTCAGATGCATAATCAAATGTATTTTCTCCAGATGATCAACAACAAAATTCCCTACTTCCTAAAAAGACAAAAGAAATTTAATAAATTAGAAAATCATTCACAACCAATTTCTAATTTTTATTTACAAAGAGACTTGGCTAAAGAATCAAAGATTTTGTAGCCAGTCTTAATTTAGCAATAAAATCGAATTCCAAAATGAACTATTTTGAAACAGATAACAAGAATAAAATAAGAGGAAAAACGGTTTTACCATTTCAAAAATTGACTAAAGATGGGTCGGGTAGTTCAGAATTTACTATCGCCTTGACACTTGTTGCATTTTTTATTGCTATGTTTCCTGCTCTCTTGATGCATTTAGATTTCCTCTCTGTGTGTACCTTGAGGTCCAGATTTTCTTGTCTTAACAAATCATTTTGAGCAGTAAGTGATTTAATTCAGGCATGAAGGACATGGATGTCGATGTAATACCGCTCGATCCAATGGAAGCAAACATCACATTGTACAGGAGAGATGGCGGGTCGATGGAGTGCATAGTCAAACATGGGTGCATCTACCTTATCTGTTATCTGCTTCTGATCAAGTCTAATACCAGAGAACCCCTCCTTACCTTTGAGGCACGGTGCCAAATTTGTCACAAATTCATAGGGTTCAGTAGGAGAAATGACTTTCTTCCTGTAACCCTGCAAATTTGGGTCTTCTAGAGTAAGAAACTCTTCGATCTCAGGGTCTGAAAACTCGTTGATATCGTTCGGAACGATCGAGCTCATACGAGTGTTGGATCGATTCCTAAGCTTTCTCGAAATTTGGTGACCTACCCTTTTGTTTTTGAACACTAAGTCTGTGCATTTCCTTTTTATTCCTTCGCGAGGTTTTTCAACATCCGGGTTAATAATAACATTCGGGATAACTTCAATTTCAAGAACAAAAGTATTAATAACCTTCAATTCAACATTACCTTGCTCAAAAAAGCTTGTAGGTGAAGACTTACTCAACATCCCGACGTCTAGAGGGTTTCTATTGGTAGAGTCTGGTGTATCAATTCAAAAACTGGACTGGTTTTTAATCAGTGGCTCGTCTAAGTTGGGGTTTACCGTAGGAAGAGTCTGGGCAAAATCATTCCTTATCAAGAAATTTTCCCAACAGTCACCCACAATGGACAAGTGATGCATCAACAAAATCTTAACCAAACCATGATGGAACAGGCTTGAATCAACGCTTTGTCTTTTATATCTCTTAGACATTTTATAGAGACTTCTCAACAGATAAAAGTGCATGTCTAATTCAAAACCAGGGAGATGAGAATACCATTTTCGCAACAGTTGATTTTTCGGGACGTCATGAAGAGGCTCCACAGTACTCCTTCAATTCATGAGTTTTTGAACCATTTCTCAGTAGTCGATGGAAGCTCTATTGCTTCACTCACAAACCCCTCGGTCAACTCTAACTATGTATCCCCAATTTCCGCTCTGCAACCATTGAAGGTATGTGTGAAAGCATTCACCACCTAAAGGTTATAGCCTTCAAATATTTTAAGAAAAACATCCCAACCTTGGATTTTTAAGTCCTCAATCGCCTCGTCATGAGAGAGTAAATCCTGGCACCCATTTGTCTCCAAGCGAATGATCGGATCCATGTCAAATGCGACCAGAATGTAACAGGGATAACTCATGATAGTTTTAGTATTGAATGGTAGGAGCAATAGGAACAAATCCAAATGGATAATGGAGAAACGACCATAACAAATCCTATGTTTTATCATAGCACATATAGTGGGTGTAAACATCAAGGGTTTGATCAGAAATTCTTTACCATTCCTTGTGATGAGAGCCAGACATACAGGGTACTGAAACCCCATGTATGCAATGGATGGCTCATTAATACATTAAGCCAACAAGGTGAGGTAAGGACGTGGGTACAACAGGCATGTATTCATTTGAAAGTCTACTAATATGACCACTAAATTTGCAAGAGGACTAACCAATGTATCAAAGGCTCTTGATCAATTGAAAATTATCAAACCATTGAAACAGTAATCATATTAACACAAAAATTGGTCTAACAACCATTTTATAGAATCTATAAGTCAATTTCATATGAAAAGGTTTGTTAAACGATATACCTAAGGCATAAAATCACTAAAATAACAAGCTAAGTTTTATTTTAATTCATGCTTGCAGTCATGAATTAAAATATAACAGTTGAAAAATCGAAATAGTAAACATTATTAAAACAAGCTTTAACCCATCAATCATAATAAACTCGTAAAAGTGTTTATAGACAAGGTGATGGAAGCTACCAAAAATGGAATGCCTTTTGATCATGTTTAAAAAATCAAAAACATGTGTGGCTGCCAACACCACCACAATATCCATGATCATACTTTTCATTGGCTATTGAAACAAGGAACAATCAGGGCTTTGATAACCCCAAGACACTTCACCTTCCTGGAATCAAATGAGTATAGGTCATGGTCTGTTTTTGTAACCTCCAACCCAAGATAATCCATGAAATTCTTAAGCATGAGATTATGAGATGCCCCTGGATCCATCAAACATTTGTGCAACACTTTATCATGAATTTTCAATGATGTATAGAAAGGAGGGGAAGAGTCATCCCTATCCTCTACCAAAGGTCCTAGTATGATAGTTGGTTTTTCATCTTGGAGCTTGACTGAATCTATGGGATAAGATGAAGGTTCAGGCTACAACATTTTGGAAAAGTACCTTTTGAAATCCTCATTCTTAACTAGCTCTAAAAAAGGTACAAGGATTTTAATCTTTTGAATCTCATTCTCAAAGATAAGAGAGGAAGGAGGCTTCATAATCTCCTTAAATTATGGGGTAGATCTCTTAACCACAACCTGGGGGTTTTGTGCCTCTTTTTCTTTGGTGCTTGGTGCCACACCTGTAGCAGTCTTCTCTGTTCTAGTAGGCTAATCAGAAATGTCAAGCTTCCCCTCTTTCTTCTTTGACCTTAGGTTGTATCTATTTGGATTGCCACTGGTCCTTTACCCTTTTCTCAACTCATTTAGTTGGTTATCCATGAGAGACTCTTCATATGCAGATTGAGTTAAATGAGGAGACGAAGAGGTGTCACCAAGACAATGGATTTCATGATCAACATCTTCTTCCTCTTCTTCTCCACCAGTAACCAGGTTATTTTGGAGAGGGGCTTGGATTTTTTTATCATCCCTATTCCTATTTATTTGATCTCTTTCGATGATCTAAGGGGAATTATTGGATCTTATGAACTTACCCCTATAATCAACAGAAAGTGATTTTACCATTTTTGTCAATTCATCCACTTGAGGGTGGGCAATAGAGGAATCAAAGGTTGAAGCTTCAGGCCTACCTTTTCTTCTGTCTCTATCAGATTTAGTCCTATGTTTGTCAACTGCCAATATATTAGACTCTACTTCAAGGGATGCATCTTTCATATGAGCTAAAGAGGTAGCTCTTCTTTCTCTCAACAGGAGGAAAAACTCAGGGTCAAAAGCGTTGGCATAAGTAATATTGGTAGAGCTTTTTGTAGGCTTTATTTCAATGAGAATCTTATTGTACATCTTATTAAATCTTGTTGAGAAGTCTGAAACAAATTCTCCCTCTTTCCTCTTAAGTGACCCAAATTATGTAATATAATAAAGAAAATATTTTTTATCCCCCCAATGCCTCAAGAATGAATCATCCAGAGCTTCAATCCCAGCAATAGATCTAGGAGTCAAGCCCCTAAACCATTTCCTAGCCTCACCATCAAGTCTCTGTACAAAAACTCTCATCCACACATCTTCATTTTCAATGATAAGATTATCTACATAACTATAAAAAACTGAAAGGTGTTCTTTTGCAATTATGTCTTCCTCCCCTATGAACTTGGGCATGTACTTAAGGTAGTCTCCAACTGGGAGAGAATTCATAGGTTGAGGTAAAACAAGAGGGGCATATCTAGCAGCCACTATGGCATCCATCATGTTTCTAGGAAGATTAGCACATGTCATTGGGATGTGAACTGTAGGAGAACCAGGGGGAGATGGAGTTTGAACATGTACGACTGCAGTTGTGTTCCTAGGGGAAAGGTTAAATGATTGAGTGTTTGAGGAGGATGGTATAGGGTTCAAGGGAAAATAAGTTCCCCCATCTTGAGTTACAACAAGTTTGATAGGAGGAGGAGTAGAAAAACCCAAAGTGGGACAATCTTCTAATCTCCTTGGTCTAAACCACTTTACAATATTAGGGGAAACAGGGGTTTCAAAAAATTCTTCTTCCAAATGAGGACTAAAAGGGGAGAATTCAATAGGGAATCTTTCAAAATCGAAACTTATGGAAACTCCAATAGATGGTAGAAAAGGATAATTGGATACAACTACTGGAGTTTTAAAAGAAGGGTCATGTAAATTACCAGAATAACCCGGAACAATAGTTGGAATTCCTTCTTGAGAGGTCTTTCCTTTCTTGATAATATTCTCTGGGTCAGATATAGGTGTTTCCAGAGGTAGCTATGGATTTGACCTCGTGTGTCTTCCTTTATGAGCCACAACTGAAAAAGTGGAGTTGCCAGGTGCAAGCTGCAATCTTCAAGGTACTGATTTCTGATGCACCTTCAGAATCATAATTTCTTTATCGTTCAATCCCAGGGTAATGTCTTCAATTCGTTCCCTGACAATGACACCAAGAATGTTAGAACTGGGAGTCACCCTCAGATTGCAGGAGGATAAGCCCATCACCCATCAAAATATTTATGGAGGTAGGTTTATGAGTGAAGGTCAAATGGACAAATCTCAACATAAGAATGTTTTAACACAGAAAACTGGTCTAGCAATGCATAAGAAAATGAGGTTATCATTAACTTCAGTCAGTGGTTTAACACTGAAGGTGAGAAGGAGGAAGACTTAGTGAAGAAAATGGACAAGTCTTCCATGAACATCCGACCTTCAAGCAGCTTGGTGCAGAAAAAATCAAGCACAAGAGCACTCTTGAACTTAAGGATACTGAAATATATCACAACAACATTATAATCAAACCTCCATTACAATACAACTAAAAAATATCATCTAGATCATCCATGCACGAGCATTTCAACATAAGAGGGAACAAGAAAATGAAATAAATTACTGAAACAGATCATAGCAACATTATAATCAAACCTCCATTACAATACAACTACAACACCTCATCTGGATCATCCATGCACGAGTGTTTTAACACAAGAGGAAACAAGATGATGAAAGAATCTGACTTCTATTAATGAGAACTTACAATGCAAAGCCAAAGGGATTTTATTGAGAATCTCGGTGAGAAAGATTATCTTAATCTGACTTGAATGAGACCTGAAGAGAACTTATCTTAATCTGACTTGAATGAGACCTGAAGAGAACTTACAATGCAAAGCCAAAGGGATTTTACCAGTTTCACATTATTCATACTGAATTTCTTGAGTATCTTCACCACATACTTCTTTTGTGATAACGAAGCTTACCATATTTCCTATTTTTTTGTATTTCCATGCCCAAGATTTATTTTGTTACTCCCAGGTCCTTCATAACAAACGTCCTAACCAACTGAGTCAACCCGTTGATATCAACCATGCTTGTGCTTGCAACAAGCATAACATATAACACCAAGATAATGAATATACCATAAACCAATGGTTATACTCACTTCTTGTAAAATTTGGCTCACCATGAAGGAATCAAAAATCTTGCACCATTTTCCTAGCATGCTTCAGGCCATACAATGATTTTTGAGTTTGCAAACAAATCTTCTATTGCAATTCTAAGCTAACCATTATGGTTGTTCCATATACATCCCCTTATCCAAAGAACTCCATGTAAAATAACCCCTTATCCAAAGAACTCCATGTAAAATAATTTTAACATCTAGTTATACTATCACAACAAGTGGTATCAGAACCAAGGTAGAGTGTTGGTCTGTGAGAGTCGAGGTCGACTGGTTTGCGCACGCAGAGGGAGAAGGCGGCCGAGCCAAATGGTATTCACGCACAGGGTGATCTGGCCGCCTGTTTTTTGGAGCCGCAGATGCATCTGCCATTGAGGGAAAGTCTATACACACATAGATGAAGAGTCATCGAGCGTGGAGGAAACAGGAAGGGCCACTCATCTTGTTTGTTGGAGGCCGAAAGGAAAATAAACCCAACTGCCGAGGGTTTGCTCCATTCGCTCCCAAGAGAAAGGAGAGCTATAAGGCTTCCTATGTTTGCAAGGCATTGATCGAGTTCCATCTTTTGGTGGAATAGCGATCGACTTGAGGTCGAGTGGAGACCAAGTGACTCGTGAAGGGAGAACCTTATGGAAAGAACCAACTGGTGATCAAGCGAATTAGTGGCTCTATAAATCCTCACGCAAGAGCTCGAGAGAGGTATGAAAACATTTGTCTTACTATGCACATGAAGGATCACATTTAAATATAAATGAGGTGGAGGATGGTATTTTAATAAAAGGTTTTAAGTCATATATATTTTTTGACTAGTCCACCCATGTTTAAAAGCTCAGCCCATCATTTTTAAATGTGAAGAAAACATACTTTTTTTTAAAGGGGTTTATATGTTTTTTTTAAAGGAAAGAGGCTTGAAGTTTATGATAGTGGGTAAAACCTTTACAAATATATATGTGGTGTGTGGTTCAACCTTAAAATATATAATATTGTTCCTACCACAATAAGAAGCTTAGTATTATAAACTATAGGTTTTTTGGGCGGTTTGTGCAAATGACGAGAGTGCACAGTTCTAAGTGTGAGGTGGAGAAATTCAACGGTAAGAATAGCTTTGCACTATGGAAACTTAAGATGCGAGATCCACTTGTGCAACAAGGATTGCAAAAGGCCTTGGCTGGAAATTCAAAGAAACCGACAAGCATGACAGACGAGGACTAGGAGGATCTGGATGCAAGAGCCCTCAATACTATTTGTTTGTGTCTCGAAGATGAGGTGTTGTTTAACATCGCTGAAGAGACGACAACAACAAGTTTGTGGACCAAACTGGAGAGTCTATATATGACAAAGAACTTGTCAAACATAATCTTCTTGAAGAGGCAGTTGTACAACTTGTGGATGAAAGAAGGTACGAAAATTGTTGATCACTTGAATGTTTTCAATACTCTTCTTTGTCAATTATCTAGTATGGACGTAACATATGAAGATGAGGACAAGGCAGTTATACTACTGTGTTCATTTCCTGAGTCTTGGGATCATCTGGTCACAACTATGCGGTTTAGCACAACAGATACCATAGATTATGACATTGTTGTGGGAGCATTGTTGTCCGAGGAGATGAGGAAAATATCCATTAAAGAAACCTCAACAACATAAGCAATGGTGGTCAGAGGTCAATCTATAGGAGGGAAAGATCAGAAAGGTGCAACGAAGTCTAATTCAAAAGATAGTAAGGGTAAGGAAAAATGTTGGTTTTGTGGCAAATATGGGCATCTCAAGAAGGATTGTTGGAAAAGGCAACAAGTGTCCAAAGAGGAGGCCACAAAAGAAGCAAATTCAGCTATAGGTATGGTCGATGAAGTTTTGTCTGTCTGTTGTGTCTCTCCACCTGTGTTCGCATAGAAGGTGTAGGGCGGTGATGGTTGAGTCACCGTGGAAAAAAAAAATTGTATTTACTTTGGAGTTGTAGAAATTATTGATTGCATGTAAATGGACATATGTCTGTAAGACCTAGATAGACATGCATACCCCTGGTTTATCAGGTCACCTATGAAAATTCTAGACATAGATTTAGGTAGATTGAATATGTAGGGAGGCATGTATGTTGGGTTAACCTTGACTTGGTGGAAGAGTTAATGAGTTAAATCTGTTTTTTTAGGTCAAACCAAGTGGTTTTTCGGGTCCATGTTTTTTGGGTAGCCCGTGGTATTGTGTCCATGGATTACATGTAATGAAGTCTATAAAAGACTTGGTGAACTCCATTGTAATGGGCCTCGAGGTAAGTGGTGAAGGCTTACTTGGCTGGTTTGGTGAGGTTTGATCAAGGTTGTTTGGATGCAAAGTTCAAGGTGGAGTAGTGTGTCCAGTTTAGAAAGGTGGGTCTGTAGAAAGGATGACGTATTGGCAGGTTAATCAAGTGTTTGAGAATATATGATGAAGATAGGTTCATATCCATGGAATTTGGAAAGTATTGCAAGGAAGTTGGGATTGAATAGACATGTTCAGTAATGTCAAGTTGCAACAATAGTTGTGGTCAAAAGCGGTTGTGCTATCTGGTAACTCGGTCACCATCGGTTGCAAAAGACAAGAAGATTCAAGAAGAGGTATGAACAGGTCATCTGGTAATTACTCAAATGTGAAATTATTCAGTTGTGATGCTTATGGTTTTTAATCATCTTTCTAAGTAGGACCCAGATCAAACAGGTAGATCTTTGATATGGTGATGATGATAAAGGGTGCAGACTATAGGATCCTACTACAAATATAATCATCATGGACATAGATGCAGTGTTTGATGAATCTCATTTTATAAAATCAAACATAGTAAAAGATGAAAGGTTCAAAGCATCACTTATAGTAGAAAGGTATTTGGAAGGTATTGATTTCCATGAAAGTTTCTCACCAATTGTTAAAAGCTTGTTTATATTCATGTTGTGTTAGCACTGGTTGTGATAGTACAACTAGATGTTAAAACTATTTTACATGGAATTCTTTGGATAAGGGGATGTATATGGAACAACAAGAATTGTTAGTTCAAAATCGCAACAAAAGATTTGTTTGCAAACTCAAAAATCATTATATGGCCTGAAGCATGCTAGGCAAATGGTACATGATGTTTGATTCCTTCATGGTGAGCCAAATTTTACAAGAAGTGAGTATAACCATTGTGGTTATGGTATATTCATTATCTTCTTGTTATATGTTATGCTTGTTGCAAGAACAAACATGGCTGAGATCAACGAGTTGGCTCAGTTGGTTATACTCAGTTGGCAGCGAAAGCAAAACATAGCATACAAAACATAGCATAAAAAACAGAGCATAAACCAGCTAGATTAAACACACATCAAACCATTAAACCAAGAGCAACAAACTCACAATTATGTGAAAACCCAATAAGAGAAAAAAACAAGGGAATGATAATCAATATTCTTTTTATTCAAGTGAGAATTACAATTAGCAAACCCTGACCAACGCTCCTTTGGTTCAGGCCTAGGCTTATTTCGTCTGACATGTGCCCTGTCTGCCACAGTGCTTGGTTTGCAGTATAATTTGTATCATACATTGTGTCATACTGTGTTTCAGGTATAATTCTGGCCTTTTATGAAAGCCATTTCCAGCGTTTCTTCTTATTCTCTAATATTTCTTTTCTATGTTGCGCCAATATTTCAATTATGTGCGATCATAGCTCTCAGCTTTCTGTATTTCAAGTATTTTTTTCGCGGAAATTCTATGTAAACGATTCTTGGTCTGACGCTCTGCGTGGTGAAGATGTATGCTGGGTCAGTGATTTATGTTACTGCGCATGGACGCACAACAGCTCGCGTAATTTTTGTAAAATAACAGAAAATCCATAGAACTTTGCCCTTAAGTCACTACATTCAGCGATTATTTTTCTTGGAATTCGAAATTCACTGAATTTGAAGGAAGTTCAAATAAATTCGATCCAGATTCTGCAAATCTCAATCCAAACCCGAGCTTGAGATCAAACTCCAAGGTGAACAAATTCAATGGAAAATCGAGTGTTCATTGAAATTCATCCCTAAAATTCGACAAAGAAAAAAAAATTAAACCATACTGCCGGGTCTGTGTGTTTTTTGTACTGATATTTTTGTTTCCTCCAAGGCTCGAACCACTACCCGCTCGACATATTTCCAATTTCCTTGGACCTCTGCGCAATTGCAGAATCATGCACTTGATGTAGTTCCAGGTTCCATCTCTCTCTACACATTCGCAGATTCCTCTGCCTAACACTGTACTCATTTCCAGTTTCCAAATATTCTCGGCACAGCAGCAAACTACTCGACCCGATGCCCATTTCCTTCACAGCTAACATTTCTATATTACAACATATATTTTTTATTTTTTAAAATTTTGTAGAATGTCAAATTTTATGTCGAATTTTACTACGAAAATTGTTACTGTCAAATTTTCTTAGGCTGAGAAGCTGTGCATGAAATGAACTGCTTGCACCTTGCATATGGGGGTTTAAAACTTGGATGGATTATGAAACACACCTACATTGCCAACTAACCAAGACCCGTTGACCCTGTCAGATATTATGCCAGCGACAGAAACTGTCTTATCTAGTATAAACCTTCCCACATTTACTTCTGCTGCAAATGAAATTTTTATTTGAATTTTGTTGTAATGCTTCGGCTCTGATTTAGATTTTTACAGATAAAACTACTGCAAAAGGCATAGTTAGTGTAACACAATATTCTAGATTCTGGACAATATTCCCATAATGCAAGTAATGTCCTGTTTGCTTTCATTAACTTAAAAGCAAAAACATATGGGATCAAAACTATTAGTTTGGGATGTCTGAGTGAGAATACTAATTGTAATCTCACTAGGTAAGCTAGTTGTAATCTGCTACTTTATGGCAAAATTTTCAAAAGAAAAGCATTATAACATGATTAGAAATTAGATAAAGACATATGTTGATAAAGTCAATTAATATTTTTCAAAGAAGGTCTACTACTAAAGAATTAGACAAATGTCTCCCATTATTGGAAACCTAGTAACCCTTCACCCTCAGATCATGGCTTGACCCAGCAGAATGGCCTATCAACTTATAACTTGTTATAAGATAAGAAGTTTGAGATCTACAGAAGAATCCTTTAGGAGAGAGAGATTCCCATCAAAGAAGTGGCAAATGTTTTGAGATGGACCTCACCATCAAGGGAATAAACACTTAGGCAGGGTTACTAAACATCCCTTTCAGAAGAAAGGAATCTCCAAAAATCTAGAATTTGATCAAAAATCTAACATCCAAAGCGATGGGGAAGATGGCAGCCTTCTATTGCAGCCTTCTATTGCAGCATCAGAAAGAAAAATCTTTCTAGGAAAGGCTCTATGGCATAGAGGTCTCCATGGTCCTACCTTATGATGATACTTTCTGGTTATTTGACATTGTTTGTTGGATTCAAATCACAGTTAATTGAATATCTTGGTTTTGTTGAAATTTTATGTGAAGTTTGGGCTTCCTATTATTATCTGAATATAATATGAAGGGAAGTTCATCTTAGAAGTTGAACTCTCATTTCAAAGATCTTGAAAGGTTTTATTTATATTGTTAACAAGGAAAGTTTTTATATTGCTTGTTCTTGAGTTGAATAGGTCACTTGCCTTATTTTTTTCTCTCCATGCACAATTTATTGATAATCGTTACTGTCTTTATTCATTGCAGACTAAGGTGGTTCCAGACGCGATTTCTGAATCTCGTGTTACTGTCTTTACTCATTGCAGGCTAAGGTGGTTCCAGACGCGATTTATGAATCTCGTGCATGGGCTATTGTTTTATTCATTGCAACCTGGTAATACTCTTTCCCTTCTGCATAAGATGAGCTGATGTGTATTAAGGCATCTCTGAAGCTCTTCTAGCACTATTGTTGCAGTAAAAGGATTTCTTTTTCTTTAACTTGGCCAACATATAATCCGGGGCTCTATCCCCACTGGGGCTTGAACCTGGGTTATTAACATTGCAATGCCCCATCTCAACCACTAGATCACAACCTGGTAGATTAAATAGGGCATTCTTAAACCTCACTACATTTGTATTCTCAAAAGGTTGTAACAAATTCCAAGAATAAGGACTAACAGACTACAGTCATCTTGTTTTTGTAGGTTGACATTCATCATTGCAGAGGCTTGCTTTGTTGGTGGAGCAACAAGAAACACCTACCATACAAAATACAAGGGTTTTTAATAAGGAACCAATCTCTCTTATGAAACATTGCGAAAGGGTGTCTTTGCAGCAGGAGCATCATTTACTGTGTTCACCTTGATTCCGAGTGAGTTGTACTATGTGAGTTTTGTTAGGTCCAAGGAAGGGGGTTGGGGACCATATGGTAGAGAATCCGTTATTGGGATGAGTATCTTTCCCTGAGCATACTTTAGTGGAGTGAGAGCCATCATTTTATTTCTTATGATGTATACATTTATATGGTTCTTGTTATCAGAGAACTATTTCTCAGTACAAAGGATTGTTTCAAGGTAGCTCTAGAAATTGGAAAGACTAGGAATATGCAGCAGAGGGTTTTCGTTAGAAGTTAATAAGAAAAAATTGTGTTTCCCATTATATTTTTCCACATAATTTATATTTCTTACCATATGGTATATAATTTGGAGTGAGAAAGACATCATTGTATTCCTTGTGTTGTATACATTTATGTGGTTCTTGTTAGGAGAAAACTGCTTCTCAGTACAAAGGGTTGTTTGAAGGTAGCTCTAAGAATTGGAAATGACTAGAAATATGCAGCAGAGGGTGTTTGTTATAAAGTTAATAAGAAAACGATGTATTCTTTGTTGTATTTTCCATGGAATTTTTATATCTTTACAATTGGGGTTGAATGCAGTGGATATTTTCAGTTTTGAACCTTCATTACTATTTGACTTTTACCTTATCAATTTCTATTGAAAGCATAGTGTGCTTTAAAATGGTGTTGTGAGATTTGGAAACAAATAAGCTGTAATACAAAACAAGAATTGGTGCTTCTCAATTTTCAATCTCTGATTTGTGAAAGATAGAACTTTGTGTAAAGTAATATGTATTTATCATTGGGAATTAGTAGGTGCCATTACAATAGTATTCAATAGGGAATTATGTGCTTTTACATCATTAGTCAATGCATCTGATGATAATAGATGCACAGGCAAATAGAAATACATTACCTTGTTTGGGCCAAAATACTCGAAAGACATCGAATTTTTGTCAACTATGACAAAGAAGAAGCAATCTGAAAAACCCAATATAACCAAAAACAATAAGCAAAGGATTAAGTTGAAAAATTTAATAGAGAATTCCAATATGACAATAATACAATATTCCAAGGTTCATATAAGCAACTTTGTTTCACACATGCCTCACATTTTTCTCAAATTTGGTCCCCTTGAGTTTGCTTGGCCCTTGGATCTTCAATTTCTCAAGCCAGTTCAGGACCAAGGAGACTTGTCCATTCAAACTCTTCTAATGTCAGAGAATGGGAAATTGAGGTGCTAGAGCCCTATTAACAAAACACTCAAAAAGATCCATCATATTCTATACTATCATGACCTAGTCTCTAGAACTTTGCTTGGGTCATTTGACAACTCAAATTATTGAATCTGAAACTGAAACAAAGTTGGCATGGCTTGTGAGTTGCACTATTATGGTTGGCAAAGGAGTCCTTATGCCTTGGACTTCTGGATCATGCCATCATTTTTGAAGCAAATGAAATTCTCTGTATGACTAAGAATGTAGGTCCCCGAGTCTTTGATCCATTTAACACCTAAGGCCACACCAACAACATGACCATTGTTTCACTATAACGTATATTTTATGTTTAGTATGTACAGGTTTTTGAAAAGCCTTATTGGGAAAATCCCCAATACCGAAAACAAATTTGAAAATTTATTGCTCCCACAACACCCAAACTTTTGGCAACTATTCATTGTGACTCCTAATTAATCTCACAGGTAATTTTTCTCATTCAAGAAATTATATAGAATATATCATTTTTTTAAATTTCTGAAATTTGAAATAATAGGTACTAGGAAAAATTATTCTCTCCAACAACATGCTAGAATAACCATCCGTCCTAAATAAATTCATCCCTTGATCAATCTAAAATAATTTCAATCATGATTTAAGATGTGCATCCAGAGATTTATGAGGAGAAAGAATTTCAAGTCAGATGTTTCTTATCCATAAATTGCTCCTCTTTCCAAGGTTATAATCCATTGCAAATGCACTTCCTTCAACACACATTACCATTATTTTAGGATTTGAAATAAACACTTTAACTCCAATCCTATGTTACACTAACAACAAGATAGAGTAATAGGAAACTGGTTTGAAATTTGAGCGAACATCTACCTCTCTTCCTAAAATGCTTAACAATGAAACACCATCCTTTATCCAACAAGATTTATCCAATTTGGATATGCATAATATCTATCCAATTGAACTATATACCCTTGGTGCTCTGTTTCTCATTGCCTTGCCTCTTTCTACTTTTAACCCACATGAATCATCCCATAATCAAGGTGCTTTTTATTCTTAAGACCAAAACTTGCAATGTAACTTTACTCTTTAATACTTCTAGTGATTCAGTGAGACAAACACATCACACTAAAATGAAAGAGACATTAAAGACATGCCCATTCAATGAGTATTTTTCTGGTCATTGTTACCCAGAGTAAAGGCATGTCCAAAGCCCTATTCAATGGCCATCTTCATACTGTTGACCATTATTTTAGGCTTTGAAATAAACACTTTAACTCCAATCCTGTGTTACACTAACAACAAGATAGAGTAATAGGAAAATGATTTGAAATTTGAGCGAACATCTACCTCTCTTCCTAAAATGATTAACAAAGAAACACCATCCTTTAGCCAACAATATTTATCCAATTTTGATATGCATAATATCTTTCCAATTGAAGTATATACCCTTGGTGCTCTATTTCTCATTTCCCTGCCTCTTTCTACTTTTAACCCACGTGAACTATCCCATAATCAATGTGTTTTTTATTCTCAAGACCAAAACCTGCAATGTAACTTTGCTCTTTAATACTTCTAGCGATTCAATGAGACAAACACATCACACTAAAATGAAAGAGAAATTAAAGACATGCCCATTCAATGAGTATTTTTCTGGTCATTGTTACTCAGAGTAAAGGCATGTCCAAAGCCCTATTCAATGACCATCTTCATACTTCTAAGGGAAGATTGATCCTGATCTTTTCTTGTAGAAGAAGAGTTCTTCCATGTTTTTGGAACCTATCTTCAAATCTAACTCAGAGGAGAATCTTTATTTCTTTGTAACACTTCAATTATTGAAAATCACCCTCCAAAATCCAAAGAAAATGAAAAAATGATTTCACACTGCTTGAGTATTTTTGTTATATTGTCAGTGTAAAAAAGCTAAAGTCACAATTGAAGCTTTGTTCAGCCTCATTTCGCCTTGATTGGAGAAGTTGATGTCCAGGTTCATTCTCTACTTTTGTGGGTGACTTTGATATAGATCATAGCATAGCACAAGTCTAGTTTCATGAATTAATCAAATGACATAATTTCCTTCTGCTGCTTGAGCTATTGAAATACTCCAAACACAGACACATTACAGGAATCCATCATCATCATCATCGAGAAAAAAAAAACATTTAAGCCCACTCGAATATTTTCACAAAGTAAAGACACAATCAAACCGATGTTTGTAGCTTTAAATGACATCATATTTCCTCAATTGGCGAAGTTGATGTGTCATCTCTTATTTGTCATGAGGGATCAATGATCCACAATTCTATTTGTAAAAATTAAAAATGGAACAACAACAAGGTTGTTACACAAGAATATAAAATGTTGCACAAATACAAGTACACAGAGAATGAAAGAAGAACACTGGAAGTGAGAAGTAAATGACCATTTGTTGTATTTCAGCAAGAAGACACCCTTTTTGTCAAATTGGACTAAGTTTATTTACAAAAAGAGACTTGATATTTCATTTTCTATTTAGTTAACTGCCTAACAGAAAAATCATGCTAATTCTTTATTAGGAACTGCCCTGCTCAGCTGGACTGGCCAGGGGTGTTTACAATAGAAACAACTATGGGTGCCCTCTTTGGTGGCCCAACCAACTACCTTTTAAATTATAAGGCTTAGCAATCTCTGTATTTCACATTTTGGAAGATTTTTCTACATGTACACGTCTACCAGGACAGTAAAGTACCGATCTACATTGGTCTATACAAGCTGGGAAAAGATCCAAGTTACTTTGAAGATTTAAAACAAAACAAAGATTACAATGTAGAAATGAAAAACACAAAATCAAATTTTCTACAGAAACAACTCTCAAATCTATACAGGTCCAAGAGCTTTCCCCAAACTAAAAATCTTCTACTTCAAAAACACAACTCACTTATTTCCATCTAGTCCCATTCATTGCATCTCATTTATATAATTGCTAGCTCATTTCAAGAACAGTTACCCCTTTAAAGAGAAAAACATACGAGGGAAACAATGCTTAAGATAGTTTTACAAGATGACTAACTTTTCACAACAATGTGTAGAGCAATTCAATGTATAGAGACCAGAAACAATTAACATTGATACATTATACAAATGAAATAAATTGATTAGCAACTTCCAAGCTCTTTTCCTGTAATGTTATTCATACTGCAAATATTCCAAATTCATACATGATAAGGCTCATCTTATAAAAACCAATCCAATACAAATCTTTTCTTGTAATGTTTCTCCAGTTTCACCCATTGCTACGCCATTGGAGAACTCTAACCCACGGTCAACTGCCTGAGACTGGATTACCACATGTAACGGAAACTAGAATGCAAAACCTAGTGCTAAGGAATAGTTTGGACTTCCATGAATCTGACTTCCTTTTAATTCTTAGGTGATGGACTGATCACTGTTACTTGCAGTCCAAAAGCTTTGCCAAGTTTTGATAGCCATGTGTCCCAAATTGCCAAGTCTTTTTCCAGGCTCTATCATTTGGAGGTATTTCATGGGGTTGTATACAATTATACCCACACATAGCAATGGGGTTGTTGCATGAAACGACAGAGTCTCCCAGATCTTCACTACAAATCAACATTGGATACTTGATTAAAACTATACTTGGTCGTGATATAAAATAAAAATGGTTACAATGCATAAATTGGGAAAACTATGTATCATACCTTTGGTCACAAAATATCAAGGATGAGTAACCTCCAAAGGTGGGAGACCCATCCACATTAATGGCGTTATACCTCAAAACAATATTCTCATAATATTGCTCTTTCCCTTCACTACAAGAATCACATTGTTGTCAACTCCAAACCATGCAGCCCATGCCCACGCGATCTCCAACAACAAAATTCTTCACTTCTGATCCCACTTTAGTAATCACATACTGCTAATTAAAAACACACAAAAACTCATAGGAATATGAGGCAGCATTGGTAATAGAGGAAAATAGAAATACATTACCCTGGAACCATTGGGTATTCCGAATTAGTGGAGAGAGTCTAGTCATCATGACCCTAATTGAAACTCTTTTGCTAAGAACATTAATAGAAGGGGAAAATGTGAGAACTGAGGAAACCAAGAGAAGCAAGAAGGTAATGGAATCAATCAAAGGTTGCTTGAGCAGGCTTCCATTCCTAAGCCTGATGGAGTGAACAAAGATATTAAAGTGAGGGTTGTGGGATAGGTAAATTGCACTTTTTTTATTAAATTGTATGAAGCATTATCAAAAAACTCAATTTGGCACCTTACACATTGATCAAATAGTGTTTGATTGGTGGAAAATATTTAAACATGAGTGGTATGCAGATGATCAATTGGAAATAACCACTTGGGACCAATTTGTGACTATATTTTTCTATAACTTTGAGTCTTATACCGAGGAAGGTCATTGCTTAGACATTAAAAAAATGAAGCAATAAGACACCAAGATGTACTATTCTAGAGAGGTATGCCTGTTATCACTTTAAATTTTCCTTTGAAAGAAGTCATTCTATGATCAATTACATAAAGTACTTATGCCACCAATACTCTTTCACTTATGGACTAGTGTGTGCTAGTCGAAGAGGGGTCTCCCTTCTTCCTAAAATCAACAAATTAAGAACTTCAAATCTGCAACAAAAGCTTGTTGGTCTGCGATCAAAGTCTACAAATCTGTGATGAAAACACTTCAAAAACACATCTAAAGAACACTGAAATCTGCAACATGCTTCGAAAATCTGTAGTCTTTGACTTTGAAACAACGAACAATCTAATTGAATTTTCAAGGGATACTTGCAGCTCTATAAGTTTTAACCTCTAAAACAGTGGTTTAATTCATCAAATAACAAATAGAGTCTTAGGCAAAGACTAATTTAAATGACAGGTGCCATAGTTTGTACTTTGTAGGGAATGGAGTATGAAAGGAAAGAATACTAGCAAGGCAAGCAGATCTTACTATCAAAATATCTTTTGAATTAGAATATTAAAGCGAAGAGCTATCACAAGATAAAATTATTACACCACCAAGATGATCGAATCGGCCAGCAAGGTCAAGCAGAATGTGTACTAATGACCTGGAAAACTGTTTAGGTAACATCAACAAATCACTCTGTGTGAAACAGATGATATCCACAATCCTAGCCACTTCTTTGCAAACTTCCTTGGCATCATCACACAAAGATAAATACTCATTGAGGGTCATTACTAATTAGACAGTATAAGACCAATGAAATTGAGAATGAAATGAAAAAACAAGAGCCTTTCGTTTAGCTTAACCCTTTGACTGGAATGTTCCAATAAAGGTAATCCCCAGTTAATACTCGGTTGCTTGATCTAGTGTTTATAGGTTTCCCAAACAAAAAGTAAACCTTGGAAACAAAAACTCTACAAATCTATTGCAAATTTCTATTTTGTGTTTTTCTTACCTTAAAATTTGTTGCATATGTTGCCTGTAAGTTTGACATACCCTCAAAGGGCATGTGGTTAGTTATTAGTTCCCAAAGAACAATAGAAAAACTATATACATCGATCTTAAGGTTGTAATGTTTTTTTTCACCAAGCCTTAATGCAACAAAAGCAACATATTTCATCCATACAACAGGTCACGGTTCTCACCATGGGAAAGGCGTAGTTCTAGAGGGCGTAGTTCCACAGGTCATCATTCTAGAGGGTGCAGTTCCACAGGTCATAGTTCCACAGGTCACAGTTCCACAGGCCATAGTTCTACAAGGCATAATTCTAGAGGTCATAGTTCCAGAGGGCGTAGTTCCACAAGTCACATTTCCATAGGCCATAGTTCCAGAGGGCGTAATTCCACAGGTCATAGTTCCAGAGTGCGTAGTTCCACAAGTCATAGTTCCAGAGGGCATAGTTCCACATGTCATAGTTCCAGAAGTCACAGTTCCATAGGTCATAGTTCTACAGAGCGTAGTTCTAGAGGTCAGAGTTCCAGAGGTCATAGTTCCAGAGGGCGTAGTTCCAGAGGGTGTAGTTCCACAAGTCATAGTTCCAAATGGCACAGTTCCACAGGTCATAGTTCAAAAGGGCGTAGTTCCACAGGTCATAGTTCAGGAGGGCGTAGTTCCACAGGTCATAGTTCTAGAGGGCGTAGTTCCACAAGTCATAGTTCCACAGGGCATAGTTCCATAGGTCATAGTTCCAGAGGGTGTAGTTCCAGAGGGTGTAGTTCCATAGGTCATAGTTCCAGAGGGTGTAGTTCCATAGGTCATAGTTCCAAAGGTCATAGTTCAAGAGGCATAGTTTCAGAGGGCGTAGTTCCACAGGTCATAGTTCCAAAAGGCATAGTTCCATAGAGCATAGTTCCAAAGGTCATAATTCCACAAGTAATAGTTCCAGAGGGCATAGTTCCAGAGGGCATAGTTCCAGAGGTCATAGTTCCATAGGGAGTAGTTCCAAAGGTCATAGTTCCACAGGTCATAGTTACAGAGGCGTAGTTCTAGAGGATGTAGTTCCATAGGTCATAGTTCCAAAGGGCATAGTTCCAGAGGACATAGTTCCAGAGGTCATAGTTCTAGAGGGCATAGTTCTAGAGGTCATAGTTCCACAGGTAAAGTTCTAGAGGGCATAGTTCCATAGGTCATAGTTCCAGAGGGCGTAGTTCCACAGGTCATAGTTCCAAACGTTATAGTTCAAGAGGGCATAGTTTCAGAGTTCATAGTTCTAGAGGGCGTAGTTCCAGAGGTCATAGATATAGAGGGCGTAGTTCCAGAGGTCATAGTTCCAGAGGTAATAGTTCCAGAGGTGTAGTTCCATAGGGCGTAGTTCCACAGGTCATAATTCTAAGGGGTGTAGTTCCAGAGGGCATAGTTCCATAGGGCACAGTTCCAGAGGTCATATTTCTAGATGGCATAGTTCCAGAGGGCGTAGTTCTAGAGGTCATAGTTCCACAGGTCATAGTTCTAGAGGTGTAGTTCTAGAGGGTGTAGATCCACAGGTCATAGTTCTAAAAGTCATAGTTTCATAGAGCGTAGTTCCAGAGGGCGTAGTCACAGAGGTCATATTTCCACAGGTCATAGTTCCAGAGGCGTAGTTCCAGAGGGCGTAGTTTAA
>ML794172.1:15917-34887 GCA_009831015.1 Picea engelmannii
AGACAACGCAGTCGCATTCAAGTCCAAGAGGATGGAAAAGTTTTGCCAGGATTACAATATAACCTTGGGGCATTCTACAATGTACTACCCACAAGGAAACGGGTTAGCAGAATCCTCATATAAAATCCTAACCAGGATCATCAAAAGACTCCTGCAAGACAATAAGAAAGCTTGGCATAAAAAGCTTATCTATGTGTTGTGGGTAGATTGGGTTACCACCAAGAAGTCCATCTCAACGTTGCCTTTTTAGCTTATATACGGTGCAGACGCAATTTTCCCTACCACACCGGGGTTTCCCGTCAGAAACTTGTTGCAGGAACATAAGGCTGAGCCAGATGACACACAAAGGAGAATAAATCAACTGATTCACACACAACAAATAAGGGAACATATATACAATTGATCACAACTCCACAAGGACAGGATGAAGAGAACCTTCGATAAGCGTTCTAAGCAAGTTGAATTTCAGGTAGGGGAGCTAGCGATGAGATGGGATGTGAGGAATGAAGAAAAAGGGAAGCACGGAAAATTCAACCACCTTTGGACAGGTCCATTAAGAGTCAACGCGTATTGTGGGAGCAACGCTTATTTTCTAGAAGGATCAAATGGAGAGTGCCTTGGTTGGGGGCCTATAAACGACATCTTTCTCAAACATTATCTCATGAAATAAAATCTGTTTAAGTCACAAGTCATTGTAAATAGTCATTTATTTTTGTGTCGAGTCAGTAGGTCAGCAGAAAATTAAATCCCGAAGTGAAGGCCCTAAGTTTATGACAAGTCTTTTATAAGTTGTGTCGATAGGTTTAGGTTGTGTTTTGTTTTTCATATTGCAGTGTCGAAGAGTCGAAATAAGGCCCAATGGTCAGGCACCTAGTCTATTGTTCCTTGCTACCTCGCGGGGAGGATAGCATCCCCGTTGGAGCCAACTGTTAGCATCATCATTTTCCTTTCAAATAGAGTCAGTTTTAGTCGAGTGTCAAAACATGTGAAGTCAAGTACGTAACAATGAAGGGGTCGAAGTCAGCAAGTGGTCGGTTGGCCCTTGGAAACAAGAAGGGATGTCAGAGTTGAAACATGCGTAAATGGTACGGGTATGTTGTTCCCAGAGAGTCGTGTCCCGTTAAAAGGTAGTCTCTATGTGCCCTAGGTCGAGTCAAGTAGTTAATGGAAGTCGTGTTGGCAAGTGCAGTAACTATTATCGGTTCATTATGAAGGTCAAGGGAATGAAAAATTGTGGCGTTCGTATCATGTATGCCCTGTAACCCTTATCACTTATACTTTACATGCGAGGATGTGCTATGGAAAATCTGCAATTCGATTCAAAACATCCAATCGCTATAAATTATGTGATATTTAGCACAATTCCTCCTTTCGCCCGATCTGTTATAGATTCCAAATGTTCTTAACCCATTCTATTCACGAAATCAAATTCATGATATGTCTATAAATTGTCTCGCAATCCCTGGTTGATCGAATTTTTCATCTTGGGCATTCGCCAGATCCACCGCGTCCAATATAAATACTGGTCATGCCATGGCAACCTCCAAAAACATAAGGAGGGGTGCGCGAAGTGGAAAAATCACCAGGCTCGAGCCCTAAAGCGACTAGGATTTGTTCTCACTCACAACAGACATCCCCAAGGATACAAAGGGAGTTTTCCCTTTACCCGTGGAAACGATGATATCACACCGCGTGGAACCTAGAGTGGAAAGGCTTGCACAGGAAGGAAAAATATTAGAACCCCTCTCTCCCCAACAATAGATGCCTCGGAGAAGGGGAAGGCCAAAGAAGAATAAGGAAGCTAGGGAAACCTAAATCCTAGACGAGTCACACACAATATCGGTTGCTGAAAAATTACTTATGCACGATGTTCGGCTGGAACCTGTTGAAGGTACAAGTCGAGAGAGTGGGAGCAGAATGAGGAGGATGGATGTCGCAGGTACAAATGATCAAGATCCATATCAGCAACTGAAGCAGGTGAAACTAGCTATCACCGAACTTTACCAGGAAAATAGGGAGTTGAGACAACAGCTAGCAACAAAGACCATTGAAGTGTTAGCAGCACAAGGTCGTGAAGGGAAAGTGACGTGGATCAAACGACAGCTCAGAGAGGCGCATGATACAATCATACAGTTGCGCGAAGCAAAGAGGCTGTCAGAAGAAAGGTATGTGAAGCATTCCAAAGAATGTGAAGCGACCGAGGAGAAAGCCCGCGCAACTCTCGCCAACGAACAAAAGAAACAAGATTAGCTGAGTTCGTTCTTGTATCCGCAAACAGAAAGAAAATATTGACAGTTTTGAAGGAGATGTCGCCTTAAGACATTTTTTCATTTTGATAACGACTATAGCAATCAACAACCACTTGTTGCGCACATTTCCCCCCGGAAATGAGCGCACGACAAAAATCACAGTCGTTACAGCAAATAGTGGGACTCTGACAAACACTTGTCCATTCAGATACCTGATCAAAGGAAATCATTGACACATCACTCTCTTATGATGAGACCTGATCGATTACCGAATCCCCGTGGCATATTACAAACAATCATGATGTAGCCAGATGTATTTGTTGTCTATTTTTGGAAAAGCGTCATGCAAAGAGTCTTTTAACATAGAACAATCAGTTTCCTAGTTTTCAGAGATAGTAGCTAGAAGAGCAGGGTAGCCCACGCCCTCGCCTATATATTTGATCTCTTCGATATAAGCCAGGTTGGTTGGAAAAATTAATATAGACAATGACTATTGTATGTAGTTGGAGCTCGATTGAAATTCAATGCAAAACTCCTGAAGCTTTGATGAAAAGATCCTAATTGTAGCAGTTGGATGTATTGTTTTCCTTTCTTTGTGTACGTACTTCCTGTTTTCTTTATTCATATTTTTTTCTGTCTAAATCAGAATGAAATTTCGAACATGTGGATTCCCTGCACAACGCCCCTTATTCATGCCATTTAGACAAAACATATTTCCTCTAAAGTTAAACTTTGAATTCATCCTCAGCGGTGCTCCGAGTTGCTTTCTGTATTTTTCCCCACCTCACACAATCATTATACACTGTAGACTGTTGCTCACTTAGCCTTTATCCTCTCAAGTTCAGTCACTGAGTCATTTGTTTCCATCATTTTCTCAAACCGATTGCATAGCCCAAGGTATTACTCTATTGCACCAATATAACCAAAACCCATTATTTCAAAGGTGTTAAATCTAGCCAACAACTTTAAAGCCATATCCTGTACCGAGACAAAGTTTCCCAAGAGAGCCCTCTCTAGGTCCGAAAGGCTAGTTTTAGATCTCAAAGATAGTTGAAATAGTTACCTCTATTGTCTGTTTATCAACCGAACAGATTTACATAGTGCTAACAACTGCCTCCTTATCCTTACAAACGTTTCTGTCTTTTGGTTTTGAGGAGATTCATAGGCCTAGCTGAGTATAAGAGTTTTTCGTTTTTAATCTATCATTTGTTTTGTTTAATTTCATGACTGAAAGCATGAAATAAGAATAAAATTTTCACTTGAATAATCATCATACAGTTTGTGATTTCTTTGTTTCTTTTGCAAATGGGATTACACCTAAAGGGCATTTGTATTTTCATAAACCTTTAAGTTTGTAAGTCTATTTGTTGATCCATTACCATAATACTTGATTGATTCACTGTGGGAAATATGACTTAGTCATATCTATGGTTGGTCATATGGTCTATCATATTTGGTGTATGCTTGACTGTGCACAACCTTTGGTTAATTTCCAAACATCGCGATAAGATCACCATGGTACATAAATGACACACTAATAATTTCACCTCACCCTTTGTCCTGCGTAACTCAGACTCGTATTCATTTTTGGAAGAGGTAAGTGGTGGTGTTTTGGGTTTAGTGTTCATTGCGCAAAGTGGTTTACCATCCTGCACGTCCTCTGGTTATTTTCCACTCAAAGCTCAAATTGCTAAGTATGATAGCCTCTGGAGTCCTTAGGTATCGGGCCTCTCCCGATTTTACAGACCTCTTCTTACTACCTATGTGTTGGAAAGCGAAACCTACCTCTCGTCGCCCTTGTTGTGTCTATGTGATAGTACCCATGGCTCTTGTGGTAAGAACTGAACCCATTGGTTCACAAGCCCTTCTCGCTCAGGACGATTTCGTAGGCGATATTGTGGCACATGGTTGGGACATTTTCATCAGACATTTTGAGGGTTATAACCTAGTAGTTGCACAGGCTTTCGCTCAGTCATTTGATGGCTCCAAAGCTAAGATTGGGGATCTACAACTTGAAGTGACCGAGGATTCCATAGCACAAGCTACAGGACTATGCCATGAGGGAGAACGATGGTTCAAAAATGCCAAAATCGAAGGCGTACCGTGGAATTTGCTTATGGTCTCTAAGAAATTGAAATGTTGCCCAAAAGGTACACCAATTACTCTCATCAAACCTCGATGGCACAGACTGCTTCTAATTCTTAAGCAGTTCATAATCTGTGAGGGTAGATATGGCTTAGTTTTCTTGTATCACATCCACCTGCTGATGATTTTTATAGGGTTCAAGTTAAATATCCATTTCTATCTATTTATGAGCCTGCAGAAAATGTCTAAACTTTATCAGAAACGAAAGTTTAACCCACTGTCAAGCCTTTTCCACCATGGTCTTATTCAGATCATTATGTTTTCGCATCTATCCAAGACTGGGGATACTTGGGAAGATTTCTTGTTAAGAAATAAATTTACCCCACCCAAGAACATAGTAGAATCGCCTCTCCACCTCAATGAAAACCCCAACCCCTGTATATCTAACCCTGCTGTCAAAAACTTGTGTGTTGATCCACGAGAAGACCATGCGACCATAGAATGAAACTCTGTTGCTATTTAGAACCCTTTGGGAAAAAATCCGTGATATGATTTCATGTCCAAAAAATCGTTAGAGGAGGTTATAGATGTGTTAAAGAATAGGGTTTCTTTTTCTCCTATTGTTGATCCAACTAAGGGTGTTTTAAAAAAATCGATTGTCAAGAAAAACCGCAAGCATAAGGAACAAAACAATTAATATTTAATTTTTACAAACAAGAGACGAGGTAGGCTTATATCCATAAGTTTGAGAAATCGCCAGCTCGATCATCTGAGCTCGATCCTAGTGATCGAGGTCGATGATCACTTGTTCGAGGATGAAATCGATAAGTTTCTTGCCCAAGAGGATGTAGATGACCAGTTCCTTGGGAATGAAACCGTTATTGAAGCTATACAATATGATTTCATTTCTGAGCTACCTCGGTGCCTAAAAAATCAAGAAGGCTTCGTTGGTATACGCCACAATCTGAAGCAAGTTGCAGAACAGACCAAAATCCCCTCTGCAAAACTTGAAAACAGAGTCAATGTCTACCTACCATAGCACCTGTACACTTTGAAAATTGTCTTGATTGGGTTGAACGATATTACAGGGATATACCTTATCTCCAAGCACAGTTAAACCATATGGTAGCTCAAAACTCCTTGCTTGAGAAGGAAAATGAAGGATTAAAAGCATGTGTTCGATCCAACACTGATAGGGTAAACAAAAGGTTTAAACGCTTTGGTAATGTGAATATCAAGAATGCAATGAATTTCAACACTATCATTAATTCAGACTTATCAAATGCTTCATTGTCTAATCTCTGAAACGGTAAAGAATTGTTTTGATTCTCTTTCATTTAATTATGTTGGAAAAATAAAATAGATAGATTTATTTTGATTTTGTTTTTAATTTAAGACTAGCTACAGAATCGTGAGATTCTGTAGCCAATCTATTTGTAAATATTAGTTTGTATTGTTGTCTAAAATTCAATTTCGTTTTATCATTTTCAAAAAAACAACAGTTATGATGTTATTTTCAAGGAGAAGAAATCATGGATCAATGCGCTCCATAGCTTAGTAATTGCTTATTTTGGTAAAACAATGTCATTTATGTAATTATTTTTTGATGTAAGGACTCCTACATGAGTGTTCCTTTGTTATCCTAATTTTGTAAAGCAAACTTATTTTCAGGGATTATACTATTTACTGTTTTTTAGGACCCTAGTTGGTTAACGGAGCCATTAAACCCATTGGGTCAGATCATATGAAACGGCTTGGGTTAATTAGACAACCCCGATTCGAATCTAACCTTCCAGTTGACAGTGTGTCACTTACACCCATCAACAGGATTTTGTTGTGATATTCTTCTTACGGGCCACCATAATGTCCATCTTCGAGAATTTGTTAACGACCACGAAAACACAATCATTGCCATGCTTAGTAGAAGGAAGGCCCGACATGTAATTCATGGATATGGATTCCCAAAGTCGACCAGGGGTAGGCGGTGGAGTATAGAGGCCTTGCTTCTTGATGGTCAGTTTGGAAATGGCCCAAGCAGTGCAGGATCTTATGTACTTCTCGACATCCTGTCGAAGGTTTGGCCAATAGAAATACTTCTGTAGTACTGCCACTGTTTTCTCGACCCCAAAATGCCCAACGACCCGACTATAGTGTGCTTCCCAAATCATCTTGTCACACTCGCTTGAAGGAACACAAAGGTGTCCCAAGTGACATAGTAGTGCGTCTTGGAGGTGAAAATTTAGAACTTGGTTACCCTCCAAGAGAGTCTTGTATGTGTGGCTGAAATATGGATCGCTCTTGTAGAGAAGAGATCATTCAAAAGTCTCGTGCCCACAAGAGTTGAGCATGGTGGTTATCGCCACGATCTCAGTTGAGGCAGTCTGCAACATTATTGGTGTTGCCCTTCTTGTACTTGATGTTCAAATGAAACTGTTGCAGATATGTGGACCACTTCTGATGGCGATCATTCTGCAACTTCCCTTGTGTCTGTATGAACTGCAAGGGTCGGTGGTCTGTGTGGATGATCATTTCCTTCCCCAAAATGTGATGCTTCCATTGTCAGCAAGCCTGAATGATGGAATATATTTATTTGTCATGAGTGGGATACTTTCGGACTGTGTCAAACATTGTCGCACTGTGATATGCCACTGGATGTCCCTGTTGAGTACAACTACCCCAATAGCATAGTTAGAGGCATCTGTCTCGATCTCAAATGGTTGTTGCAAGTCTGGTAATGTGAGCACTGGGGCACAACAGAGGCGATGTTTCAATTCTACGAACGCCTTTTGTTGACATTCCGACCAAAAGAATTTTTCTTTCGCTCCTCCCTTGGTGACTTGATGCAAGGGCCAAGTGATATGAGAGAATCCCAACAAAAACCTACGGTAGAAATTAGAAAGACACATAAAGTTGTGAAGCTCTATTAGAGTGGTTGGGGCCGGCCAATATCGGAAGACTTGGATCCTGGTTGGATCCACATGCACCCCACGCTCATCAATAATGTATCCCAGATACTAAACTTGGGTCATGCCAAAAGTGCACTTCTCCAAATTGGCACACAACTTGTGTTTCTGCAGTGTTTGGAGGACCCGTTGGATGTGGTGGAGGTGATCTTCCCAAGTCTGGCTGAAGATCAGGATGTCATCCAAGTACACTATTACAAATGAGTTGGTGAATGGTCACAAGATGTTATCCATCAGCCTCATGAAGGTTGCGAGAGCATTCGTCAACCCGAAAGGCATGACCAACCATTCGAAAAGGCCCTCCTTGGCTTTGAAGGCAGTCTTCCACACATCAGATGGTTTGATTGGTACCTAGTGATACCTGGACTTCAAGTCGATCTTGCTGAAATATTTCACCCCTTTGAGTTGGTCCAGAAGATCGTCAATCCATGGGATCGAGTACCTATTCCGGACAGTGATCTTGTTCAACGCCCGATAGTCAATACAAAGTCTCCAAGTCCCATCCTTCTTCTGCACCAACACGATCGGGCTCCCACAAGTGATGAGCTTGGCCGGATGTGACCTTTATGTAGCAGCTCCTGAATCTACCTCTTGATTTCATCGTTCTCTAGAACAGAGCGTTGATAAAGCGGTCCATTGGGCAGTGGTGCACTTGGTGTCAAATCGATGGGGTGTTTGACCTGAAAAAGCAAAGGCACCTCTGCGGGTGAGGTGAAGATGTCCTAGTACTCCTCCACGACCTTGTCCATTTGTTATTGTCATGTGGAGGAGCCTTTTCTAGAGTTCATGGCCACAATCTTCTTCTTGCCTTGACGACAGATCATCAAGAAAACAAATTTCCCAGTTTTTCGAAATGAGCTTACTGCATTGTTTTGTAGTAACCAAAGAGATAGCGACAGGCGGTGGTACCTATGGTTTCATGTACAACTTATTTCCCAAGGTAGAAATAACAACGCAAGGTCGGGACTCATACATAGCATGTTTCTTCCACAGGTATGGTTGGCCTAATAATACATCACAAACATCAAGCGGAGCAATGTCACATAATACCTCATCGGTGAAGGGCTTGATGTTGTAGGGATGGCGACACTATTGGCTGACGTGGAGATCTCGTCCTTGGTGAATCCACCCGATGGTGTACGACTGTGGGTGTGTTGTGGTCGGCAAGCCCAACCGCTTCACGACCTCTGTTGAAATGAGGTTCTTTTGGCTCCCACTGTCGACAATGAACTGTAGCAAGGAACCCCTTACCCACATCTGGGAGTGGAAGAGACGCTCCTCCTCCTCTAGATCTTTCGTTTCTTCCTTCTGGATATTCATGGTGGCAATAGTGGCATTAGGCTTCGCATCGATAATATTCTTCCCTATGTCATTCCCCTTCTTGGGTTTTGATTTAGTGTTGGAGCATGCATCTGATTCAAAATCCCTCATCTCGGCCACCAGTGACTGTTTGGCCCAACACTCACTTGTGTTGTGAGTCGAGCTCTTATTTAACTCACGCCACTTTCCTGTGTCCTTCTTCGTCTTCATGGTGTTGTTATTTGCTTACGACTTTGAAAGGTTGTCTTGAGCTGCCATGCCTTGGCTTTGTCCTTTGTTCTGTGGTTTGGGGGCACCTTTCACCTGCTCTTGATTTGCAGATGCAAAGTCTCGCTTCTTCTGTTTGAATTTCTGCTCAATCATGGCAGCATACCAATATATCGTACCAAGCGAGCAGATGTCGAGGAACTTCATTTCCTCTTGAATGTATCTGTGTAGACAACTACGGTACTTCAGCACCAAATGTTTCTCCGAATATTTGATACACAACTTTGTGTGCAGGGTATGGAACAGATTCGTCATCTCATGCACATCTTGATCCCTTTGCTACTGCAACGTAGTCCATTGTATGTACTTGTCCTCATACCTCCCCACGGGACAATATTGTTCCTTTATGGCGTCTCAAAAATATAGATTTTGAGAAGCTCACTAATACAGTTTATTTAACAAATTACCACACTATAATGCAGTAAACACCAATGTCAATTGATTGCGACCTACAATCTATTTGGCAAGAAATCATACTTACATTTCATCAACATTGGAATGAAAGATCTTATGGATGAAACATATAGACAAAGATTTGTATGGATGGACATCAAGTAACTCCACAGGAATATTTCAAACTCCATCCTAATAAGGGCCTAAAAACAATGGATCAAGTAGATAATTTGTTGTAGATTATTAGTGTAGCGACCAATACATTTAACAAGTACACAAGAAAATATTTGTAGCCACACTTAGAAATGCGTATGTGAATCATCAAATACTAATATTGCAAACAAACAATGATATATCTTTGCTTCTAAATTGTCCAAAGACAAAAATAGACAATTAGCACATTATGGTACTTCACCAACCATATTTTTCATAACAAAAACTTCAAATAAACAAGGAGTGGTTCTACCAAGTGTTGTGTAAGGTAAGACAATGATAATTATAAATATTGAAACTTACATTCACTTTATTTATAATTACCATATCTTAGATCATTATAGATACGAGTTTATTTTTTTAGTGGAAGAGGCTTTCGAGTTTTCATCTGTCTCCATTCATTGTAAACAGTGTTCCAATCTACCTCATTTAGAACACGAAGTGCAGTGAGAGAGAGAAACATTAACATATTGAAAGTTTCTAAAGAAAATCTTGATCTATCATCATTTTTTATCCAAATTAATTTTGATAAGCCTATTTCACATATTGTTGTGCTAGTTAGAATAACAAGAATAGCTTGCCATAGCTACATCAAACATGAAAATCCTTCAAACCATTCAAGCTCACCTCCATATAGATCTTATGCTCCAAACATATATATTTTTTAATATGATCTATACACAATACAAATAAATTCGTATATTTCACCCAAACATCTAGCACTATCCACAATAGGTGAGTCTCCATCACTAAATTTCTCACATAAACATGTTAGCCATCTTCTTGTTTGAGAGTCCCTATCATCCACATCCTCACAATAATTATGAGGACTAAACAACTTAACAACATTAAATATAGGTAAATTTGTTGAACATTTCATTTAGAGAGTTAATCATTTGCATTACAAAACTTTTTCCCAACATAATGCAATCATTCAATGTCCCCAATCTTTGTGACTTTGGAAAATTCTCAAATCTCAATGCATGTACATCTACAATACATGTGTAATCTGAAAACTCAAGAATTCCTTGTTGTGTTTTACTTTAAAGATACGATACATGCATTGCACATGCCCCAAATACGCTTATTAGAAGTCGCATATGAAGCAAGCTAATAATAATATCCAAAGTAGCCTAAAGGGTTTCGATCCAATGGTGGAAAGCAAGGAGTTTTTCATCGTTGGGCAAGGTTCAATTCCCATGAGGGACTTACCTAGAGCCACGAGGGCACCTTGAGGTAGTGGTCGAACATGTGGTTGCACCCAAAGATACTATATTAAATGGTATTGTGACTCGTGCACACATAAGTGGATCAAAGCCCACCCCCATGTTCTTCAAATAGAAACCCCAGTATGGGGTGTTAGGGACGCAATCAAAGTGTTGGTGGGTCCTTGACCCCCCCACCCAACTGACCTCCAGATATGTGGGCACCTACTAGCATCTTTCRTYATCCACCTCGCCTCCTCATGCGGTTTAATACCCCCCGTCGTAGTCTCTCCCTCGCACTTGAGCGTCCCTGTCCTTCGCATGCGGTTTGGGAAGGTGGAGAAGCAAATGATTTTTATGGCGGATACGACCCATATGTATGCTAATCATGGGAGCATCCTCCACTTATGGTCCCTGATGTTGGGTGGCTATGTTATCTGCGTCCCCTTCTGGCTACATTGTTACTTGTCTCTTGTTATTTGTTTCTCATGTCCCTCCACAACTTGCCTGCTGCACCCTGCGGTGGGAACTTCCTCCCCCTCCTCGCTCCTGAATCTTGCGCTCCGGTTCTCCAACTCCTTTGACATGGCTCAGGTCAGCTCCTCCAGTCGAGGACGGAGGGGGGGGGAACCTCACGCAGACCCAACACCATGTAGGGCTTTCGACTGGTGGACGCGATTGAAAACTCTGTGGATACCTATTGCTCAGTCACCCCTCCGAAAATTCAGTTGGAAATGGATATGGTCGAGGTTGATGTTCACGTTCTACGAAAGTTCATCTCTGACGAAGAGGTGAAGGAGATGACCAACTCGTGGGTTCCTAATACCGGTTCCATCCGTGGCTGGTACTCGCAATACTTGAAAACCATGGACATCTATTGGCACGTGAAAAGTCTGATGGGCAGAGTTTAGTTGGACCACCATGAAGCCCACCAAGAAGTCCTCCTACAGCTCGATGACATGCAACTCTAGATCAAGTTGGTCGACCACAAGTCGAACCTTATCGCTGATAAGATGGTCAGCATGGATTTGTCCAATATGGACTATGCTCAGCCCCAATTCCCAGCGGCAGCAAGCCGAAACATTAGCTAAGTTTTATGATGCTCCTTCTGTGGTTTTTGTTAAATTACCAGCAAGGTTTGGGTTTACCACCTCTGCTTAGTAGATTAAATAAGGAAAGAATTACTCAAAGAGGAACTAGGAGCTATTCATGTTTTAGTTTATTAGTTATAGATCTTAGACATATCAAACAGTTGTTGAATGATAATGTTTTGCTTTGTTGTTGGTCTGGTTTCCCTGCAGGAAGGCCAATAACATTTTTTTTGGGTACAATTTCTCCCTATCCATCATACAAAGACTCTGGATTATAGCAAAAAAAATAATGATATCCAAAGTAGTTCCAATGGATGTAGTGTCAACATGATCCTCTCAAAACTTTTAATTCAACTTATTTAACTCAATAAGCACATTTGTGAGTAAATGGATACAAAAATGGATTTGAAATATTATGGCCATCTCATACATTTCTTTCTCTCCTAACTTCCAATCTCTTAACAAAATCGGCACAAGCTTAATGAGTCTTTCCATGACTTTTCCTCTAGAAATCCATCTCATGTGATGACTTTGTAACACCTCTAGCCTCGTGATTTGAAATGATTCCATTAGCTCTTTCAATTCTCCATGTCTTTTAGTAGATTTCCCTAACCATGGATAAACCTTGTTTACAAACTTATCAATAGCTTGTAACTCTGCAAAATAAGATGAAACATCATTTGTTGCTAATACTTCTCGATGAGCCATGCAATGGATATCTAATAAACGAGTTGCATGTCGATGAAGCTTAGTATATAAACCTTCACAAATATCCCTCATGGATGAAGTTCCATCAAATCCAAATCCAACTAACTATATCAAGGATAGATCCATTTATGCTAAAAGAGATGTCACAACATACACAAACTGTGATGTTCCATCCCTAATTTGAAGTAAGTGTATGCATTTTGTAACAAATTGACCTCTTCCTTCATTTGTCAAATATGCAATATAAATGATCGAATGTTGCACCATAGTCTGACTAGTACTTCATCAACTGAAATTGAGTAAAATGGGTTGTTGAAAATCTCATATTTTAACTTTTTCCAATATACCTCTTTGGCAGCTTGTAAAAATTATTTTATAAATGTTGTATTTGTATATGTTGAATATTCATATGTTAGAGGCATGTGAGGAGTGTTTTTATACCTATTCAAGTCAAATATTGACTTACATAGTTCTAACCGTAAATCATGTATGCCAACAAAATACACATTTTCAATCAATATAATTCTCTCCTTCTCAACATCCACCATTAGCTCTACATGATTGGATATTAGAAGAGTACTCTATATTCTTCCCCCCTCTAAAAGTTGCAAAGCAAATTTATGAGCCTATGATGTTGCATGGATGTTTAGACCACTAACTTGAAGAGTCATACTTCCATCTTTAGAAATGGATTTTCCATTTTAAATTTTACATACCATGAATACTTTATCCATTCAACACCATTACAATATTTTACGGCATAAGCCCATGAAAATCTTGTCTTCCATTTGGACTTGAATGCTCTTTTGGGCCTCTTGGATGTTGGTTCCTCTCCAAGAAGTTATGCACTATCTGATTCATGGTCTTCAGATGGATGATCATTTTCATAGTTGCATGGTTGATTATAGCGTTGAGGGATATCGATTGCATCAACGAGTGAATGTTATTTTTTATCCTTTTTAGGAATAAAAATATACAAATTAAGTGGGCATAAAATCATTTGTATATAGAATTATGCGTATATAAATGTTCTCTACAGAGTGTTGCAAATACGAAAGAAAAATCCTAGTAATTAGTACTCCATGTAACAAAATCAAAATAATGATTTATAATATGAAAGGAAAATCATAGTAATTGGTACTCCATATTACAAAATTGAAATAATGATGTATTCTACAATTCTAGGACTATCAATAGACATTGTTTTCTGCAATTTAGGGTAAGTTTAATCTTAAATAAGTTTAAGCATTCATAAAAGAGGTTTATCTATGTTGAACATTCATGTCCACCCCCCACACAATGAGCAACAAAGATAATTAATGAAGATAAAATTTATATTATTGCTACTAACAATTAAATAAATAAGAAAAATGTTACAAACCCTGTAATATTTCATTGTGATGGAGTAGTCCTTATCTAATCTCTTTACTACTTTGGTTCTTCTATTCTAAATAGTCCTTATCTGATATTTGAGTTGTTATGATTCTCAAGTCACAAGTATACATTTGGGTTTGAATTGGTCATCCACCCACATAATGTTAAAATCTTCCAATAACGATGTCGGGCTTGCAAATAGGCTAAGCAAATTCAATGGAAACCATTTTTCATGTTAAAAATTTGACCCAAAAAAAACATTAACCACTCACGTAACAAGAATTCCTTTATATACAATATTAAGTATTCGTGTCAAAATCCTCTCAGTGAAACAATAATACAACAGTTCAAGACAACGCACTAAAACACATAACTTTTTTGAAATTTGTAACAACCAAACATACAACAATGTTTTTCGTTGTTTTACAATATGATATAATTACTTTGCATTGATTACAAATGGACATGGGATATACAAGTAGCTAGAGGGACCAAATTTAACACTTGATTGGGAACTAACCCTCTGCACATAGAAAGGAATTGCACCTCTTTGTACTCTTAATATAGGGAATTTTGACGAGCATTGGAAGTGAAAAATCGCACTTGGAATTGACCAATAGGGAATGTAGAGATCATTGATATGTCCATTGGTTTATGTGTGGGATTGGGAACACTAGGCAACATTGTTGGGTAGGAGAAAAGAACATATTTAGGTCATTGAATGGGACATTTTTTTTATTTACTGGGTCATTGTTGACTCGTTGGAAAGCTTCTCTGACATCATGGACATGGGTGAAGATTGATTGAGCTTTCGTTGACTGGGTCCAACAGCGAGATAGGATTAACAAGTGTTGTCATGGAAACTCATCTTTAGTTTTGAGATAAGAGCTATTACGCAATCACAAAAGACAAATTCACAAAGTAATCACCCAATAATCATTGAAAAAGAACCCACACCTTCAAATAAGGAGAAATGGACTAAGGGGGGGAACTTGGGAAGATCAGGTGAGAGATATCTTCATATAGATAGGGGGAATATAATCATAGATGATACTATAAGTAAGGTGAGAGAAATAACGTAATAGATAAAGAATGGGAAGATATTTTATTATATGTTATTCTAGGTTGTGTTGTTTAGGGAATACTTGAAGCAAAGAGGGGTGTAACGAGCAGTCCTCGACGATTATTAAGTAGTAAAGATGTAAAATTGAAACTTCTACCAAGGATTTGTGTCAAAATCCTCAATAAAACATTAATTGATCTGGATTATTTTGAGAACGAAATGAGGGCAAAGATATAACAATGAAATATACAGAGATATTGTGAGATGCACAAAAATATTGCAATAAACACATAGATACAGTAATGCACAATTTTGTATTAATGCGAGAATGTATAGAAACTGTAAAATTACAAAGTGAATGACTCACTAGAATGGTGGCAACTTATCTTTGAGAAGAGATGTGATGACTACGCTCATTCGCAAGAAGATGATGATGATTACAATGAGGTTTTAGAGGCCTTTTTAACATAAAGAAAATCCATAACCCTAACCCTGGAAGCTGAAACGCCAAAAGGTTTGCGGGCCCCGATGGGGGGTAGTTGGTATGTCAACTTTCCAAGGGCGTAACTTCTGCATACAATCTATGTTTGGGCCATTCTATACCTCAACTGAAAGGTCTAGCCGAGGAGTACATATTCTGTTCAACCCAGACCATGCTTTTAGATAACATCAAGGCATTGTCGTGCCCAAAAAACATCATTTAGGGCCTCAAAACGACCCTGGAAGTTCAGGACCCAAAAAACTGCCAAGGTGGAAACTCATGTTTTGAGCCAATGGAATAGGTGGGTGGCCACCGATTTCCGTCTCGATCAATCCTCCCCCCCTTAGGAAGTAATGGTCTCCATTGCATCAAGTCCTCGGGGAGGCTTTTGCTGAATCTAAATCTTGGAGAGTTGCTTGCCTTGCAAAAGAAGCTACCCTGCTTAGCTTGTTGAAGGTTGTTATGAACCTCTTGCTGGAGGGGTTGGATATGTTTAACCAATCTGGTTGCATGATCTTCCTGAGTGTGGGAGGACTCTGTCGGTGAAGATGCAACATGAAGAATATGAAGGGATTTATCATAACTTGGATTGACTGGGCAGTGTGGAGGCACCCCCATAGGTGTAGTAGGAATATCTCGGTGCTCTTATATAATCTTGTTGATTTTCTTCTATTGGACAGAAGGGTTTTGGGTCGAGGTTGTAGTGGTTGCAGTGTCCTTCTCTTTTGACCAAGTTGTGAAGAGGCTAAACTTTGCAGTATGAGAGATTAATTTGCGACATTGTTTTGTCGATATAGTAATCAGAACTACCTTTGGTATCTTGTAGGGTTGACCCCCCCAGAGTAACAAAGATTCTACGGGGTTGAGACTCATAATCAACATGGCGCCTCCACATATATGGCTGGCCTAACAGAACATCACAGACTTCCAGTGGGGTAACATAACACAATACCTTATCCTTGAAGGGATTGATGTCGTATGACATGCGACATTGTTGGCTGACAGGAAGATCTCATCCCCGGTAGAGCCATTCAATGTTGTATGGTTGTGGGTGTGGTGTTGTCAGCAAATCCAACTGCTTGAAGACCTCTGCTGAGATGAGGTTCTTCTGGCTTCTGCTATCAATAATAAAATGTAACAGGGTCCCCTTCACCCACATCTGTGAATGGAAAAGGCGCTCCCCCTCCTCAGGATCCTCTGGTTGGATTGTTGTTGTTGCAACAATAGTAGTGGGTTCTCCATCAATTATTTGTCTCCTTTGATTATTGTCAGAATCAGAGTCTAATTCAGGGCTTGTCTCTATTTCTTTGAGCTCAGGTACCAATGACAGTTTCGAGGGACATTCATTGGTGTTGTGCCAAGGGATTTTGTGGAAGTCACACCGCTTCCCAGTGTCCTTCTTCGTCTTCGAATTGCCCTTGTTTTCTTATGACTTAAACTGGTTGTCTTGAGGTTGATTGTTCCATGAGTTAGAGCTTCCTTTACCATACTTTGGTTGTTATGAATTTGCAGACCCAGATTCACTCTTGTTTTGCTGCTTAAATTTCTACTTGATTTTGACAACATATATATTAGCGGCTCCCAGTGATGAGATGTCCAGAAACTCCATTTCAGTTTGGATGTACCTGTGTAGAGCCTCATGGTATTTCAAAACCAGATGTTGCTCAGAGTCTTTGATACCCATCTTGGTGCACAAGGTATGGAAGGTATTTGTGAACACTGACATTGTTTGGTCCCGCTACTGATGCAGCGTGGTCCATCTCATGTACTGGTCATCATAGTTTCCCATAGGGAAATATTGCTCCTTGACCCCATCCATAAAAAAATCCCAAGTGGGCTCGACCCCAAATATTCCAGACTCCTCTGTGGAATTTTTATCCCAGTAAGTTTCCAACCAATGTTTGACATGGGGGAGAGCCTTAAGGAGCACAAAGGTGATCTTTTCTCTGTCGGAAAAATCGTGAACAGAGAAATAACCTTTTAGCAAATTTAACCATTTTTCCAAAGCATCCACATCGATTTGACCTTCATGTTGATTAAGGTTGGTTGTCATTGATGTCAACCCTTGAAGAAAGCCTCATAGCACAAAGGTCTGGGTAATGGACCCAATATTGTTTGATGTAAATATGACTCATTATTGTTTTGGCATGGTTGATAAGAAGTAAATATGGATGAACTCCAAAGTGGTCCCTTTATGGTGAAAGCCCTCACGGGAAGACGCTTTGTGGAGTAAGAGAACCCATGCTTAATTGTGGAATAATGAGATGAACTAAAGTGAATTTGTCATGGAAAATATCCTAGATGGATATTGCTTGTCATGTCATTTTTGGTGGTATGTGGAACGTCACATAATTCCTCACGGTTAGAGAGTTATGGCCATGAGAAGTTGGAGACCCCGGGTTTGCGTAATGGACCCAAGTTTCTTTGATAGGTAACGGTATGAGTTATGATATATTTTCAGATAATACTATTCTATATGGATAGTACATTTCATGCCATTTCTGGTGGTATGTAGAACATCACATAACTCATCACGGTTTGAGATTTATGGCCTTACGAAGTTGGAGGACCCTCATATGTCATCTAGAAGCCCCAAAAGGTCAAAGTGGTTTAAGAGATTTTAAAAGGTAAATAATAAAGTGAAGTGATGAGTGTACTATAATTCAAAGTGAATACAAAATAAATTATTTCAATAAAAAATTTAATGGAGAAATTAGAAGTGGACCCAACCCTAAAATAAAGAAAGTGGGTCAAGTGACCTAAAAGATGTTTTTAAGGAAGCTACTTGGAGAGTATAAATAAGAGGCAAGGCTCTCTCATTTGAATCACACTTGAGAATATTGAATATCTATATGTGTCTAAGGTAACCAAGGATATCTAAACCAGAATTCTGAGTGAAGGTGAAGAAAAGAAGGCTGAAATGCAAGGAAGGATAAATTCTTTCGATGGTGCTTTCTAAGATATGTTATTTATGGGTCATCTCACCATTTTCGCTATAACTTTTTTTCTATAATGATTCAAAATGTGAAATTGCTATGCAAGTGAGAAAACATATCCAAGTATCTGTGGTAAAAAATTCAGCTTGTGGGTCATTGCATTTAAGGAGTTACACTCCGTGGAAAATAGAGTTTGTGGCCAGTCCTGAAACTAGTCAAAATTAGGTGTTTCGCGTAAAAACGTCATAACTTCTTCATAACAAATCCAAATTCAGTGAGACTAAATATGTTGGTTAGGGGAAAATATTTAGTATTATTTGTAACATTTTCAGATCAATTCATCAAATATTTTATGCGGGGCACGCTCTACAAGGTCGCTCCTAGAATAAGCCAAAATTCAGCAAGGTATGCCATTTTTGCTATAATTCCTTTTCTGAGAGGTTCCAAGTAGTGACACTTGGAGAAATTACATAAAACAAACCGAAGAACATTGTGTATCAGTTTCAGATCTTTATACATTACAAGTTCAAAGTTATGATTACTTCAAGTTAGGGTTGTTGACTAATCCAAAACTAGGCATGTGAGACTAAAGAAAAATTTGATGAAAATGCTAGTCTCTTGT
>ML794172.1:79771-119188 GCA_009831015.1 Picea engelmannii
TACAAAAGATTGCTTGGAGTGATGTTGGTCAGCTTGTTGCTTCATGTGACACTGAGCCATCACTAGATTCTCCTTAAGTGTGTGGAGAATGACATCTTTGGTGTGAAGCATGCAATCTACTACTTGAACCTTGGATCTGCTTGGTAAATATGAAGTCACTGAAGGGGGTTTTTGGCCATAAATAGTTTCGTATGGTGTCATTTTAGTAGTGTGCCATGATAAGTAGTATCGTACCACCATTTTGAAGGGGGTAGCCATTGTTCTCACTGGTGCTACCTTTTTGAAGTAAAGCAACTCAAATAGGTTTACAAGCATTTGTTGAGCACTTTTGTTTGACCATCAATTTGAGGATGATACATTGTGCTCATGTTAAGGTGGGTGCCTTTTAAACAACTCTTGCCAAAATTTGTCAGTGAATGTGGGGTCTTGGTAGGGCCATCACACTTAAAAATTTGAACCATGAAAACTTGGGCAATTGTGGAAGGTGTAAATGGGTGCGGTAGGGAGCAAAAATGAGCATATTTGAAAAGACAATCAATTACCACCATGATGATTGATTTGTTGCCCGTTGTTGGAAGTCCTAATATAAAATCCATAGAAATGTTAGATTAGATAGTGGTTGGTATTGAAAGTGGTTGCAACTCCCTAAGAGTCTTCATTGTCTCCCCAATGTTTTGTTGACAGGTATCGCACGAGGCTATAAAAGTTTGAATGCCTTTTTGCATGCCTTCCCAAAAGAAAGAGTGGTTAACACATCCATAGGTTTTGTGAAAGCTAAAGTGACTCGCAGTAGGAGATGAATGTAACTCCTTTAACACCTTGGATTTCAACTTTAAATTTTGTACCAAAATATGTGCCCTTAGTACTTCAGGGTATCTTACCGCCAAGTGTGGCCCTTAGGTGGATTGGGGTCCTCTTGAATCATGTGGATGAGTTGAACCACAAAGTCGTTGGTCCTCCATTCTTGGAAGTCTTTGGTGAGCCAATTAGGCACATGCGAGGATAAGTTTAGTAGAGAACCTTCCTCATATTTTCGAGAGAAGGCATCCGCCACTGCATTCTCTTTGCCTCTCTTATAATCATACCTGAGCATCTTAGTGACCCACTTGCATTGATTTGGTGATGACAACCTCTGCTCTAGAAACTACGTTTGACGATCTGTCCTTATTTGGAAATGCCTCCCAATGAGATATGGTCGCCAAGTATTGACGACATGAAGGATGACCATCATCTCTTTCTCATAGGTAGATGTATTGAAAATTATGTCCCACAATTGTTTACTAGTGAAAGCCAAGGGGTACCCTTCTTTCATCAGTATGGCTCCAAGGTCTCGACCTGAAGCATCACATTCCAAGACAAGTTTTAATGAAATTAGGCCCAACTACGATAGGTATAGTGCACATGGCTTCTTTTAAGGTTGAAAAAGCTTGCTCGATAGCCTCATTCTAAACAAAGGCATCTTTTTTAAGGTGAGTAAGGGTGCAACAATTCTCCCATAATTTTAAATAGATTTCTTGCAGTAACTCATAAGCCCTAAGAACTTGTGTAAGCTTTTGAGGGTCTTGGGTGTGGTTAATCCTTCATGGCCTCAATTTTCTTGGGATCCACTCGCACTCCATCCTGACTAATTATGTGACCCAAGTATAAGATCTTTGAGGCAACAAAAGCACATTTATAATGCTTAAGGAAAAATTGGTGGTCTCAGAGGAGTTGGAGGGAGAAATCAACATGTGTGACATGTGCTTCCTAGGTTTTACTGTAGATCGGGATATCATCGAAGAATGCAAACACAAAATTATGCAGTAAGGGTTGAAAAATCTTATTCATGAGGCTCTGAAAGGGATTCATTATAAACTCATAATGGCTTTCATGCGTATGAAGGCTATCTCTTAAGGATGTTTGCCTACTTCATATGTGTTTGGTGGTTCCTTGAATGAAGATCTAGTTTAATGAAGAACTTGGCACCATGAAGCTCACCCAAGGTATCATCAATAACGGGGATAGCAAATTTGTCTTTGATGGTCAACTTATCGAAGGCACAAAAATGAGGGACACACACAAATTGCCTTCTTTCTTTAATACCATGACCATAAGTGAGAAGTAAGGGCTCATACTTGATTGGATGACTCCAACCTCCAGTAGTTCTTGAATAATATTTTCAATTTCATTCGTATAGGAAAATAGGTGCCCCTATACAGGGACACATTAGGTGGTTGATTACTTGGAATCAAGGGAATACCATGGTCATGCTTATCCCGTGATGGGGCTAAGCCACTGGGAGTTTTAAAGACTTGTTGATGTTTAGTTAGGACCAATTGCAAATTAGGGTGAACTTCTTAAGGGGCACTATCCATTAATTGTATGGCAGTGAATTGGGTAATGATGTTGGAGTGGCCTTTCTTCTATAGTTTCTCTATAGGATGAGAGCTGATAATTTTGGTGGAGATGGACTTTATACCCTTGAGGGTATGTTTATGACCATCTTTAGTAAAGCTTATGTACAATTCTTGGAAGTCCATGGTAATTGGGCCCAATGTTTGTTACCATTCTGCTTCGAGTACTATATCACAACTACCCACTTCAATGGCGAACATGTTGGATTCAAGTTGATATTTCTATACTTGGAAGTTTTGCCTTCTCACATTTGCCACCACACTTCACCATGTCTCCATCGACTACCATAATTTGAAAATTATGCACTACATGGACAGAGCAATGGGTTTCCTTTGCTACTCGCCTATGATTAAAATTGTGGGTATTGCCACTATCAACTAAAACAATCACCCTTCTATTTTTGATGTAGCCAAAGAACTTCAATGTTTGAGGAGGTGATAGGGTTGATAAAACATGGAGTGAAATAAGGGGTTGCTCCTGAGGTGGTTTTGAAATGGGTCGTCATGAGGAGGAGGTGTTGTGTCCTTGACTTCTATCTTGGGATGGGTTTCCTCAGGAAAGTCCTTAGGGTGGTTAGGTTGGGACACATCCATTTGAAAGAATTTTTGTTCTTTGCATTTACGCCCTTTGAAAAACTTCTCATCACAATTATAGCAAAGTCGGAGGTGTTGTCCCTTCGCCATTTCTTCTTGAGATAACATGTGGACCCTCAAGGGTTGAGATGGGGGGGGGGTGGTAGTAGACACCATCAGAAAGAAAAGAGGGTCTTTTGACTTGTGCATTTACCACCATTTGTGCTTCAAGAGCTTGTTGAGAGGCCTCCAACCATGTAGCATAGTGCCACATCATGACTTGTTCTCTAATTTTCTCTTTGAGACCATTGATGAAGCATTCTTTAAAAGAAGAATCAGTTAGACCTTTTGTGTGGATTGCTAATTGCTCGAAAGCTGCTATAACGTCTTCAACTTTGCTGGTTTGGTGCAACTTTGTCAACTTGCCCAACTAGTGAGGATCTCTTTCAAAATGGGCATAGATGGCTTTAACAAATTGGTTGTAGGCAATGTAACCTCCATAAGATTTCTTATGCCATGCCACCATTGCCATTGTTCTTGATCCAAGTACAATACCCCCACTTGAAGTTTCATCAGTAATTCCACAGAGGAAGAAATAGTGTTCCATCTGGATAAACCAAACCATGGGGTTTGTCCCATCAAACCTATTCATATCCACCTTAGAAAAGTAGTGCCTTGTTATCAATAAAGAATGTTTTATTGCGAGTCCCTCCATTTAATGAGGTTTCTTCTTGGGAGGGATCCATTTGATGCTCTAGCTTCTTGTCTGGTTTTTTGGGGAGACGCTCCAAAATCTTATCCACAGAAAGGTGGAGCTCACGGAGTTTGTCCTTTTGTTCTGTTAGCTGTTGATTGATATTTTTGGCCTAAGTTTCCAATGATGCAACCTTGTTGTCCATCTATGAGGGCTTGGTTTCAATCATGTAGTCTTGAGTCCACAAAAAAATGTTAATTGGAGAGTTATATTAATGTGATTAGTGCCTCACATTGAGTCTTTTGAGATCGATCACCAACAATTGTATGGTCGGGTCCATTGAAAAATGGTTACTCAAGAGTGGTAACACGATGATTGGCATTGCACAAGGAGTCTTTTGAGATAGGTCTCTCGCAAGTGTTTTTTCAGGACTCGAATATTTTTTTTAATACTCTAGTAGGAGTATCACTTCTGTCTCAATATTATTGTCGTGATGAAATCCTCAAATTCTTGATAGTTCACTTTATGTAAGAATTTCGTGGCTTGTGTTGCAAAGGTTAGGATTTCTAGGATCCTAAGGACAAAGGAGTGTCGGGTGAAATAACTTTTTGATATGTGTGTGGGTTTCCAAAAGTAGTACCCAACCCAATCTCTCATGGCACCAAATAAGTAGGTTAGACCGTACTCTTATCCATACTACTCTATTCCCAAGTACCCGAGAGCGGTCTCCTTGAGTGTTGTTCTCGGTGTACTATAGAAGCAAGACGATTGATAGGTTTATGTAAGGGGGCTTTCAATGTACTCGGGTATGTGGAAGGCAAATTTGTATATAGCTGCTATTTGATGTGGTATTTTTTGTGTGTATTCTTCTCCAACTGTCGATTTGCTCACAAAACGATAGATCTTTGTGTTGTTTAACGATATTGGAACACATCTCTAGCCTAACATTTATTTTTCTAAAATTCAAGTGTGTTGGCTCAAGAAAAAGTTCCTATACCACTTGTAATGTACTTAACCAACAAAATAGTAGAACATGAACGATATTCAGAGAAATAAATGCAGAAAAACAAATACAAGAGCAAATAAGATTAAACTTGTAGAATATAACTCTTGTATTAAAGATATCCAAAAGAGTTAGCTATGTTCATTGGCCTCTTCGAGGGGGCAACCTCCTATGAGTAGAGCTCCAAATACAATAACAACAGGTCACAAAACATTCGCTAGCCTTCTATCTCCATAAATAGCTTCTTAATAGCAAAAACCCTAGCTACTTGTGGTCCCTTCATTAATGGGTACCAACCACCTAGTGGGCCTTATTTAATAAGGATGACCCTTTTCACATTGAGTAACTACACACTAACTATGTAATGGGCCTTAGAAGATGGTCTCATACATTAATTGACTAACTACAAAATACCCAAAGTAGGGGGTTAGGGTAGAACCCTAACATTTATGCTGAAATCCCCAAAACTTCGTGTTAACAAACCTCGGACAATGGGAAACTAATCTATCAAAATCACCTGGGAATTGCAAGCGGCCTTTCAAAAGCCAGTTAGTACTGGTGGCAATATCTTTTGGAGAGGATAGGGTCCATTGTATTGAATACGAGCAAGTTGTAAGTTCAATTTGTAAGGATAATGGAAACAATGCGTTGAAATTTAGAATTGACTCCTTTTGGACTTGGAGTCATATATATAAATATGAAATACATCTTGGAAACAGTCTGTTTCCTTTGGAGCCCTGTCATCTGTTCTTGCCTGGATAATTTTTCAAATGGAAAAGATTGCGAACTTGACTTGTGATAAACATGATACATGTTTTGTGTTATTCTATGATACTGTTTGCCATCTGCTTTGATATTTATAAGATAGTTGAGTAAATTTCTTTTGGAACTGAGACTCGGGTGGAATGACAATTGGATTCAAATGCCTGGTTGATTCTGCCATTCTCTAGATGCTTGGTCTCCCCTTTCTTGGATCAATTGTCAGTTTTCTTACAGAAAAAAACTTTAGACTGCTTTAGCAGCAGACTGTTTACTCCTGCATGTAAATAGCAATCACGACTAAGAGCCTGTGTGACAAGTGCAGGTCATAAATGCAACTTGTTCTACTGTCTACATGATTCTTCCCACTCTGCTTTGGGCACTTTTAGATTCGCACAAATTAATTTATTGATGATTGGAGAGCTACTTAAAGTAATTTTTTGTATAAGCAGAAAAGATCATCTGTTTTGGCAATGGAAGGGTGAATTCCCATTTAGTCTACAAGATTGGTGGGGTACAATTCTTGTCTCTCACGATGCTGCTTTTCTTGCCTTTTTATGCTGAAATTTTGCTTTCAGTGTCAAAATACAATAGCTACCTTATATTATCAGTTTTTACAGTAATTGTAGCAATGCTTTTACACGTTATACATACTACACTGATTACCTAGGAAAAGCCAAAATAGGATTTAAGTTTTAACTAATATACATGCAAGTGTAGTACGTACAATCATGCCACGAGGGCCTGTTTTTTTGAAAGTGCTTCGAGAAACATGCCCAGAGAGGCTTCACTGCAAAGAGTGTACTTCCTTTGGCATAATTGCCTGGTCTGAGGGGTTTATTTTTCCAAAATCACCTGACTTGTGCCTGGCCTCATTCCTTTGAAAGATACCCAGTACAGTCGGGGCAGATCACAACGAGATGGAACCCTAGTGGATGGCTTAACTCTATGTGACCTCACTAGTGAAACCATGTCCTGCCTGCAGTTATCTTGAAAACTTTAAAATGAATATGTTTGTGTTTGTCTTTATTTTCCTTACAGTCACTTATGGATAAAATTATTTGTATTTTAGGAGAGCTAAAGGAATCAAAAGCTTATCGCCAGTGGGGGGCTGAAGTAATGAAAACACGGGCACCTGCAAACCCTCTCAAACGTCCTTCGAAGTACTCTCTGATCCCATTGTTGTATGCTATATAACTGGTTTTTCATTCCCTAATTTTCTGTATTTGAGGGCTTTAATCTCAAAGCATGATTACTAATCTTTTTGCAAGGAAAAGGAAAGTTGCTGAAACGGACATTGCGGCACTCATATCTCACAATCAAGTTGACAGGAAAAAACGATTTGATTCATTGTTCTCATCACTTGTGGCTGAATATGGGAATCCCAGTGATCAACCTGAGCCAACAGAAGAAGAGTTTGAAGCTGCACGCCAAAGAATGGAGGCTAAAAATCTGAAGAGAAGAACACATAAGAAGAAATGAAGCATCTTTACCAAATACCATGATTTCATCTTCTGTCTGTCACCAAATGCATCATAAAACATCACATATCTGCCATAAATTTATGTAAATCAGTGAATAGCCCTTGAAAGTGTCAAAATATATTGACTGTAGAATATCAACTCTGTTGGTTTGCAGTAGTAGATGGCTTTTTGCTTTGGTAAAAAATGCATCCTTTAACTATTAATAGAACAGTGTATGTACCTGAGAGGAATTGGCTTTGCAATTGAATATTTCATAAAAAAAAATGTTTGTCTATAGTTTCAAACAACATTCTCAGGAAGATGTTCAAGATATGATAGAACAGATGAAAACATCTCTTCAATGTGTCTGTGTTTCTGGTCTTACTGAATTTCAGCTGATATGAGGGATGGAGGCTAGTCTACAATGTGTTTGTATTCAGCTTAATTACATTTCAAATAATATGTAAGATGTAAGCTTTTAGTATTTCACAGGAGTCTTTGATTCTGAAATACAGGTGGTAAGTACTAAGACCAATGCCGACTTGTAATTTCATACAGTTTTGACCATAATAAGGAGCTTGGCAATTAGGATGTCACGTGAAACATACACCATACACCATATGCACTTTTGTGTCCCAGCATTGATTAAAGTATTAATAATAGTATTGTGGTATTTATATTTGAATAATATGCTATTATTCTTATAATGGGCATGCCTATTCTAGTGACCCATCTTTTGCATTAATATTGAAATATACATCAATATTTATTAACTTTTTACTGTATATCAACCCTTGAAAGATATGCAACACGATATACCAATGAGTTTCATAAAGGCATCTAAAGCATCTGGGAAATTTTATAAGGAAAGTGCGCTGGTCCATGTATATACGCACTAATTTGTTTTTTGTGAAAAACAACTTTTTCATCCAAGCATGTCAGGAGCTTTGTTTTACAGGGGAAAATAAGATTACATGTCAGGTATGCTTTTATCACTTTTAAAAAAATTATTTGCAATCTCTCTATATGAGCAAATTATTACATACTTTTGTATATTGTGGTGCAATGCATGTTTATTTGTCGTTAATAATAATAATAATATAATTTTAGGGTCATGGTTAAGCTAGACACCAAATTGGTGTATGGGACCCCCTTGTTTGTGGGACAAGGAATCCCCTCCATGCAGCGATTTAACTGCTAAAGTCTACGGAGGTGTACATACCCTACCCACCTCTAGACTGTTGAATTTTCTAATGATGGCTTAAGCACATGTAGTTTCTTTTCAATTTAACATGAACTTGAACCATAAACAATGCAGTAACACAATAGCTGCAGTAGCCAAGATCACAAGAAGAATAACCATGCACAAGACACAATAAGTTATCCTGGGAAAACCCTTCTCAAAGAAGGGAAAAACCCATCAATCCTTTGCTATAGAGTCAAGAGAAGATCCTCCACACACCATAAACCCTAGTGCACACAAGAGGGTGCTCTATGACCAAAAAAGCTAGTGCCTAAGAGAAGTGCGCACTAAATTTCAGATCTCCACAATGAGTTATGTGAGAATGATATATGATCCACAATGGGGATGTATCTCTCTTATAAATACATGACCCAACTTATCAATTAGATGTGGCCATTGGCACAATAGGGCCGACTTCTAAAGTTCAACAATATAATTAATCTTTACACAATATTAATTATCTTTACATGGCGGGGCCGACTTGTATCCTTTACAATACAAAATTAGGGTCTCACAATAATCTTACTCTTAGACAATATAGCAAGGGATCTTACACATCCTCTAGTGCTCTGCCACTAGGGACACATCCACCTGTGCTCAGCCACAAAGATGTCATTGTCAAACAGATCAACTCAACTAAATCCATACGAGTACGAACTTGAGAGCCATCTCAAGTTGACTCAACTAAGTCCATAGGAGTTAGACATGAGACCATCTCAAGTCATCTCAACTCGGTCTAGAGGAGCACGACAAGATACCACACACGTCATCTCAACTCAGCCTTGAGGAGTATGACCCACCTATCACATAGGCGTTCTCACAGATCATCTCAACTCAGTGCAGATGAGTATGATCTGGAGAATGTCTCATGAACCCGTGACCTCCGAGGAATAAACACATGTTCTTAACCATTAGGCCCACTCAAAGAGTGTACATAATGCGGCTTTGGTTATCCATATATAACATATAAATTAGACAATACAAGTTTTTCCCTTGGTATGAGAACGACTCAACCACATTTTGAGTTGAGATGCATAATCTAGAGTACCTAGATATCCTTTATTTGGGTGTTGCATATGTTGCAATGCGCTATAAAAGTCTCTCTTTCCATATTGCTGATCTTATACTGATTAATTGTCCACTAGGGAGGCAAACCTTGCCTTTATGTCTTCATTTTAGCTATTGCCAATTTTAGTCGCATATTTGACTTCTTTAATTGCTCGCTTCCTGTTATTTCCCTTTATACCTTGATGATCTTCTGATATATATTACACTTTCATGCGCATAGTAATTGTATTCCTCAATAAGCCCATTAACATGTTATACATATCAAGACATTCCTTTCTTACACCTTAGAAAAGTTATTTAGCTTTCACTCTTGTTTCCCAAGGCAAGATAAAGACGTTCTTTGTCTTCATAGGGCTTCAAATTTCAATATCACAGTTCGATTCTTTCTTGTTGCCCGATGGTTTTCTGCTCTTTATCTCCTTCCATTGGCATTGTGTTTTTCCATTGATCTTTCATGTCCAGCAGTGACTTCTTATTTGAGATTAGGGCAAGGTCCATATCCTCGACCTACTCACTTCACCTAGAAGATTGAAAAAACATTTGCCGAAGAAAAAATAAGGCACTTTGTAAAAATATGAGTGTTTTGCCAGCCTATTTCCAATATGACTTCACACGATAACTATTAAGTAGTTTTCTTTTCCTATTGTTATCGCACCTTCTAAAATTATTGACCCAACCTTTTTAACATTTAATCATGGTAGGCTTTGCTCCTCTTATCTTTACTTGATAGGTATGAGTTTTCCACTTGTTAGGCCGTAGTTTAATTCCTATGCTTGCTAATTCATTGGCCAATCCACATCTGTTCTCTATTACATGATTTAATTTTTTCACATTAATTGTGTAAGTTACCCCTCATTTTCTGTTGAAAGATCTTAGAGCTTTAATTGAGGAAGTTACCCCCTTATTTTCTTTTGAAAGATCTCAGAGCTTCTTGTTTCTATTATTCCAATTATTGCATTAATAGAAGTAAGGTGCTCTTAGAGCTGAGGGTAGAAGAGATGTTGGATCATTGTTGATGCAATGCTAATAAAATGAAGTCTAAAAATATTTGACTTGTGATGTTGAAAATGTTGAAATATATAAGATAAAAAATAAACTAGCATATGTTTTTAGCCTCTTTAAACATAGAGAAGTTTACACTTCATATTTTTTTTATCCCTTTCGTTATTTGATAGATTTGGGGTTAAGAAATATTTTTAAATATGAAATTCACTTTCAAAATAGTTCTTCAACCATAAACATTTTGACAATTTATAGAACCATATTGATTGATAACCCAATAACTAACTTTTTGACAAGTTTCATAACCATGTTGATCACTAACCCTTAAACTAATGCAATATCATTATTTGTCTTTTGACATTTCTTGTAATTTCTTGGATTCTTGTCTTGATTACAAAATCAACTTCATATTTGAAGTTGTGAAAATGATCCCTATAATATTTTTGGTTGAAGTTTTGAAAATGACAAGTGGCCGTGGCCATGAATCAAAGTGTGATAATAACTTTTGATTTTAAATCTAAAGGGAACAAATGACCACTAATTGCACTACATATCACTCTGTCAATCACCCAATTAATTTCTTCCTCAATCACTCCATTGATTGATTCCATTCCATTTTTTGAACATTGTACTCTATAAATACATGATGAATATAGAGTTCACATGTGTATACTTTGACAACTTCTTTTGGTATTTTTGCTTCCTAATGTTAATGTTTATTGCTGTCCTCTTTGTGCATCTAACATTTACCATCAGATTTTTTGACTATGCCTTTTGATATTTGCAATGTTGGAGCTTTTTTCCTTCTCTATGTTAAATGTTCACATCCATCACAATGCAATTTATTTCATAGCAAATACCTTGCTGTAATCAACTTATTACTATAGATTTACTGAATAAAAATCACGATTGTATTTTAATGATTTAAATAAATAAATTAATGGAAGCAATAACTAGGAAACCACAATTTTGCACACATGTTTTTCAAGGTAAACATCCTTGGAAAAACCCCATGGGAAAACCAATACCTTGATGATTTTATTATAAAATCTGGGCTCCCATCTTGGATAAATGGCCCAACCGAGGAAAAATACAAAACAAGAAAATAGCCTATCACAACTTAAGATTAGTCATTTGATCTCGTTGGTTGGTACTCCTTCGCTGCTTCTTGCTCTCTTCCTTCAACCCTATCCACTCACACTTGGATGAAAGTCCTTCTCCACCCAATATAATGAGATCTTACTATCTCACTCTGCGTGTGTCTCCTCCTTTCACCTTAGTTGTCTTTTATAATATTGAGTTTACCTTAAATCCAAAACCTTAGATCTCCAAAGTGATCAATGGTTGAGATTAGATCTCGCCAACACTTGAGATCAATGACTTAGATTTAATTTAATTCACTATTGCCAAAAACTTAGGCACTTAATTAAATTAAACCCAATTAATTATAAAAGACATTTGTTTTAATAATTATTTTAATAAACCCCGGATGGGGTGACACGCGGAGGAGCCGATGAGCCACCTGGACTCGCACTCAGCGCTGGTTAATTGCCGATGACCGCCACCCTCGCGCAACATTTAACGCTGATGGACGGCCATAGCAGAGGACTGTTGAAGGAGGTACTCCTCCCTCACGCGACAATTAACATCCCATGCGCATATGAATTCATGGCTATTATGGACGGAAGGAGGAGTAGACAGTTTGGTTATGTTTTTTCTTTGGAGCCCGAGCAAAGGAGGAAGGCTCCTGGTGCGTCAACAACAGGGTCAATTACCGCCTTCTATCTGTATTCTGGGGAGTTCTTCCAGGGCTGGTGGCTTCTCTGTATTCGACAGAGTTGGTCTGCCTGTGCTCGGCACTCGCAACCGCTCTCGAATTGGTCCTTTTCTAACTCTGTTCTGCTCTTAACTGGCATTTGCGTTGGGAAAATGGTCAGGCGACGAGGAACACCTCGTCGAGGTTCTGCCTGGGAAGCACATAAGGCGCAGAGGCGCAGGGAGGAGGAGCTCGAACGGGCCTTGGCTCTGGCCTCTTCCATCCTCAGGAAAAAGGCACGGGTTGAGAGACGAGCGACGCTCAATTCTATTGTCGAGCAAGACGCTGGCTGCAGCAGGGCGAAGAAGGAGACTGAACCCGTGGATTGGTTTTCTGGTTGTGTTGTGGAGGACCTGTCAATCGGGGACCTGATGTGTAATGTGAAGCCAAGCACCAAGGAGACGCTCACCAGGCAGGATAACAATAGCGCCCCGACTAAGGTCGACGACCTTCCTGGTTGCGCGGTGGAAGAAATTCCATGGTTAAGCGACCTACAGGCCACAGATGCTGAGCAGTTGGAGAAGTTGGTGACAGTTGAGAAGGCAACGACTGACAATGGCAAAGACGAGGATAGGAGGACCGCTCCTACTAGTGTCAAGGGTGGCGGAACGCATGGTCCCCTCCTCAGCGATGAACACCTGGCCTTGGTGTTCGAGCTCCGCAGCCACATCGTGGACTTGGAACACAGGGCTCTCATCATGGGACAACGAATAGATTTGCTCCTCGACGTGCTCTCCGGGGCCCCAGTTCAGCGTAAGTGCCCCATGTGCATGCAGACTTTTGCCATTTCGACGGGTGCTGGTGGGAGAGACACGTCATCGGGTGCCTAGGCTGCCCTGTTCTCCAGGTTCTTGTTTTTTTTTTTTTTGTGTTAATTGCTATATGTTTCTCTGGACCACTGGCATCTGTCCTGGTTTCCTACGGGCAGGACATATGTCTTTCTCTTAAATATATTACTGTATAAACTGCTAGGTGCTTCCCAATAATGCTGGTTTCCGGTTACCGACAACATTTTTTGGTGACTGTAGCTTTGAAGCTGTTTACTTTGTCAAAGTTTTGAGATAATATATTATAGCAGGTACTACACCTTTTTTATTTAAAAAAAAATAATTATTTTAATAAATTGTGTTTTTGAAGTCTTGAGAGGTATTAATGACGACTTCTACATGTTAGACACAAAACCAACGTGGAAGTAGCTCGTTGAACACTGGAAGTCTTGGAATTGATGATGCTACACATTTGTGCCATGAAGTATGGACACTTCTTTGGAGGTGTTCTTTCCTTGTCTGTGCTCCTAGGAGCCTCATGCTTCTGAGCATCCATGAATGTCAGCTCATACCAACTAGGTCTCCTGACAAAACTGGAAGGGGCTAACTCTCTTCCCATTCGAATGTTAACTCTCCACTCTAGAAGTATGTGAACTCTACTCACCCTTCGGAGCCTCCTACTCCTTGCCCTCTGCCACTGATATTGATCCATGATCTAAGATTCCCTTGGATCCAATAGCAAGCTTGCCTTGCAATTCGTATACCTTGCCCTCTCTGACACCAATGCTGAATGTTGTGTCAAGGCTAGCTTCCTTTGAATGTAATGAGCACTTGTCCATTCTGGAACAAGACTGCAAAACCTTTGTTTTCTAGAGCTGAGATTGAGAGCAAATTCTTCTTCATCTCTGGGGCATAAAGCACATCCTGAGCCTCTAATGAACCTCTTGATTCAAGGTGGAACACGATAGTTCCCTCCCCCTCAATTGCATACTTGACATCATCACCAAGCTCCACATGAGAACTTGTTGTTAAAATAATAGGTGTGCTTGCTTCACCATAGACAATATCACTATATTGTCACCCAACCATAGGCACAAAGGCCACTCTCGAGCACCTTAACCTTGATAGACATAATACTTCTAGAAGCAATCACTAGAACCAATAGCCAACCAAGGTAGCGTACCTCTCTCCAAAGCTAGCCTATCAAGCAAAAAGTCCAAACCATAACCAAAGACAAAGTCACCACTGCAGCAGCTGTAACTCTCCACCAGTCATGCGCACCACTAGTCCTTATGCAGTTGTGAGAGTGAGTGAGTGCAATTGAGCTCAAATGCCCTCTATTTACAGTCCTCCAAGTCACTTAACTGGGTCGACTTCTTCTCTTGGAGGCTAATAACTTAATATAAGTTATTCTCTCGAGCCAACTTGTCTTCTAATTTTATTAACCAACTATTTAGGGTTTCTCTTGCTTCCCAAAATATTCTAGTCTCGTCAAAGGTTACATGTAGAGGTTAATACCTCTCGCCGCTACCGTAACATCAACACTCCCTCTTAGCTATGGAGGTATTATAAGCAATGGTCTTGAGCACAAACAAACCATTCATTCGGTAGTAAGACCAATAGCCACACAGACTATCTCATGATCACACATCACTATCCAACACTAGTGATAGTCTCCATGGCAATCATAATGCCATCAAATAGAACACAATTGTGTCTATCCATAGTAGTATACAACTACTATCTAGTGGTATACAACCACTCCTAGTAGTACACAACTACTAACCAGTGACATGTAGTCACTACCAGTGGATCACATCCACCACAGTAGAATACAACTACTGTCCAGAGACATACAGTCTCCACAACAAACAAATCATATCATCTGATATCATCTTGCATCAACAATGTCATCAATTGCATCACCTCTAAGCCGTACTAGCATGATGCAAATGCATCATATCTAAGCTGTACTGGCATGATCTAGAGTATCATCTACATCATCTCTAAGTCGTACTAGCATGAACATAACTAACATGATGCCAATGCATCATCTCTAAGTTGTATATCCACCTTTAAGTTGTACTCGCATGATGTAGATCAATGCCTTACTGTGTCACCTCTAAGCTGTATGATCATTTCTAAGCCGTACTATCATGACATATCTAGCATGATGCCAATGCATCATATCTAAGTTGTATGCCACATCTAAGCTGTACTCGCATGATCATATCTAGCATGATGCCAATGCATCATATCTAAGTTGTATGTCACATCTAAGCTGTACTCGCATGATCATATCTAGCATGACATGAACCCTCCTGCATCATCTCTAAGTTGTATGATCATCTCTAAGCCGTACTAGCATGACATATCTAGCATGATGCCGATGTATCATATCTAAGTTGTATGCCACCTCTAAGATGTACTCACACGATCATATCTAGCATGATGCGGCTCACCAACATCGTTTCTAAGTTGTAGTAACATGATGCAATCATCATCTCTAAGTTGTATGTCCACCTCTAAGTTGTACTAGCACGATGCTCCTCAGGTCGCTGTATCAACAATTCCAACCCTCTGTATCATATCTGAGCTATACTAGCATGATCATATTTAGCATGATGCAAGCATCATCTCTAAGCTGTATGACCATATCTAAGCTGTACTAAGATGAACAGATTCACAGTTCACTGACAATCCATGATGCCACATATTAGTGCTTCCTCCCAACCGAGGAAGTCATCTCCTCCCTTTCAACTAAGGGAACAATCTCCATGAGCCTCAACTTGTCCCTCAAGTATGCAAACTTTATCTTGGACAAAGGTTTCGTCAAAATATTTGCAGTCTGCTCATCAATGGAGATATACTGGAGAACCACTTCTCCCCTCTAGACTTTATCACAGAGAAAATAATACTTGATCTCAATGTGCTTCGACTTGTCATGGAACACTGGGTTCTCTGAGAGCTTCACATAACTCTGGTTATCACAATATATCACGGTCGAATCCATCACTCGATCAAACAGTCCAGAAATGAGCTTACGAAGCCACACTGCTTTCGTACAAGCATCACAAGTTGTAACATACTCTGTTTCTGCAGTGCTGAGTGCAACAAACTTTTGTTTTATGCTAGTTGATGAAATCATAGCAAAACCCAAAGTGAAACATAGTCCATAAGTACTCTTTCTATCTTCTGCGCTCCCTCAATATGAATCGGTAAATCCATGCAGCGTTACTTCACTGTTTGAGGTATATCTCAAACCATACATTATCATCCCACAAAGATATCTCAAGATATGCTTTGCAACCACCCAAATCTCTTGTCTAGGTTCCACTTGGAACTGGCTCAACATGTTCACAACAAAACATATGTTCGGCCTAGTATTTACCAAATACATCAAGGAGCCAATCAATTGTCGATACAGGGACGATTCTATTGGATCATAATCATAGTCTCTCAACTTCCCCAAATCTGTTACTATGGGAGTTGCCATGGATTTGCAATCCATCATTCCAAACTTTTGAAAGATATTTACAATGTACTTCCCTTATCCTAGGAAGACTTCACCATGCTTCTGCCACACTTTTAGTCCCAAGTAGTAGTGCATGAGACCAAGATCCTTCATATGAAATTCGGTGGATAACTCCTTACACTAAATAATGAGAGGCTCTGCACCTATCAGGAACAAATCATCAACATATAACATTAGAATCACAAGTGCATTATTCACAACTTTGTAATAGAGATTTGGATCGACATGACTCTTGGAAAATCCAAGTCTTGTCAAGTAGCTATCAATACGTGCATACCAAGCTCTTGGAGCTTGCTTGAATCCATACAAGGCCTTCTTCAATCTGCATACATGGGTTTCTTTTGGGTGTACCTCAAAACCTTGAGGTTGTTCTATATATACTTCTTCCTCAATCACTCCATTGAGAAAGACGATCTTTACATCCATCTGATGTGAACTCCAACCCATGGAAGTTGCTAGAGATATTATGGCTCTGATAGATGTATATATGGGAACCGGAGCAAACCTTTCATCATAATATTCTCCCTCCTGCTGGGAAAACCCTCTAGCCACAAATCTCGCCTTGTACTTATCAATACTTCCATCTACAACATGATTTATCTTATACAACAACTTTAAAGTGACTACAAACATCTCTTTAGGTCTCGACACAACTACCCATACATCATTCTTCATGATGGATTGGTATTCTTCCATCACAACCTCTTTCCATTCTTTCTTCTTAATTGGTTCCTCAAAGGTGGAAGGTTCTGCATTAACCAACTTGTCATCAGTGCCGCATAACTAGTGAACCTTTTGGGGTTCTTACTTTGTCTGAAAGTACCAGTGGGGGCTTTATGCTTTTCTGCTTCCTACAATGTAGTTTTAAGCCATGCTGGTATTTTTTTTGTCTTAGGTATAATAGTTGGTTCCACAGATTCATGTGGTGGTTCTTGTTCTTTATTAGATTGTTCTGGAGAACATGTACTTTCTTCTTTGGTAGCTTCATGTTCCTCTTTTTCGTTGGATTCTATAGGTTCTTCTATAGACTTCTTAAATGCAATCCTTTCATCAAAAGTTACGTTTCTACTTATTTCAATCTTTTGTTGACTTGGAACATAGATTCTATACGTTTTTGATGATTCACTATAACCAACGAATATTCCTCTCTTTCCTGAGGGTTCCAACTTCTTTCTCTTATCCTTGGGAACATGAATGTATACAGGACATCCAAAGATTCTCAAGTGTTCAACACTTGGCTCTCTTTCCTGAGGGTTCCAACTTCTTTCTCTTATCCTTGGGAACATGAACATATACATTACATCCAAAGATTCTCAAGTGTTCAACACTTGGCTTCTTTTTAGAGAAGGCTTCTTCTGGAGTCATGTTCTTCAATATTATGTGTGGACTTCTATTCTGAATATAAATAGCTGTCATGGCTGCTTCTCCCCATAGGAACATGGATAAATTATGATCATTCATCATTGCCTTAACTGATTCTTCAATAGTTCTATTCTTTCTTTCAACCACACCATTCTGTTGGGTATTGTGAGAGGCGATGAGCTCCCTCCTAATTGTTGATTTTTCAATAAGTTAGGTTAAGCATGAAGTTCATTCCATTTTAGCATTTAACCATAACCATAAATGTTGCAGCAACCAAGATCACAAGAAGAAGCACCATGCACAAGAACACAAGATGTATCTTGGGAAACCCTTTTCAACAAGGGAAGAAAACCCAACCAAATCATTTGCTATATTCTTCAAGAGAAAGACCTTCACCACCAAGATAAACCCTAGCACACAAGAGGGTTCTTCAAACCCTAGAACTGTAGCGCCCAAGAGAGGTGCACACTTTTCCCAAAGAAGTGTACTTACTGAAATTTCCAAACTCACAAGAAAGATATATGATTCCACAATGAGAAATCTTTCTTTACTTATATTAGACTTGTCCTATCAACATAAGTGTCCATTGGCTCAACATGGCCGACCTCTCCAAGTCACATAATAATAATAATAATTATTATAATTAATATTAACCAGATTAATTATCTTTTACATTTATTATTAATCACATTAAGATGGGGTCGACCTGTACCCTTTACATAACAATTAGGGTTACAGGCAGGTCTGACTCTTGAACAATATATAGCAAGGGATCTGATACACCTATTAGTGCTCATCCACTAGGGGTACATCCATAGGGATGTCATATCTCTGGTTCACTGCATTAAATAGAAGAACCAGATCTTCACACGTTCACCTGTGCTTGTCCACAGGCATGCCACTCTACAAATCTTCTTTCCCACTGCCTCACATAGAAGAATCATTTGGAGTCTTCTTGTCAACTCTGCTGCTCAAAGGAGGCTAATACATCATCTTCATTTTTGTTCACATGATGATGCACCCAACACTTTGGGATTTCACATGTTCACCTTGTGCTCAGCCACAGGCACGTCTAACTCAACAATTCGCCTTTCCCACTGGATAATCATCTGGAGTTCTTCTCAACTCTCTGAATGGAGGAGGTCATCTCTACGTTCTAGCTTTGTCTAAGGCAGGAACCACATACCCTTCTTAGGGGATTTCTCTCAGGTTTGTAAGCTGAGAGAAAAACTCACATAGCTGCAATGATCCACATCTCACAGGTTTGTAAGCTGGAGAATGTCTCACATAGCTGCAATAATCAACACTCCTTCTCAGCTAGGGAGGAATTCTTCATCATGTCAAGTCTCACAGGGATGTACTCTGAATTTTGTCTTGGTTGGAGTCATCAATACTCCCTCTCAATTAGGAAGGTATTCTTCACCAAGTTAGTTTGGTGAAGATGTCTGCAATCTGCTCATGTGTAGGAAGGTACTGTATGTGTACGATTTCCCTTTGCATCATATCTCTGATATAAGGATATTTCATCTCATTGTGTTTCGATCCATCATGAAACACTGGGTTCTCAAGGATCTTTTCACACAACTCTTGGTTATCATCATAGGATCCATCTCATGGTCAAGTAAATATGTTAGAAGCTTGTGAAGCCATATTGCTTCGCACACTCGATACTATATACTCTACCTCTGTGGTGCTCAAGGCCACTGAGTTTTGTTTCCTACTGCATCAAGAAACCATGGAAAACTTTACGGTAGAACAACAACCAGATGTGTTCTTTCGGTCCACTGTACTTTCTGCTCAATCTGAATCGACATACCTTGCAAACTCAAGTTCACACTGGAGGCATATTTCAGGTCATATCCAACTGTTCCTTGTATATATCTCAATACATGTTTTGCTATTGTCTAGTGAGTTTGTCTCGGTTGACTCATGAAATGACTAAGCACATTCACTGCAAGTCATGAATCAAGTGTAGTATTAACTAGATACATCAATGATCCAATCAACTGTGGATCAGCCTCGTCTGAATCATCAACAATCTTTTTCTTAAAATCCATCACGGTGGATTTTTTATTCTGCATACTAAACTTCTTTAATATTTTCACTGTATATTTTCCTTGACTCGGGAAAATTTTATTGGTCCTCTGTCATACTTCTTGTCCCAAGAAGTAGTGCATCATACTCAAATTATTCATCTCGAATTCAAAAGTCAAGGATTACTTGTATCCAACAACAAGGCTTTCTGAATAAGTCATCAAGATCAGGCTCTCGTCACCAATACTGCAATGATATAGATTTGGATCAATAACACTCTTGCTGAAATCCAAACTCATCAAGAATCTATCTAACTGATATAGTTTCCAATTCATGGATAGTAGTACAGATGGAACTGTATTGGGTTCACTGGATCAAGTGTCTCATCATAGAAAACTCCCCCTATTTGTGAGAAACCTCTAGCTAGTATGTTTCTCTGTCTTTTGTGGAGTGAATCTAGGTAGTCTTACTGCAATATCTCTAAACATATCAACTTAAGAGACTGGATCAACTGTAATAATGTTTGTCTCCGTTTGAACTGCTGAAGGGGGAGAAGGTACTTGTCTTACTGTCAATCTCTATATGAGATTCTCTGTGTTTGCTTGAATGGTTATCTCTTCTTTAAGGACAAAATCTCTGATTGTCTTGCATAATAATCAATCAAATATGGTTTGGACTCCTGTACCAGGGATAATGGTCCAAGTCTTTGAGGGCTCCCATACTAGGGATTTGTTCAAAAATGCAATTAACTATAAAATTTGAAATTAATTGATTTACCTGATTTGTAGTCATGCTTTAGTTTTAGAGGAAGTACTTTTCCTCTCTCTTTTCTTCATTCTTTTGAGGTGGGTCTGGATCAATGTTAGCAGTGGAAGCATATTGTCTTCCCTTTTTTGTATGAAGTGCAAGAGCATGATTTTCTTCTGAGGAATATTCCACTCCTCTATTTCTAAGTCTAAGTTCTTCTTGAGTGCAATCTGTCCATTGACGATCAAAGGTTGGTATAGCTTCTCTTCCACTGATACTTTGAATGAAAGGCTCCCATGATTTTGGAAGATTCTGGAGAGTGGTTAAGACAAGTTCTCTATCAGACATGATTTCCCCAATGGTCTCTAGCTGTTCTTTTAATCTCTGATAACTTCATAAAGAAGAGTGCAACTGTGTCACCCTTCGTCATCTTGGTACTTTGAAGTTGGCTCTTTAAGGTAAGAGCTCTGAGAGTGTTGTCACTTTCAAACATTCCTTTTAAAGCTTCATACATATCATAGGCCATCTTCAGATTGGCAATATGGAGCAAGAGGTGATCTCTTATCGAGTAGATGATTAATTTTCTTTCTTTGACATCTTCTTCCTTTCTTATCTTCTTCTCTATATCTGTAGTTGTGTCTGGTAGATTTTTAGTTGTCACATCCAATAGGTCATCTTATTCAAGAGTGACTACAAGTCTTGATTTCTAGGAGCTGAAGTTGCTTGCTCCATCAAGCCTATCTTCTACTAATGCTCTGTTCTTCATTTGATTGGTTTCTTCAATTTCTTGCCAACTAGATTTTGAAAACCTAATGATTAGGTTTTATTAGCAAACCTAGATTATATTGGACTTATGACTGCCAACAATCAATTTGATAATTTCATAGAGATGCTTTCTGATTCAGGGGAATGTTTCTTCAGAAACCCATAATTAATATTCTGCAGGAAATTTCGACACCCTAGAAACCCTAGGGCCAAAAATCAAAATTTCTCAAAATTTCGTTTTGAGAGCTTCTGGAGATGCACTGGAAGAGGCCGTACTCTTCTATGCCAAAAGTAACCCAAGCATCTAAGTATTAAGGGTTGAATCATCACTGAAAGGAAGATCGTATGGAATATTCTGGAAACCCTAGAAGGGCCATACAGTTATGAAAAAGGTGAGTTGATACTTGGTGGATGCTTGTGCAATGGGTTCTTTCAAGACCTATACTATGATACCATGTTGATTTTTCAATAATTTAGGTTAAGCATGAAGTTCATTCCATTTTATCATTTAACTATAACCATAAATGTTGCAGCGACCAAGATCACAAGAAGAAGAACCATGCACAAGAACACAAGATGTATCCTGGGAAACCCTTCTCAACAAGGGAAGAAAAGCCAACCAAATCCTTTGCTATATTCTTCAAGATAAAGACCTTCACCACTAAGATAAACCCTATCACACAAGAGGGTGCTTCAAACCCTAGAACTCTAGCACCCAAGAGAGGTGCACACTTTTCCCAAAGAAGTGTACTTACTGAAATTTCCAAACTCACAAGAAATATATATGATTCCACAATGGGGAATCTTTCTTTACTTATATTAGACTTGTCCTATCAACAAAAGCGTCTATTGGCTCAACATGGACGACCTCTCTAAGTCACATTATAATAATAATAATTATTATTACAATTAATTTTAACCAGATTAATTATCTTTTACATTTATTAATAATCACATTAAGGTGGGGCTGACCTGTACCCTTTACATAACAATTAGGGTTACAGGCAGGTCTGAATCTTGAACAATATATAGAAAGGGATCTGATACACCCACTAGGGGTACATCCATAGTGATGTCATATCTCTGGTTCACTGCATTACATAGAAGAACCAGATCTTCACATGTTCACCTGTGCTCATCCAGAGACACATCCACTCTACATATCTTCTTTCCCACTACCTCACACAGGAGAATCATCCAGAGTCTTCTCATCAACTCTGCTGCTCAGAGGAGGCTGATACATCATCTTCATTTTTGTTCACATGATGATGCGCCTAACACTTTGGGATTTCACACGTTCACCTTGTGCTCAACCACAGACACGTCTAACTCAACATATCGCCTTTCCCACTGGATAATCATTTGGAGTTCTTTTCAACTCTCTGAATGGAGGAGGTCATCGCTACGTTCCAGCTCTGTCTCAGGCAGGAATTACATACCCTTCTTAGGGGATTTCTCTCAGGTTTGTAAGCTGAGAGAAAGACTCACATAGCTGCAATGATCCACATCTCACATGTTTGTAAGCTGGAGAATGTCTCACATAGCTGCAATCATCAACACTCCCTCTTAGCTAGGGAGGCATTCTTCATCATGTCAAGTCTCACATGGATGTACTCTGAATTTTGTCTTGGTTGGAGTCATCAATACTAATCCCAACTTCTTTACAAAAGGCAATGAGCTCCTTGGAGGTGTATTCTTCTCCATTATCAGATCTTATTGTCTTGATCTTCTTATCTGTTAGGTTCTCTACTTCAGCCTTGAATTCTTGGAATTTGCTAAATACTTCATCCTTAGTCTTTAACAGATACAACCATGTTTTTCTTGAGAAGTCATCTATAAATGATACTTAGTAAAGAGATCCTCTTAGAGACTTCACTGGATTAGGGCCACATACATCTGAGTGTATTAGGTCTAAGATCCCTTTGGATCTATTCTCACTGCTTGGAAATGGTTTCTTAATATTCTTCCTAAGTGCACATCCTCTGCACACACCTTCATGTACTGACAGTAATTCTGGTATGCCTACAACCATGTGTTTTAGGGATGGCAAGGCTTGGTAATGAATGTCAACATATCTTCTATGCCATAACTCGCTAGGGTTGATTTCATCATGTACTAGATCTTGAATATTCTGTGCTAGGAGTTTATACAATCTTCCTTCATAGATTCCAATGACTCCCACGTCTTCTTTTCTTGAATCTTTAGACTATACAATAAATTTTCCATCCACAAAATCTACCCTATCTCCTTTCTCTTCAAAACAAGAAATAGATACTAGATACTTTTTCAAACGAGGAACATATAAAATATTACTAAGATGGATAGAGTTACCTGATTCCATTTTGATAGTAGCTTGTCCAATTCCCTTTACTGCATAATAGTTCTTGTCTCCAAGCTCTACTTTATGAGGTGTCTTCTTTTCCTTCATGCTTGAGAAATTCTTACGGTCTGATCTGGATTATTTTCGGCACAAAATGAGAGTGGAGATATAGCACATAAATATTTAGAGATATTGCAAGAGAGACAACAATATAACAGAGATATAAAACAAGAGTCACAAATATACAATAATACACGATTTCTATTAACGAAATAAATGTACAGAGACTATAAAATACAGAGTGAAAGACTTGCTAGAATGGTGGTAGCTTATCTCTGAGAAGAGATGTGACAACTACTCGCATTCGTGAGAAGATGATTATTACAACGAGGCTATAAGGGCATTTTTAACATAAGTAAAATCCAAAATCCTAACCCCGGAAGATGAAAAGCCAAAAGGTTTGTGGGCCTTGATGGGGGTAGTTGATACGTCAACTTCCCAGGGGCATAACTTTTGCATACGATCTCCGTTTGGGGCGCTCAATAGCTCATTGGAAAGATCTATCCGAGAAATACAACTTTTGGGTGAGAACCATGATCTACGATCCATTTTGCTCCAAGTTTTCTCAAAAAACATTGTTTAGGGCCTCAAAATAGCCCCGGAAGTTAAAAACTGCTAAAAATAGTAAATTACCAAAATTGCTAGAAACATGTTTTGGGTCAGTTGGAGAAGGTGGGCGGCCACCGATATCCACCTGGATCAATCATCCCTCCTTAAGAAGCAATAGTCTCCATTGCGTTGAGTTCCCGGGGGAGAGGGGAAAGCAATTGCTGAATCTGAATCTTGGTGAGTTGCTTGCTTTGTTGGAACCGTCGCGCTGCTTGGTTTGTTGAAGGTCCTCACGAACTTGTCGCTGGAAGGGTTGGACTTTTTTAACCGGTCTAGCTACATGAGATGACTATGTGTAGAAGGAATATTTGTGCTTTGCTGCAACCTTGTCGATCTGCTTTTGGTGGATAGAAGGTGCTTGGGCCGAGGCTGTAGTGGTTGCAGTATCCTTTTGTTTCCCTTTTGAACAAATTGTGGAGAAGATGAATTTTGTAGTATGAGATACTACCTTGCAACACTGTTTAGGTGGGGCAGTAGTTGGAACTACCTCTGGTATCCTGTAGAGATGACCCCCTAGAGTAATAATGACACTACGGGGTCGAGACTCATAGATAACATGGCATTTCCACATATATGGATGGCCCAAGAGAACATTACAGACATCTAGTGGGGAAACATCACATAATACCTCATCCTTGAAGGGTTGGATGCCGTATGACAATCGACACTGCTGGCTGACATGAAGATCTCGTCCTTGGCGAAGCCACCCGATGCTGTATGGCTGCGGGTGTGGTGTTGTCAACAATCCCAACTGTTTGACGACCTCTGCTGAGATGAGGTTCTTTTGGCTTCCGCTATCAACAATAAAATGAAGCGGGGTCCCCTTCATCCACATCTGTGAATGAAAAAGGCGCTCCCCCTCTTCTGGATCTGTTGGTTCTTCTGGTTGAATTGCTGTGGTCGCGACAATAGCAGTGGGGTTTGCGTCGATGATCTGTCTTTTACCAGTATTTTCAGAATCAGATTCTGAATCAGGGTTCAACTCCTTGTCTTTGATCTCAGCCACCAATGACTATTTTGAGCGACATTCATCGGTGTTGTGCCAGGGGCTTTTGTGGAAATCGCACCATTTTCCAGTGTCCTTCTTTGTCTTCCAGTGACCCTTCTTTTCCTGTGGCTTGGACTGCTTTTCGGGAGACTGTTTGTTAGGGTTGTCTTTGTCATACTTTGGTTGTTGAAGATTTGCAGACCCGAACTCTCGTTTGTTCTGGTGCTTAAATTTCTACTCGATTTTAACAACATATCGATAAGCAACACCGAGTGATGAGATGTCCAGAAAATCCATTTCAGTTTGGATGTATCTTTGTAGAGCCCCATGGTATTTTAGAACCAAATGTCATTCAGAGTCTTTGATACCCAGCTTGGTGTGCAAGGTATGGAATCTATTGGTGAACTTTGAAACTGATTGGCCCCTCTCTTGCCGCAGTGTGGTCCATCTCATGTACTGGTGCTCATAGTTGCCAATAGGGTAATATTGTTCCTTTACCGCATCCACAAAAAAATTCCAAGTGGGCTCGGCCCCATATATTCCAGACTCCTCGATGGTACTCTGCTCCCAGTAAGTTTCCCACCAATGTTTGACATGGGGGAGATCCTTAAGGAGTGCGAAGGTGATCTTTTCCTTGTCTGAAAAATTATGAACATAGAAATAACCTTCTAGCAGATTTAACCATTTATCTAGGGCATCTGCATCTATTTGACCTTCAAATACGGGAATATTAAAATTAACCTGTACCTTGAAAGGCGATGTGCCTCCAAAGTGGCCGCTTGATGAAGATGCGCTTGATGCTGTCGCCAGGTGTTGAAGGATGTGGGAAAAATTCTCCATCATTTCATCCCTCTGTCGCATGAGAGCTTGCTCAAGCAACAGACTGATAGGATCGTCTGCTCCATCATTTTTCTTTTCCTTTGCCATTGAGTGTTTCTTGGGTGTGCAAGAGCGATTGTCCTCAAGAGAGACAAGATCGAGACCCAACTTGCTATACTCGGACCTCATCAGGGACATGCACTAAAAAACAATCAAGAGCAACCTGCTCTGATACTACCGATCCGGATTATTTTCGGCACGAAATGAGAGTGGAGATATAGCACATAAATATTTAGAGATATTGCAAGAGAGACAACAATATAACAAAGATATAAAACAAGAGTCATAGATATACAGTAATACACGATTTCTATTAACGAAATAAATGTACAGAGACTGTAAAATACAGAGTGAAAGACTCGCTAGAATGGTGGTAGCTTATCTCTGAGAAGAGATGTGACAGCTACTCGCATTCGTGAGAAGATGATTATTACAATGAGGCTCTAAGGGCCTTTTTAACATAAGTAAAATCCAAAACCCTAACCCCGGAAGATGAAAATCCAAAAGGTTTGTGGGCCCCGATGGGGGTAGTTGATACGTCAACTTCTCAGGGGCGTAACTTTTGCATACGATCTCCATTTGGGGCGCTCAATAGCTCGTTGGAAAGATCTATCCGAGAAATACAACTTTTGGGTGAGAAACATGATCTACAATCCATGTTGCTCCCCGTTTTCTCAAAAAACATTGTTTAGGGCCTCAAATTGGCCCCAGAAGTTAAAAACTGCTAAAAATAGTAAATTACCAAAATTGCCAGAAACATGTTTTGGGCCAGTTGGAGAAGGTGGGCGGCCACCGATATCCACCTCGATCACGGTCATATTTCATATGCCTTGAAGCTCCACTATTGATCAACCACATCTCATCTTCAATGGTTCTATTAAGAGTTGAATAATAGAATAAATCTAGTTCATCATGCTTTGTCTTCTTTGAGGATTCTTTATCATTAGCAACCGATGCATGATGTCTCTCTTTTCTCTTCCTTGTTAGTTTAGGTCAATTTCTTTTGTAGTGGTCATAAACATGGCATTCAGAGTCTTGTACCTTTGACATGTCTCTCTTGAACTTTCTTCTTGAATCATATATTTTCTTACCTCCATGTATTTTAAACTTTGTTGCAAAGGCTTGAACATCTTCTTCCTTTTGAGGTTTTCCCTTGGAGTTTAACCTTGTCTCTTCTTGTGCACAACATGTCCAAAGTTCATACTTGCAACAAATGCATCCCATGATCTAGAGAGACCATTGAGTGTTATGTTCACAACTTCGTTTTCTGGGATGGATTCTTCAATAGCTTGTAGTTGATCTCTCAACTAAGAAATCCTCACAAAGTAGGAAGATATGGTGTCATCCTTTGTCATCTTTGTGTCATGGAGTTCATTCTTCAGACTCATCACTTGTCCAATATTTTTGACCGAGAAAAGGTTTGTTAGGGAATCATACATCTCTTCTTGGATGATTCAAGATGCGAAATGTAGGGTATCAAGTGATCCTTTACAGAGTCCACTATGATACTCATAGCATTAATGCCATTATCCTTGAACTTCTCCAGTGCTGCAATGTTTTGAGGTTCCTTCTCTTTTCCTGCTTCAAACTGTGGTTCCATGATATTGCCTTTCACAATATTTAAGACTTTATTCTTGGCAAGGATGAGGTCAATATTTGTCTTCCATGATTTGAAGTTTAAATCCCCTTCTAACTTGTTTTCTGACTTCATAGAGTAAGTCATGATTTCTTTGACTTGGTCAACCTTTGACTTTGACCAAAAACTCAGACTTGATGTCTTGGCTTGCCGAGAGTACCAGGAGGTGTTCTTGGCTAGAGCGTACTAGGTTATTTGAGAATTAGGTCAAGTGCTTCACTTAAGGTGCCTCGACAAGAGGGTTAGGGTTTCATTGTCACAACAAAACTCTAACTGCAATTGCAACTGAGCAAATTCTCCCATTCTACCTTCCAATGGTTAAACTGTCCGAAGATAGTGTGGGCCCATAACTTGTTAAAATAATAGGTGTGCTTGTTTCACCATAGACAATATCACTATATTGTCACCCAACCATAGGCACAAAGGCCACCCCCAAGCATCTTAACCTTGACATACATAATAATTTTGGAAGCAATCACTAGAACCAATAGCCAACCAAGGTAGCATACCTCTCTCTAAAGCTAGCATACCAAGTAGAAAGTCCAAACCATAACCAAATACCAAGTCACCACTATAGCAGCTGCAACTCTCTACCAGTCATGTGCACCACTAGTCCTTAAGTAGTTGTGAGAGTGAGTGAGTGCAAATGAGCTCAAGCGCCCTCTATTTATAGTCCTCCAAGTCACTTAACTGGACTGACTTCTTCTCTTGGAGGATAGTAACTTAATATAAGTTATTCTCTTGAGCCAACTTGTCTTATAAGGTTATTGACCAACTATTTAGGGTTTCTCTTGCTTTCCGGAATATTCTAGTCCCGTCAAAGGTTACATGTAGAGGTTAATATCTCCCGCAGCTACTGTAACATCAACACTTGAGTCCTTCGTCACACTGTCGAATAACTCTCATACTTCTGTTATGTTTTTTCTCCACAGAGAAAATAAAAAATATAGCCAACTACTGTAGCCTCCTACGACTTCTGCGGCTAAGATATTCTACTCAGATCTGTCCATATTTGTCTTTGTTACCAGATCTGTCTACTATTGTCCTATATGATTCTCTTCTACTTTGGATTGAACAGATCTCTAGGTGAAAGTCCTTCACCCCTTTCTAAGATCTCCTTGAACAAAAGTCTTTCTTTATTCCAAAGTGGATGACTCAAGCACATGAGAAAAAGTCCTTACTTGCTCCCATGTGATTTCTTGTAGCCTAGACCTATATGTGAAAGTACTTTATATTTTCGAGATATTTTGTTGTGGATTTGTGTTTGGTCCTTTAAACGCCCACAATAGTCGTGTTCTTAGTTTTTCAAGCACCAAAAACTGATCTGATCTCTTCTATTGGTCGCCTGAAATTTTGCCACTGCTTAGCAAGCCACCCAACACTTTTTCTCAGAATTTTTCTCCTACGCAGATGTGCTACCCATTGCTTAGACTTGTTGCTGCTTGAGGCCTCCTGCAGTGGCTCGAGGCCTTTTGGGGCTTCCTGCGGCACCCACCGGTTTCCCACACCTCTACTGGGCCTGCCCATGCGCACTGTACGACTGTACGACCTGACTGCGACCCTGCACGACTTGGCTACGACCTGTATGACTTGTATGGCTTGTATGGACCTGTATGGGCCTGCTGCACATCGTACAAATTGTACGACATCCTAAAATGACTGACATGACCCTCTTTTGGACAAATCTTCCGTTGTACAACTCGCACAAAAAAAATTTCCTTACAATTTTTATTTTATTTTATTGAGGGCTTTTTATTTTTATTTTCCCGCTTGGTGTACTGCTGTCCTTGCAAAAAATCATTGGATCTGTGCAACCTTGGTTTTCTCCTCATAGATTTGGCTATGATACCATGTTAAATTTTCACACCCAACACTCGACAATTTATTTCATAGAAAATACCTTGCCGTAATAAACTTGTTACTATAGATTTATTGAATAAAAAACATAGTTGAATTTTAACGATTAAAATAAATAAATCAACGGAAGCAATAACTAGGAAACCACAATTTTGCACACATATTTTTTGGTTAAACACCCTTGAAAAAAACTCCTAAGGAAAAATCAGTACCTTGATGATTTTATTATAAAATCTAGGCTCTCATCATGGGAAAATATACCAACTGAAGAAAAATACAAAACAACAAAATAACCTATCACATCTCAAGATTTGTCCTTCGATCTTTCTGGTCGCTATTCCTTTGTTGTCCCTTGCTTTCTTCCTCTGACCTTTCCCACTCACACTTGGATGAAAGTCTTTCTCCACCTAATACAATGAGATCTTACTATCTTACTCTATGTGTCTCTTCCTCTCATATTAGTTACCTTTTATAATGTTGAGTTTACCTTAAATCCAAAACTCTAGATCTCCAAAGTGATCGATCGCTGAGATTAGATCTCACCAACACTTGAGCAATGGTTTAGATTTAATTTAATTTACTAATGCCAAAAACTTACGCATTTAATTAAATTAAACTCAATTAATTGTAAAAATGCATTCACTTTATTGCTTATTTTAATAAAGTGAATTTTCTAAGTTTTGAGAGGTATTAATGATGACTTCCACATGTTAGACACAAAATCGATGTGGAAGTACTTTTTCGATGCTACAAACATCAACACTTTAGAATAATCTTTTGACCTCAAAGTTTTTGGTTTACTAAGAGTTGTTATTGTGAATCCTCACCAAAATTTTTGTACCAACAAAAAGCTTGAGAAATTCATTTGTGGGCACTTTAAAGAAGACATATTGCAAGCTACTAGCATGTCCACACTTTGATTTATCATATTTCTCATATTTGTGAATTATTTTGTTGGGTTTTTTCTCTCATAAATTGATTCAAAACATATTCGAACCTATGAATGGGTGTAAGAATTAGTACCTATAACATCCCCACTGTAATCCACGGTTTAATTAATGCATAATGTAGATATACATGTGGCTATGGCCAAACAATGTAAAGGCGAAATGTATTTCCTGAATTGTAAATAAATATAATGTAATATCAACTGCTGGGATATGGAAAGAGATGGGAGCTGATTAATCCATAAGAGAGGGGGAATGCCTAGAGAGTGTCCAAGAGGGGTCTAAAGGGAAATAATTTATGAGTATTAATTCAAATCCACTTTTCTGAATTTTATTATCATTTGAGGAAAATTTCTATTTTCTGATTGAGTGTATGAGAGCCCAATCATTGAATATTTGTCATAAGGTGAGTGTGAAAGTCACATCCCGTAGTTATTGGAGAGCATGGGGCTGAAGTACAATCAACATTGGGCAGAGTCAACAATCAACTGTCTTGGGAAAAGAGAAGAAATTCATATGGATAGTAATAAATAGTTTTAGACGTTCAATTTTAGATGAACAACAAGGACTGAGATTAGTTAAGGGGTACATTCCTTGAGTTGGGCAATTCAAGAGGAAGAGAGCCGGAGGAAATTCAGGATAACTTTAGGAGAAAACTAGTGGGTTGTGTGATATGGAGTTGTGAGGGACTGTGAGAGGCACATTTCTTTTTGTGGATTCCTAGCCCCAACTTGGCTATAAATTCTTGTTGAGAACTAGAACAACAATTCTATTGTTGGGTGGAACGTCTTTCCCAAGCAGCTGGTTGCACAAATGTTTTATAAAAGATAAATGTTTATCTATTTGCTGAGTTATGCCATGAATTTAATTGTTGTGCTTAACTCTGTATATATGAATGGTTAATTTTTGTTGCGAATGCGTTATTAACTATATTCATGGTTGTTTAGAGTGTTGTAGATGCATTTAATTATGGGTATAAAAAATTAGTTGAATGTGCTTAAATCATAGTTGGTAAGCTACAAGAGTTTGATTAGCAAAATAAATTTTTGTTTTTATGTATTTCCGCATAGTAATGTTCCATGGTTAAGCTGGGGGACATTACATAATGGTATCAGAGCTCAAGCTTCAACACTAAGCTTGTATGGGTCAGGAGCCAACACGAATTAATCAGATTCATGGTTATAGATTTCGTCTTGTGGTGAATTTGGGGGAAAAATGGTGAACATAAGTGAAATCCCCAAGTTATGTGCAGATTTCGAGTTTCAATGCTTCAGGGTAGAAAAACAAGAAAACTTATGCCGTCTATCTATGGGTTGCAGAGTCAAATTTGACCATGGAAGTCGAATTCCTCTGTGTTTCAGGATGAATGTGAAGTTTTGCAGATTGACGGTTTAGATTAATTCGACCGTGAGGATTAATGATTGAGATTCAATACTGAAGTGGAGAATAAGGGTGAATCTGAAGGGAGGAGTCCGATAGTGTGAGGGGAATGAACGAGGACCGTTCATTGTATCGAGGGTCAATCCTAGTCGTTCATCGTAAGTTGGGTTTCAGAAAAGTCATGAAGAAGGGCGCAAGTTGAAGTTCAAAGAAGAGAAGCCCGATGGAAGAATCCCGAAAGAACGAAAGTCGTTGGATCAATCAGGGTCATTCTTATCCATCAGATCTCACGAAGATGTTCTTTCGAAAAAGTGTTTTCGAGAGATCTTGTTCGGAAGGTTTGGGCGTTTTTCACGTCCTGAAGAAATTAGTTTGACCAAAGTATAGGTCAAGTAGTTGAGACTTAAAAAGAAGATTTAGACCATTGGATGTGAGCGATTTTAGCCATTAGATCTATCAGAAATGAAACTTCAGAAAGGTCAAGGAGCATGGCAAGTTGTGTTTCCGATGGGTGAAGTCCAACAGAGAGAGCCCGATAGGGCATCGAACTTAGGAGTTTGGAAAGGTCTAGAAACATGGAAATTTGTGTTTCTGATGGGAAGAGTCCAACAACGTTTCAGACAACGAATTTCGGGGAATTTGCAGTAATCAACAATTGAAGCTTTCAGATGGGAAGGTTCCGAAGAGTTCCGACAAGCCTGTAGAGGACTAGCCACAACTTGGCAAGGCCAAGAAGATCAATGATTGGGATTAGTCTCTATTTTGAGATCAATGGTTTATCTTTAAGGACTGTTACAACAGTAAATTAATGAATTTTTTCATGAAAAATTCGAGTTTTTGAAGGTCTTCATCTTGCAGAGCATTTTTGAGGGCCTAAACAACGTTTTTAGAAAATCAAATTTGTATGAAAATGTGTATCCTTCTAAAATGATAGAGCTCGGAGAGAGCTTTCCATCAAGCTAAACTGTTCTCCAAACATAGCTTGTATGAGGGAGCTATAGTCAAAACAATTAAGGGTAAAAATTTAGTACCAAATTTATTTAGAGGGAATAACTCCTAGCTCATGAGTCAGGTCGGGGCTAAGGAACAGTCTATGGAATGCTCATGGACTTTAGAAGTCATCCATGAATCCAACTTTGAGTTCCGGGTATCCAAAAATGTGTTGGGAGAGAAAGAAGACACATGTAGCATGCATAATTGAAAAAGGGAAAATGGTTAAAACATTTGAAGACCATAACTTTCTGCTCGAAACTCGGAATTGGGAAAGAAAATAGTTGATGTGAAGGTTTCGAGGAGGAGAATCCATCTATTAGCCTAGAAAATTAATTTAAGCAATAAATTTTGCAGTCAAATCAGAAGAAGATGACTGGTAGCACTAAAGGGCAGAAGAAAATTTATGAATTCTTTTCCAAATTGTGTATGTATTTATTTTCATTTAACATAAACTTTTTGCATGCACATTTTCTGTAGAATTAGAGGTTTAGAGAAGTAGTTAGGTTTCTATATGAGAACCACAACAATGAAAGATGCCCAAGGGTCCTACAATCATGATGAAGAATTCATAGGTCTGCATATCAACATGGGGAATGCTTAGACCGAGTTCAATGGAAGAAGAGATAGGCAAGAACCAACAATAGAGGAGCTTACAGAAAGAAGTGCAAAGTTATAGGGATGATAATGAAAATATTATGAAGGCTCAAGAAGATATACTTTAGAGCTTGAATATGTTTCAGAAGTGAGACAAAAAGGACTCTGACACAAAGCTAGAAGCTAGTGCTAGACAAGTGACATCATCTAAATCCCATAGCAAAAGGGATGGACATGGGAATGATAGGAAGTCAAGGAGTAGAAGCAGACACCATCATTACTAGAGAAATCCACTAGGATAACTCATGCTAGTTCAGGGCCAAGGAGCAGTGGAAGTGTGTCCCCTATCAGGAGGCAGAGGAGAAAGCCTGAGGGAGACATCTTGCAAGGTGAACTCAGGAAGATCAAGCCACCAACTTTCAATGGTGAGCATAGGAAGGGAGAAGAGGCTGAGGTCCCACTATTGGAATTGAAGAAATATTTCCAGCTGGAGGATTACCCCTCCAGGGTAGAAACAAGAATTGCAACCTACCACTTGCAGGGAAAGACAACCATGTGGTGGGATAAACTTAAGAAAGCCAAACATATTGATGAGAAGAGGGTGTCATGGAGGCAGTTCAAAGGATATTTCCAAGAGAAATATTTGTTTAAGCATTACTATAAGAGGAAGATGAAATAGTTCTTTGAAATCAAGTTGGGAAGCGTGAAAATGGATGAGTATGAGAAGATGTTCTTTGAATCATTGAAGTATGTTGACTTCATAAAGGATGAAAATGTCAAAATCCAAAGGTTTTTGAGTGGGTTACCCTCCTTCTACAGTGATAAGATACAATATGACAACCCTATGAATTTGAAGGAATCCATAAGGAGAGCAAAGCAGAGGGAGGCTAGTATTCCAAAATACTTAGAATGACAAGATGAAACGAAAGAGGGAGCAAAGACAAAAATGTTTTAAGCCACCATTTTTCAAGAATAACTCCAACAAATCGACAAGGCCAATTAACCCAAAATGAACATAAGACAACAAATTATTTTGGAAAAATTCCAAGGCAATAACCTATACAATGTTGGGGATGTGAGGGGAATCACTTGTATAGGGACTGCCCTCACAAAGGAGAAAGAATGAGGACTGCCCACAACATCCAGGAAGATGAAACATTGGAAGATATGGGAGGAAACAGGCCAAGGATTTATGCAGCCTTGGACAACAATCAAACAAAGTATCAATCCCCCATGATTGAAGTGGAAGGTAAGATTGATAATCAACCCATAACAATTTTAATTGATTATGGAGCTAGCCATAGTGACATAAACTCTAACATTATTGAAATATTTCACTTGCAAATGAGTAAACATAAGAAATCTTGGTTAGTTCAGTGAGCCGCAAGGGTTAAGAGAAAGATCAATGAGTTGGTTAAATATTGTTCGATAGACATGAATGGACTCAACACAAAGGTAGATGTGAACATTATACTTTTGGATTCCCATGAATGTCTGATTGGCATGGATTGGTTGGAAAAACACCATGTTGTCCTAGACTGTTACAACAAGACAATAACTTGTCTTGATGATAAATCACAACAAGGAAAGATTCAAGGCATTCCAAGCACTATAGTTGTTAGAGAAATTTTATCCATGCAACTAAAAAAGAGTTTTAGGAAGGGATGTCAAATTTTTGCAACCCACATGGAAGATGCAACTAGTGATAAAGTGACAAGTCTTGAAGACCATCTGGTCTTAAAATATTTTGAAGATGTTTTTGAGGAAATCTCAGGATTGCTACCAAAGAGAGACATTTGTTGGAGTTCCTTTTCACACACCTAGGACTTCTTTTTTCTTGTTTATTAGTCATTTATCTAGTCTCCTATTTTTTAGGAGAGAATATTCTACATGGAGAATATTCTCTTCAGTTGACACTTCAGTTTGACTAGTTGAGTTGAGTCTAGATGTTGCATTGGTTTTATCACCATGAAACATTGAGATCATAACCATGCTAATGTGCACTTGCCTTGGGATCATCAACAGATTGGTGCATTACCCTTGATTCCTTGATCTACTCCTCACTACACTCTGTTCAGTCAGTTAACTGAAGATTGGTTGACTAGTTAACTTAGCTAGGTGGTAGTTCACTCCCATAATTGCCTGAGAGACTAGACTAGGTGGCATTTCACTCTTGTACATGCTGGTGTATGTCTAGATCACTCTAGACCACCACTATGGCCCATTGGTTCTCCTCTAGTGAGAATTCATTGAGTTATACAGAGTATATCATGTATAAATTAATCATTATTCATTACGGTTAATGAGAATTCTTCTATTCTTTCTCTCCTTCTTCTTTCTCAATTTATCTATGCAAATGTGTGTAGTATTTTCTAGTTAGATGTATTATGTGTAGGTTCAACACATTTACATGGTATCAGATCCGACAAACTACTAAGTAAAATCTACACCAATTTTTTTTGCAGGTACAAAAGATTGAAGACAACGGAAAGATGGATTTCCAAAAATAATTCATTCTTACACCTTACGATTACTTTGCATGGAAGGAGAAAAGAGTCATACATATCCAAACCAGAGGATTGTATAGGTTAACCTTGAATGCGGACATAGAACCGACATCAGCCATAGAAAAATCCAAGTACTTAAATCAAATGGATGAAGCATTGGAAACAATTTGCAGTCTTATTTCTCCCGATATCATTTTTCACATATCTTCCTGTAAGACTCCCAATGAATCCTAGACCACCTTGGAAGGGATATTTGGAAAACAAGATGAGATGAGGGGAAACATGCTGGAGGTGGAATTGCTCACATTGGATCCAAAAAGCTTTGACAATATCCAAGATTTCTTTACAAAATTCAAGGATTTACTATCACAACTCAAAGTTTGCGGGGTTGATAAATCTAAGGAGGAGTAACAAATGGTTCTCACCATTCTCTCCAAAATTGGTCCTGAATTCTCTGTGTTCATGTCCACATTCCATTCAATCATATTAACCTCTGGAGTAACCTGGAAGATGCCTTCTCTTGAAGACTTTATCGAATCCCTCACACAAGAGCAAACCAAGCTCATCAACATGAGAAAAATCAAAGGCCCAAAGGCGCATGCACTTATTGTGCAATATGAAAGATACCAATATCATAAATCTAAAGATAAAGACAAAAATAAAGCTCATGCACATTCGAAGAAGGAAGGGTACACAAAACCCTTCACTGATGCCTCCAGATCCAAAGGGGGAAAGGGAAGAAAATGGGAGAAATGCACGTACTATCACAAAGGATTCCATCCAGAATCAACATGCATGCAAAAACAAATAGATATAATGTCTCAAATACTTCAACAAAAGAATCATGGATATTGCATCCCTGAAGGTGCCAAGAATAAGAATCCAGAAGATCAGAATCCCAAGAAAGGAAATTCTATCCATGCCTTGATTGCCATAAACTCCTCTCCCAATGCTTGGATTGTAGATTCAGGATAATCACATCACATGGATGCCTCAAAAGTAGTCTATTCTTCATTGGATGCATGCAAAGGTCCTCCTATTCTGATGAGGGACAACTCTTCAGTCGAATTCACAGGCAAATGAAGGATTGAACTCACCAATGGAAGCTTTGGGAATGTGTTGCACGTTCCCAAACTTTCCGTCAACCTTCTCTCCATGTATCAGATGAAAAATTCCAGCACCGGAAAGAAAGTCATATTCAAACCAAATTCCGTGGAAATATATGACATGAAAACCAACTCCAGGGTTGCTATTGGTGAGGTAAATCATCAGTCTAGATTGTATACATTTTTTGAATTCATTGAACCTGATTATGCTTTATTGCTTATTCATGCTGATGAAAGTAGTAGGATATGGAACGAAAGGTTTGGACATTCGAATTTCAGATACATGCAAAAAAATAGCAAGCAAATATTGGTTTATGGTATACCAAACATCCATTTCTCCAAGGGAGTATGTGAGGGATGTGTTCTCGAAAAACACCCTCAAGAGAAATTTGACAAAGGAAAATCTCATAGAGCTTTCACACCTTTAGATCTGATCCACAGTGACCTTATGGGTCCTTTTCTGCATCCATCTATCAACAAAGCAAGGTTTGTTCTCATTTTTGTTGATGATTTCTCACGTTTTACATGGATTTACTTTCTTAGGCAAAAATCCGAGGTCTTTCAACACCCAAAAGATTTCAAAGCCCTAGTTGAGGCACAGTCCGGAAAGAAGATCAAAGTCTCCGAATTGATAATAGGGGAGATTATTCCAATCATGAGATCCAAAATCTTTGTCATGAGGTAGGGATTCAGTTTCAACACACAGTTCCCTATACTCCGCAACAAAACGAAGTTGCTGAGTGGAAAAACAGATCTCTAAAGGAGATGGCATCTTGCTTGCTGCATGCAAAGTCACTACCACAAATACTATGGGCCGAAGCACTTAATTGTGCAACATACATACAAAACAGATATCCCCATAGATCTGTCAAGGATAAGACTCCCTACGAGGCTTGGAGTGACCTCAAACCGAAAGTGACCCACTTTCGCATTTTTGGTTCACGTGCATGGGCCCTGATCCCCTCTGAAAAGAGGAAGGCACTTGATCCACAAAGCACTGAGTGTATTTTTTTTGGATACCCCGACGGTGTGAAGGGATATAGGATTATTGATATTTCCTCAGACCGACTCATAATTGAGCATAGTGTCCAATTCGAGGAAAGTGTCTCGCATGTACCTCGACAACTGCATGCATACACCTTTATTCTTCCACTTGTCTGAGATGATGGGAATGCACATGCCAACTCTTCTTCAGATGAGAGTTTTGATTCATAGGACTCAGATGATTCAGATACAGAGTTAGTACAATCATATGCATATTTAGAGCATCCAGATGCAGTTGAAGAGCCACAACAGAGGCCCAAGTGGGCGCATACTACTCTTCAGGATGCATGGGTTCTCATTGATGATCCAACCGATAATAGGAGGAATCGATCTGATTTAGAGGAGCCTCCTGTTGCACTCACTGCCACTGAAACATTTCCCTCAAGGCATCTTTTCTTGGATTAGTCTTTAGATCCAAAGTCTTATGGAGAGGTTGCTGGAAATCCCTTTTTGGAATCCACCACGCAGGAGGAGTACAACTCCCTCCTTGAGAACTAGAGTTGGGATCTGGTTCCCCTTCTTTTTGGGAGGAAACTTGTCAGATGCAGATGGGTCTACATGTCCAAGAGCACAACAGATGGGCATATTAGAAGATGCAAAGCCATGCTTGTTTCCAAAGGCTTTCAATGAGTGCATGGTATTGACTATGATGAGACCTTCGCTCCAGTAGTGAATATGGATTCCATACGATTGACACTTTCCATTGCGGAAGCCAAGGGATGGGAAGTCCATCAGATGGACATGAAGAATACATTTCTTCATGATAATCTCTCTAATGAGATCTATATGGAGCATCCCCAGGGGTTTATGTAGGACTCATCTTTTGTCTTTCGACTGAAGAAGTCCCTTTATGGCCTTAAGCAGGCTCCGAGGGCATGGTATGCCAATATGGACTCCTACCTATTGTTATCGGACTAATCGGTAGGTGTGGACACTAACTGATCTCCCTAGATCCACCTAGATCTAGAACAAAACACACCAGAACATGACGCTTTCCTTAAGTTTTAGATATTGAATTTACTAACTAAAGAGGGATGAGTGACATACCGTTTAAATGTCGCTTCCTCTCGCCATCTCCATCCTAGCTCCGTTCCAATGCTCATACCATGATGATCCTGCAAAAGAACGCAACCAACCAAAGTGATAGTAATAGAATAAACTCAATATAAACCTATGTATGTGATCAAGGAATCATACAATAAAACACAACAAGCTTTATAGGAAAGAATCATATTATTGTATCATATTAAATGTGAAAGAGATATTACAACCA
>ML794172.1:119279-160511 GCA_009831015.1 Picea engelmannii
GCAAATCTCAAAGCCACTCCAACCAAGCTAATAATTCCAAGCCAACCAAAGCTAACTTTCTCCATGAGAACTCCTCTCCTTTTATAAGTTGAAGAGGATAAGGTGAGGAGGTTAGGATGATCCCACTAAATCATGAAAGTGAGTAAGATCCAAACCATTTGGATGGCACCTCACCATGGAAGTTTCTCCTTCTAGAAGATTCGAGAAAACACTCGTTTTTCCCACGTGTAAGCATTCTCGCACCCTGCCTATAGTGCAACAAGTGAACCTATTGCAACCCAGCTATGGTGCAACTTGTGAGAATCAGGCATTCTCGCACCCTGCCTACATAGAAACCTGCGAACTTCCCTTTTTACAAGGTTTTTACAACTGAAAATGCAACTTCTTATCTCAGGAAAAGTTCTTCTCCCTTCTCTCTTCAGGAACTCATGCCACTGACCCCTCTGAAGGAAACATAGAGGTTTACATCATTAACGGTCATAGGGATGAAAAAAATAATGTGTAACAGAGAGCCCCCCAAAGTATGAAGTTAGAACAGAGTGATAGCTGAAATACTTTGTCGAGTGTGTGTAGGGAACAAGGAACAGTCGGTCGGAAACCTACCAACAAACAAGGAAATACAGTACAATAATATATCATCACTGAGGCAGGCATTCCCATACTCAGAATACAAATGACTTAAAGCATAAATGCCAACATGCGAAGATCCACGTCAAGTAAGACAGGTCATGGCCACCAAAAATACACTGTGGATCCATGCCAATATGACTCAAATCTGAACATAGCCACCAAAAATACACTGTGGATCTATGTGTTAAAGACTCAAAATTGAACATAGCCACTAGACATACAATGTGGATCTATGCAAAAATACACTGAATATACTCCAACGCAACCTGAATCTATCAGAAAAGATCTAGGGTCTTCATCTCCACCACTCTATAGTACGAATCTAACCATGTGAGTACATGTGTCAAAGTCGAACATTGTAGAAACCACTTGATTACCGGTCATTAGTGTATACCGTTAACAAGTGCGAGGGAAATCACCATTAATGTCAATGACTCCCAAGGTACTCTAGTACAATCCAATGAATGTGAATCAATGAGTTGAGGTTGAACACTCGACGGAATCTCTCGATCAGGGGTCGATAATGAAAACCCACTGTCGAAAGAGAGGAAACCTGCCATTGAGGCATGCAAGTTCCAAGGTACCAATTAGGTTCTAAGTCTAATTTCTGGATAATGAGTTGAAGTCGACAGAAAAAGGCTCGTCACAGGAGGGCCTTAATGTATCCCACATCAATGACACAAAACAAGTAACAATATTTGATGTAGATCAGAGTAAAAAGTGATTCATGACTGACTCAGGGATGGCCGATGCAATAGAAGGCTTAAAGACTACAGAAATGGCCGACACAATAGAAGGATTTCCAGGTTGAATTTCTCTGTGAACAAATTGATGACACGACAACTGTCTTGGAAATACTGGCTCTACAACAAGAATCACAGACCAATTTGTAATCTTATAGGAGTATGATCAAAAGTGACTCTTCCATGGAATACAGGTTTAGACACAATTCTTTCCCAATTTCCCCCCCACCATTTCTAGCGAGTACCTCTTTATTTTTATGCAATCTTGATGAGGATAACATATGCTTGTAATGTAATCTCATCCTTCGGATGAGTCCCTCAGAGTATGTTTAACGAACCCTAAGGAGTGGTTCGGTCCCATATGGGCCTTTTAATGTTTGTTTTATGAGTCCAAAGAAAGAAAACTTAGGGGTTTTTCATGTTTTGAGAGTCTGAAAAACACTTAAAGAGAACTCTCCCAGTTCCTTTTTCGTAAATTAGTCTGATGAGACCAAAAAGAGATAAACTATCATTCAACAGACGTTTTCTTCAAATACTTTAACGAGCATGAAAAGAACAACATCGCTCGACAATCTTTTCATGTTTAGAGAGTCTGAAAAGAGCTTAAAGAGGACTCTAGGGGGTTCCTTTTTCGTATAACCTTTACGAGTCCGAAAAAGTGATAAAAGTATACTCGGTTACATTCTCATTGATTTACGAGCATGAGAAAAACAAAGACTAAGCTCGGTAACTTATTCTCATGTATTTACGAGCATGAGAAAGAACAAAGACTAAGCTCGGGATTGTTTTTATTTTTACGCAAGCTTAAAAAAAAAACAAAACTATGCTTGGACCTGGTTTTATGTTTACACAAGCTTGAACCAGAGGAAACTATGCTTGAGGTAAGTGGTTTCATTTTTACACAAGCTTGAACCATAGAAAACTATGCTTGTGACTTCCCAACGCATAACATAGGGATGGTTGGTACTTAGCCCCCAGCTTAAGAAGCTAGTGGCTCAACTTCAGCATGAAGTCCAGAGGCTGAGGCAAATGCCCCCCAAGCTTCATTTCATCCAAATGCAAAGGAGAAAGAAATGAAGCTTCAAATACTAGATGAAGGACTTGACTCAAAGAGAGAGGGGGAAAACTATTTCATTTTTTAACGAGCTTGACACAGAAACAAGAACTATGCTCGTAACCTCTGTTTCATTTTTTTAACGGGGTTTCCACAAAAACTATCCTCGTAATTGGTTTCATGTTTTAACAAGATTGAAATAAAAAAACCATGCTCAAAGACCTCTGTTTCATTTTTTAATGAGGTTGCCTCAGAGATGCAAAAACTATCCTCGGACCTCTCTTCTTGATCATGGATTCCAAGAGGACAATGCTCTGGAATGACACCATGTCAAGGGACAAAACTCGGTCATGGCTTCCAAGAGGTCTTCACTGGAAGGAAGAAACACACTCTGGAAGGACACCATGTCGAGGGTCGCGACAAGAGTTAAGAGATCAGGCTCTAACAACCCTATCAAAGAGATTACCATGTCAACTAATGGATCTAAGTCATCATAATTTGAACTCATGGGAGACAACGCCACATAATTGACCTGTGGTGGGGGCGATACCGTTTGCATATAAGAAACATTCAGGGAGTCAATCCAGGTGGGGTCAATGAATGAAAGTTGATCAACAGTCACAACCCGTCCACCGTGAGGGAAATATATCACACAAAAAGAGTAGACACAATAACTTTCATGGCATAGACATAATCTCTCCCAAGGAGTAAAGCGAAATCCAAGGGGTATTGGACTACTATGATGTTAATAAGGACAGTTTTCCCTCCCAAAGTTACAGGAAACTGAGGGAGGGTCCCTAAAGGTTGACTAGTTCTTCTGTTAAAAGATAATAGATTCTGCGTAACCGACGCAAGTGGAGGATAACCCAAAGCTTGCCAAGCAATAGAGGACAAAATACTAGCAGACGAACCTTCATCTATCAACGTTTGGGGAACGTCCTGACCAAAAACCTGTACTGTAATATGGAAAGAAATGTAAGAGGGAAGACGAGGTCCAGTTAGCACACCCCAATCAAAATGTATGGTCTCATTACTTGGAGGGGGTCCTACGGAAGAAGGAGGAATACCCCTCGGCATGGGAGATTCTATATCAATGAGAAAAACGTGGGTAGTATCGGGTTTACTCTCTAGCGGGAGAGTAGGATCGACCGATGGAGAGATTAGATCGGCCACTTGAGTTTCATTCTCCAAGGAGGGAATGGGGTCTACAGATGGAAACGGATCAACCACTTGGGTGACATTCTCCAAGGGGAGAATGGGGTCGACAAGTGGAGACAGATCGACCACTTGAGTGATACTCTCTAACGGGAGAGTGAGATCGACTGAGGATGGGATCAGATCGACCGCTTTAGTTTCTCTCTCTAAGGGGAGAGTAGGATTGACCGAGGATGGTATCATATCAACCACTTTATCAACTAGTTCAACTAAGGATGTGATGATATTGACGACATGATCAACCGGATTGATCGGTGAAGGGACCAGAATGATCATTCCATCAACTATTGGAGGGTTGAGAGAAAGCTTACGGTAAGCAACTGGAAGTTGAGGCTGTGAAACAATCATGTCTTCCAATAATTTCGAGGCTTTGTCCATATGAGGACAAAGGTGAGTGAGATGACTCCCTTTGCATAACATACACGAGAACTTGACTCTACTTTTCTTCTTCCCAACCGTATCATGACTAGTCGACGGGAAGTCATCAACATGTTGTTCAGAGGTTGACGACATGGGTTGGCAAGGATGTGTAGACCATGCTTCTATAACCTTGGATAGACCAGGGCAATCCTTAAGAAGATGGCTACCCTTACAAAGCCTGCAAGGGTACTTGAGCTTACGGTTTGTTTGGGTGATCTTGACATCATCAACACTCCCGACATGATTAACAATAACTGGTTGTTTTCCAACATGTTTGACAGTGGTTGGAAGATTTGACCCTTGTTTATCTTTCTTCTTCTTATTCACCAGGTTACTAGCTGCATAACTTTCACTCAACGAAGAAGATGAAACGGAAGGTGACCTTGCAAGCGAAGAAGGCAAAGAAGACCTTACTAGTGAAGAAGGTGAAGGATCAACATGAGGTTGATGCTCATGGGGGGAAGTGATTACGACTGAAGCACTTACTGAATTCGGGATTACCTGAGTGGAAAACAACCACACCGACAATCCAATCGTGAGACCTGGAAGGCTCAAAGTAGTGACGTGAGGAGGAACAATGTTTCCATGAGAAGGAAAAACAAAAGGTTCCCCTGGAGTGGGGGTTCCTTCATTGGTCATTCTGGGAACTGATGCCATTAAATAAATAACTAATCTAGATTCCTCTAAGGAAAACAAATAACACATGCTAAAAATCTAGTAAGCAAGTAAGCAAACAAAACCTTCTTGCAATGAACGCACTAGTTGGTGATGAAATCCAACGTCGTGAGAACAATGTAAGAAGGGGCTGAGATAGAGTGGGTGGAAAAGTTATGTAGACGACCTGCTTAACGTACTTACACCCTGGTGCAAGCTCCCACACATAATCGTGGGTATACCCTCCAAGGAGACCGAGTGAATTTGGCCAACGTCGATTCTAGGTACCGTGAAGACTTGCCCCTCCACAGTCACCTCATGTAAAGAACCTAGAAGATAGGCCACTAAGGTTACCAATTACTACAGTGTTGCCTGGGGAAAAAGTCGACAGTCTGATCCATGCGCAAAGGCAGGGTATCTAGCCCGAAATCAACTTGAAAGGCTTCCACTCATCATTGTGGGTATACCTCTCAAGTGACCCCCATAATACGCACAACCTCTACACCAAGACTAACAAAGCAGGGTGAGTAACTCTGCCAGCCTCAATGTGACCTCGTGATTGATCCTTGTGTTAGAAGGGCTTCCCAGGACAAAATGTAATAAGTGGATTTAAATCTCCCTATCACAAGATACTATGTTTTTTTGCATCTTTGGAAAGTTATCTTTCACACCTATTCCAAAGCCCTACAACTAATCTAATGTAGGTTTGCTACCAGAGAAGATAAAAATGTCTAATCAATTTTTATAACCGCTTTATTTTTAAGGCTTTTGTTATTCAAAAGGAAGATGGCGTGGACAATATGGTGTTTTGACCGACTCGAAAGTTATGCAAAGAGATGAAGATGCAATCTTTTCATTTCGATGAAAGCTATGCTACGAGAAGGAGAGAACGTTTATCATTCCCATATGCACGATGTCCCAAAATATATTAAACTCATCAATGTCAAGATTCTCAAAAAATGAGAAAAAGGTACTAAACACCAATGCACAACTCATGGCCCCCCCCAGCCACGAGGGGGAATTTTTTTCATAATTTAAGATAAAGAAATGCCAAGAATCATGCAATTTCGCTACTTCAAATGCAAGGATTCCCCCAATCTAATATAAAGCAAGAAATTAAATCTTTTTGTTTCAAAAATTTCACTAAAAGAAATAATGAACTTTCTTAAAACAAAGAAACCCAAACTAAAAGTTTTCTTTTAAAGCGAACTATTCATAAGAAATCTCATCTTTCCTTAAACAATTCTAAAGAAAACACACGCTTTGTAATTGAAAGACACTCAAAGCAAGAGACTAATCCTTCAAAACCAAACAAAGAAAAAGTGGCTAAAATCAACTCAAAGGATGTCAAGCAGACTGTAAGTAGATCAATATAGGGTCCAAAAGTTCAATCCAGCTGTTCAAAGCAAAACTGGGCATCAAAAAATGACAAGACCCAATCCAAATTTTTTTACAAACAAGTTCACAGGCTGGCAGTGTATTACAGTGCGAGAATCAAAGATTCTCGCAGGCTGAACAAAGGTTGACTGTGAGAGGTTCGCACTGGACTTAACACCAGGGTGTGAACTCAGGTGTTTCTCGTAGGCCACTAAAGGGTACAGTGCGAGAATGCCTGTCAACAAGCAAAAAATTGAAAAAGGACTAAATTTGAGTGAACTTTCAGATCCAGAGAGCCTGGATGGATCTCCCACAGACTCAGAGACTAGAAAACAAGAAATCAAAGCAAGGGAAACTAGAATAACTAGGAAACAATCCATTCCCCAGTGGAGTCACCAATTTTGTTATCAGACTAATTGGTAGGTGCAGACACTAACTGATCTCCCTAGATCCACCTAGATCTAGAACAAAACACACCAGAACATGACACTTTCCTTAAGTTTTAGATATTGAATTTACTAACTAAAGAGGGATGAGTGACATACCGTTTAAATGTTGTTTCCTCTCGCCATCTCCATCCTAGCTCCGTTCTAATTCTCATACCATGATGATCCTGCAAAAGAACGCAACCAACCAAAGTGATAGTAATAGCATAAACTCAATATAAACCTATGTATGTGATCAAGGAATGATACAATAAAACACAACAATCTTTATAGGAAAGAATCATATTACTGTATCATATTAAATGTGAAAGAGAGATTACAACCATGGCCTTGATGTCGTAAGGTCCCTTCCAACTGCCTTCGTTCCCCACACACTTTCACTCCAAGAATTCTGAGAGCATAGATATGATAATATTCACAATCTATCTTGACAAAGGGAAATCTCAAAGCCACTCCAACCAAGCTAATAATTCCAAGCCAACCAAAGCTAACTTTCTCCATGAGAACTCCTCTCCTTTTATAAGTTGAAGAGGATAAGGTGAGAAGGTTAGGATGATCCCACTAAATCATGAAAGCGAGTAAGATCCAAACCATTTGGATGCCACCTCACCATGATTCGAGAAAACGATCGTTTTTCCCACGTGTAAGCATTCTCGCACCCTACCTATAGTGCAACCTGCGAACCTCTCGCAACCCAGCTATGGTGCAACCTACGAGAATCAGGCATTCTCGCACCCTGCCTATATAGCAACTTGTGAAATTCCTTTTTTACAGAGTTTTTACAAGGTAAAATGCAACTTCTTATCTCAGGAAAAGTTCTTCTCCCTTCTCTCTTCAAGAACTCAGGCCACTGACCCCTCTGAAGGCAACATATAGGTTTACATCATTAACGGTCATAGGGATGACGAAAATAATGTGTAACACCTATTGTCACAAAAATTTGTACATTGTAAATCAGAACCAAATGTCTACATGCTCAGGACGACTGATTTACTTCTACTCTTAGTTCTGTATTTTGATGATTTGCTGATCACTGGTTGCTCTACTTCAACGATTGTTGTAGTCAAGAGGATTTTACATGACAAGTTTTTGATGATGGACATGGGTCCACTACACTTTTTCCTTGGACTCGAGATCAGTCAGGATGCATCAGGCATCAAACTGTGTCAGGCCAAGTATGCACGAGATCTCCTTGAGAGATTTCACATGAAAAAATACAAGTTTTCTCCAACTCCTTTCCTATCAGGAGTCAAACTTGAGGATGGCGGGGAGACTCCACTGGTTGACAACACACTGTACATACAACTAGTGGGAAACTTGTTGTATCTCACACACTTTAGACCAGACCTTTCCTATGTAGTTGGCGCAGTTTCCAGGTCCATGCAGGAGCCGCATGAGCTACATTGGAAGGCTTCAAAGCGTATCCTTCGATATGTACATGGCACCATCACCTTTGGGATCCATTATGAAACAGACTCTAGATTATATCTCATCGAGTATACTGATTCTGATTGGGCTGGCAATAACACTGATTGCAAGTCCACATCTGGTTACTCACTCAGTCTTGGTTCCAGGCCTATCTATTGGTCAAGCAAGAAGTAAGCTTCCATTTCTCTATCTTGAGCCGAGGTAGAGTACAGAGGGGTAGTTAACATAACCATTCAAGCTATGTGGCTACAACATTTTCTCACTGAGTTGGGCATTCAATTTCACCGACTGATCGTCATCTGGTGTGACAACCAGAGCACTCTGAAGTTCTACAGAGATCCAGTTCAAAGGGACTGGACGAAGCACATCGAGATCCACATGCACTACATCCGGGACTTAGTACACAAGGGGATCATCGACCTACAATTATGTCCTTCAAAAGAAAAAATGACAGGCATCTTCACCAAGACCTTCACCGAGCAGAAGTTCCATTCTTTGCGAAGTCATCTTGGAGTGAAAGACATAGTCGCCTAGAAACTGTAGTTATTATTTTTACATACATTGTACCTTGAGGGGGGTTTTTTCTCATGAGGTTTTACCTCTTTCCTCACTTTATTTCAGTGTATCTTTTGTATTTGGGTACCTAACATGGCCTCATTGCCGGGACCCATTCTTTATTTTCACCATAGTGATGTTCAGGGGGGTGTTGGAGTTCCTTCACACACACCTAGATTTTTTTTTCCTATGGTTTTTGCTTGTTTATTAGTCAGTATTAGTCATTTATCCAGTCTCCTATTTTTTAGGAGAGATTATGCCACCTGGAGAATATTCTCTTCAGTTGACACTTCAGTTTGACTAGTTAAGTTGAGTCTAGATGCTGCATTGGTTTTATCACCATGCAACATTGGCATCATCACCATGATAATGCGCACTTGCCTTGGGATCATCAACATACTGGTGCATTACCCTTGATTCCTTGATCTACTCCTCACGACACTCTGTTCAGTCAGTTAACTGAAGACTGGTTGACTAGTTAACTCAGTTAGGTGGCAGTTCACTCCCGTAACTACCTGAGAGACTAGATTAGGTGGAAGTTCACTCCCGTAACTACTGGTGTGTGTCAAAATCACTCTAGACCACCATTATAGTGCATTGGTTCTCCTCCAATGGGAATTCCTTGAGTTATACATAGTATATCATGTGTAAATTATTCATTATTCATTACGTTTAATGAGAATTCTTCTATTCTTTCTCTCCTTCTTCTTCTTTCTCAATTTCTCTCTGCAAATGTGTGTAGTATTTTCTAGCTAGATATATTTTGTGCAGGTTCAACACATTTACAACATTTATTTCTCCATTAATTTAGTGCTAAGAGATGCCCCAGTGTCCAAGATGCGTTATAGAATGGGCACACTAGAATTGAAAGAGTTACAAATGCAACTAGAATAAATTTTGAAGAAGGGGTATATACGCTCGTCACCTTGGGGAGCCACAATTATTTTTGTGAAGAAGAAATATGGAACCTTAACGCCATGTATTGATTTCAGACAGTTGAATAAGTTCACTATAAAGAACAAATATCCCTTGCCAAGGATTGATGATATATTTGATCAGTTAAAAGGTGCAAGAATCGTTTTTAAGATTGACTTGAGATAAGAATATCATCATGTGAGGATAAACATAGAAGATATTAGCAAGACAAACATTTATAACAAGGTATGGGCATTATGAATTCACGATATTGTCGTTTGGAGTATCAAATGCCCCAACTATTTTTATGTGTCTAATGAATGGAGTGTTCAGGGAGTACCTGGACAAGTTTGTAATTGTTTTCTTAGATGATATTCTCATCTACTTGAGGTCTGAAGAGGAGCATCAGGAGCATATGAGAATGGTTCAAAAGTTTTTGAGGGGGAATAAATTGCATATCAAGCTAAGTAAGTGTATATTTTATCAAAAGAAGATCCATTACTTGTGGCATATAATTTCAGTGGAGGGGATAATAGTTGATCCCGAGAAGATAAAGACCAATAGAGGATGGTCAACGTCAAGAAATGTGGTTGAGGCCAGATCATTTATGGGTCTTGTGGGTTATTACCAAAGATTCATAAAAGGGTTTTCAAAGATTGCAAACCCAATCACTTTTTTGCAAAAGAAGAGAGTGAAGTTCGAATGGACACCAAAATGTGAAGAGAGTTTCTAGCAGTTGAAAAACATTTTGACAAGTGAGTCCATATTAAAGATTGTAGATCCAGAAGAATATTTTATAGTGCGCATGAATGCATGCAAGGAAGAGCTCGGTGGAGTCCTCAGTAAAAAAGATCATGTAGTATGCTATGAGTCCCATAAATTAAAAGAGCTTAAGAGAAATTACACTACACATGATCTAGAGTTAATAACCATTGTACATGCATTAAAAATGTGGAGACATTATCTAAAGGGGAGGAGATTCGAGCTAAGAACATATCACTATGGTATGAAACATTTATTTGGGCAACAAACTTTAAATGCTAGGCAAACTAGGTGACTGGAATTTCTTAGTGAGTATGACTTTGAAATTCAACATATCAAAGACAAAAAATCAGGTGGCTGATGCACTCAACATAAGAGCTCACGAAGTGCATATTTCAGTCATCAACATGTACATAGCAAATTTAAAAGTTAAAATTATTGAAGCAACAAATTCAGATTAACATTATTTGCAAATGAAGGAAAACTTACAACAAGACAATTTATAGAAGAAATTTAAAGATTATGAATTGAAAGAGGATGGAATTCTCTTGTACAGAGGCAAGGTGTATGCGCCAAATTCCATGGAGTTGAAAAATATAGTGCTGAGAGAAATGTACAATGTGCCATAAGCTGGGCACCCAAGATATCATAAATCCATTATAGCTGTAAGGAGCCAATACTTTTGGTCAAGAATGAAGAAAGAAGTGGCTAACTACATAGCCCGGTGTCTATAGTGCCAAAAGCTAAAAATAGAGCACATACATCCAACGATATTGCTACATCCATTGCCCATTCTAGATTGGAAGTGGGAAGTGGTTACAATCAATTTTATTACAAAGTTGTCCATAACTGTGAATCAACATGACTCCATCATGGTGGTGGTGGGAAAATTGACTAAGGAAACACATTTTATTCCTATGAAGACAACACACAAGACAACAAACATTGCAGATATTTACATGAAGTAAGTTGTCAGGCTACATGGAGTGCCTAAGGAAATAGTTTCAGATAGAGATTCCAAATTTACATCCAAAATTTGGCAAGGTTTGTTCAAAGGATTTGGGACAAATATGAATCTTAGTACGACATATCACCCCGAGTCAAATGAGAAAACAAAGAGGACCAATAGGATAATTGAAGACATGCTCAAAATGTTTGTGATGGATCAACCATCAAAATAAGAAGACTATATCTACTTAGCGGAGTTTTCTTATAATAATGTGTATCAAGATTCATGAAAAATGTGTACATATAAAACTTTGTATGACAAAAAATGTAACACACAAGTGAAATGGGATAACCCAACAGATAGAGCCATCATTAGGCCAAATTTGTTAAAGAAAATGGAAGATAAGATGACAAGGATCAAATAGAATTTAAAGGTTTTCCAAGACAAGTAGAAGAGTTATGCAAACAAGAACACGTTATGTAGAAGATTTTAAAGTGGGGGAGCATGTTTTCCTAAAAGTTAAAGAGAAAAGAAGTTCGATAAGATTGGATTGTTGCCCAAAGCTGGCAGCATGATATTATGGAACTTTTGAAATATTAGAAAAGATAGGGCAGTTGCATGAAGGATACCATTGCTTGCATCCATGAGAGTGCATAATGTATTTCATGTGTCATTATTAAAAAAATATGTGCCTGACCCTAACCACATAATTGATTGGATTGTGATGCAGGTGGAACCAGTACGCATCCTGGACCAGAAAGTCAAAGTGTTTTGGAACAAATCCATAGGGATGGTAAAGGTTCATTGGACCTGCTACGGTCCTGAATATGTAACATGAGAGAATGAAGAAACTATGCAGGAGGAATACCCACAATTTTTTGTCAATTTGAAAAGGATGGAAGTTAAAAATACAAGACTCCATTTTTGGGCAGCTCAATTCTGGAACCATATCTCATATTTCTTGGTCACTTGCATTGATAGCCTTAATAAAATAATGGTGCAGCTCGATGTACTAGAGGCAATGAAGGGGGGACATTCCTTGGGTCAACAGGTTGAGAAGAACGAGAGATTATGGTTGGGACTGCCGTTGAAGGGTAAATATTGTAAAATTTTTCATTTATTTTCTAAGTATTGTGATGCAAATTTATATATGTATTTCAACATGGTGCGGTGCATCAAGGATGATGCACAATTGTAGGGAAGGGAGAATTTAACATCTCCACTTTAATCCTCGATTTAATTAATGCATAATGTAGATATAAATGTGGCTATGGCTAAGCAATAAAAATGCGAAATGTATTTATGGAATTGTGAATAAATATAATGTAATACCATCTGTTGGGATATGGACATAGATGGGGATGATTAATCCACAAGAGAGGGGGAATTCTTAGAGAGCGTCTAATAGGGGTCTAAAGGGAAATAATTTATGGGTATTAATTCAAACCCACTTTTCTGAATTTTATTATCATTTGGGGAAAACTTCTATTTTCTGGTTGAGTGTATGAGAGCCCAATCATTGAATATCTATCACAGGGTCGGTGTGAGAGTCACATCCCATAGTTATTGGAGATCATGGGGCTGAAGTAAAATCAACATTGGGAATAGTGAGTAATCAACTGCATTGAGAAAAGAGAGGAAATTGATATGGGTAGTAACATACAAGTTTAGACGTTCAGTTTTAGATGAACAACAAGCAGATAATAAGGGAGAAGAGTAAGGGAGATGGAGCAACAAGACTGGGAGAATTTTGGCGCATGGTGGAGCGTTTTAGGAGCATTTTGGAGCTGGAAATTGAAGAGCCAGGTTGTCAAGCCTAAAGAGTGAACTCATGGGTGAGTTGCACTATATCAACAAGTGTTTGTTGTTATTTTTGCTGGTGGTTTTCCTGGCAGTGAGTTCCCTTGAGTTCCCAACAGAGAGATTCTTAGCTACGTGAGCTAGAGAGACCCTGATAAATGAATGGGACTCCTGATGGATTGAGAGAAGTGAAGGGGTACATTTCTTGGGTTGGGCAGGTCAAAAAGAAGAGAGCTAGAGGAAATTTAGGATAGTTTTAGGAGAAAACCAATGGGTTGTGTGATATAGATTGTGAGAGACACCCTATTTTTTGTGGATTCCTAGCCCCATATCGAGGCTGAATTTTTGTTGAGAATTGGAAAAAAAAATTCTATGGTTGGTGGAACATCCTTCCCAAGTAGCTGGTTGCACAAACATTTTATAAAAGATGAGTGTTTATCTATTTGCCGAGTTATTCCATGAATTTAATTGTTGTGCATAACTCTGTATATGCGAATGGTTATTGTTGCTGTGAATGAGTTATTAGCTGCATTCATGGTCATTTATATTGTTGTAGATGCATTTAATTATGGATATAAAAAATTAGTTGAATATGTGTTTAAATTGTAGCTTGTAAGCTACAAGATTTTGATTAGGAAAGGAAAATTTTTGTTTTTATGTATTTTCACGTAGTAATGTTCCTTGGTTAAGCTAGGGGACATTACAATATCTATGAGTTATTGTTGTAAATAATAAAGGTCAGAAAACTATGAAAATCCATGCAATATAAATCTTGAATAAGATGAAAATGAAATTGAGAAGGAAAAAAGGGATTAATTAAATGATAAAAAAAGTAGGAAAGAAGGTTGAGAAAGGGGAAATGAAGGGTCATGGTTGTTGGCCTTCTCCTTACCCCTTAACTCTCTCCATTTATCTCAAGAATTACACTCTCAATGGATCTTTTGGCCACAAAAAGGAAGCAATAAGACTAGGAACAACGTTGTAACCAAAGATTTGTTGAAATGAAATGGGCTAAGCCCCCATTCGAAGATGGTTTTTCCAATTGGTCTTTTAGGGTAAAATTCTTGAGTTCATTATGATTAATTTTTGTGTTTGTTGATTTTTATTCATGTCAAATTAAATTACTTCTTTGTTATGCAATGGTATGAGATATCATCCTCTATATGCAAATGAAGAAAACTAACAACGTTGGAATTTCCATTTTCCCATTCCCTTTGAACTCTGAGATTGATGGCTGATAAAATTTGTTTGTTGCAAATATTCAAGAAGTTGATAAATTTGTATTTTCATAGCTGTTAGTGTATTTCTATCCCCAGAGGACATTCTCTCCTTGAGTTGATTTTCTCATTGCTTGGGTTGAGTTTACATCTCCCTGTGCATTTTACTTTGTGCTTGGGTGAGTTCACATCCCCTTGGGTGTTTTACTTCATGCCTAGGAGAGTTCACATCGCCATGGGAATTTTACTTTGTCCTTGCGTGAGTTTACATCTCCTTGGACATTCTACTTCGTGCCTGGGTGAGTTGACATCTCCATGAGTGTTTTATTTCGTGCTTGGACGTTTTCAAATTCCTCTGGGAGTTTTATATTGTGCATGGAAATTTTCACATCCCTTGGGAATTTTATTTAAGGTTTGGATATTTTACATCCCTTGGGTGATTTATTCCCTACCTGGTCCACTTTTCATTGTGTCAATTGATTGTATTTTGTTGGTCGACTTATTATTGTGTTGGTCAATTGTATGTTGGAAATGTCAATGATGACTCTTTGCTTGTGTTAGTACTTTGCATTTTGCATTGAATACGATAGAGGTAATTGCCTATCAAGAATAATATCCTCTTTACACTTCCCACCACTATCAATCCTTGCCTCCGCCATTTATTTTATTTTCTTTCACACTAAAGTCCACAAAACAAAAAGAAGAAGCTTTGTGCTTCTACTTGTGGTAGTCCAAGAAGAAACATTTTTTGCAATGTTGTTTAAAACTAAGTAGGATAATTCCTATTGTGTGGAGAGAATGATGACATATACAATGGGTTCTAAATTCTCTCCATGACTCCATAATGTCCATTCACCTACTTGTCAATTTTATTTTTCACCTCATGTGCACTTGCTACATTCACTTGCTCGATTCCACACTTATCCATTAAAGGTTTGTTTGAAGCCCTTGGAGGCATACAAGACTATCAAAGATGCAAACAAAATCAAAGGGGTGAATACATTCAAGTTGGAAGAGGTCAGCTCTTAAAGCAAAGGAATTTTGAAACAATAGTTCGAAGAAGAGCTCGTGGTTGTTTGTAGGGTACACTCAACTACTAGAGGCCTTGTAGGCATTCAAAGCATACAAAGTTTATACATAAGACAATCAAACACTCAAGCCTTAAAGCCAAGAAAAGTGGCCACTTGGTGTATTCCTTCTTGTTTGTTGATAATAGAGAAAATTTTCCTCAGTCCTAACGATTATTTCTTTGGCAAGCTAACTATCATGTGCCGCTCATTGTGGTGTGCATGTTACTCTAGACCACAATGGGCCATTGGTTGGTTGTTGAGAACGAAGGTCACACATCTATTAGTAGACAAAGATTCTTGTATAGGGTAGAGGACAAAGGTCTAGTAACCTTTTTGAAGATCGAGCACTTTGGACAAGATTGAGAACAACGCTTAAAATAAACTTTTCGCACAATAACCTTGTTGGTGAAACAAGTGGGCTATAAGTCCTTCTTTTATGTTAGAGAATTTGCATCCTTGATCGTAACACAACTTCTAGAACTTTGAAGATAACATTGTAGACCTCAGCATGAGTAAATCAAACAAAGAAAAGTTGAAAGACTTAAGGGCCAACAATGCTCAACTTTGAGAAGAGAACGCACACTTGAAGAAGCAAGTCCATATGTTCAACAAGAGGATGGAAAATATGGAGCAACACTTTGATACCTTTTCCAAACTGTTTCCATTGCTAAAGGAGTTTGAAGAATGCCAAGACTCTCTCACCATGGTAATGGTAGACTGGGAAAAACACATAATGAAACTTGTACACTTGGGAGAGAAGGTCATTCAGTTGGATAGCTGGAAAGAGGATAGACTCACAAATATGATGGATCAACTGCAACAAGATATGGAAAACGCAAAGGTCTTGAAAAATATCCAAGAAATTGTCCAAGAGCACTAGGAAGCAAGGCCACTTTCCATTTCCATCGTTGAAGTCATCACCATAATCAAGTCCACTTTGGTAAGTTCACCTTCCGTAGACATTCCTCAAGAGAAGTTTTGTGAATTTGAAAACCATATTAGAGGCATTGGTTCCAAGTTTTTAAGGAAGATGGGCTATGATGGAAAAGGGATAGGAAAGAGAAGACAAGGCATATTGAACCCCATTGTAGCCACACCATGGGTCGAGTATGAAGGCCCATGCTTTGATGGTAGAAGTGAAAATCCCCTGACCATGAAGACCAATTTTGTGAAGGCGAAATACATGATGTGTCGATGTATTTAGTATTGGACAAGTACTTCCACATAATCTCGGTGTCTGGCATGTGGAAGTCATCTTTGTAACCTATCATAAACTTAGGAGTTCACTTTATGAGTTAAATAATTAAAGTGAATGATCTTTGATGCATGAGCATTTTCCCTCCCAAAACAAACCTTGTTGATTAGGCCTAGGGGTCTTTGAGTTTAGCAAGGGAGTTGGTTCCCTAATTTGTTATTATTGTAATTTCCTATGTTTCATTTGGATTATAGAAATAATGCATAGGATAGGGTTTGTTGAGTTGAGGTTCATTTGAATGTAGTCGAATCTACCTTGGTTAGCAGAGTTCAAGAATTTGTAATATTTAAAAAGGTCTTAGGGTGAGTTATAGGTCTCTTGAGTGTTTTATGGATTTGAAAGATCCTATGAGTTGTCAAAGTGAGGATTTTGTGGATTTGAACTAGTTCTGGTTTTAGCATGTACTGTATATTTTGTAAGCCTATGTGCATCAAGAGGGATCAGATTTGGGGTTCAAGTGAGTTAGAGACAAAGAGATTGAGTGTGAATACAAGGCCAATTGAAAAGGGCGAACATAGGCCAACTGAATGTAAACCAGGCCAAGAGAGGCGAGGAGGCCTTATGTAACTTATGTACATATTCATTAATAGAATATTATTGTTTATGGTTTCCTCTGCATGTTGAATTGTTCTTTAACCAATGTGGTGCAGGTTCAAATTGTAATCGATCATCGATCATTGAAGAGATTGATGACCCTAATCGAAGACAATTTGGGCTGATTTGTTTGGAGTCATGGATGAAGAGAGGTCGAATATTGTTCTGCACGCAAGGTGAACTAGAGACTAAGAAACCCTTTGTAAGAATTGAGGAACAACAACCATTAGATCATTTTGATGATGAATATAATCCATTAGATCAAATCTAGAAGGATTATGCAAAGTCCCGACAACCAATGGTGAGAGTAAGATTTGGTCATCCATTCCAGAGCCAGATCGATGGACAAAAGTTGTATCAAGAGTTAGAAGTATGGGGAAGTTAACACAAGGAGGTTTGACATGCATGTAATAAATGGAGTAGTTGGAGAATCTTGATCATCCGATCCAGATCCATATTGACGGTCTTCATTACAACAGACCGTGAAAAACCAAGGTTCTAAGGAATTGGAAGGCCTAAATTTTTTGAGGTCCCAATACTGATTACATCATTTTGACGTATGCAATCACTTAGAGAATGACACGTGGGACATTAAGGAAGTGACACATGTTAGTGTCGAGTTGGAAATTGGCGCATGAAAAAGTCACGAATTTAGGTGAAACGTGGCAGCCTAGTTAGCAGGTGACATGTGGCAGATCCATGTAGGAAACCCCAAGGTGAGCCTTGGAAGCTGTTCAACAGAGATCGACGGTGGAGGTTCAACCCGATAGATCCTAATCAACAATTCTTCTTACAACGGACAACGACTGTCAAGAGTTTTTGGTTGATGAGAAATGTGAAAAGTCTAGATGTCCCGATGACGAGATACATCATGCTAACGTAAAGACGTTCACACCAGAGACGACACGTGGAAGCAAGGTTCTAGAGTATTCAGGTTCCGTGGTGGATGTTAAGGTCTTAACCCGCACATAGGTAGATCAATGTATTAAGATGTAATAAAGGTCAATATTAATAAGGCCTTTCAATAAAATAGAATAAGGCGGATGTAAGAAGACCTAATATAAGCTTCCGCTTCTAGAAGGATCTTCCTCTAGATGTTTCTCTTAATAGACATATTTAGTATAAATAAGGGTCGAGGGTATGAAAACCCTAGCTTGACGATTATTGTAACATAACGCTACTCAATTGGAGGTTTCCCCCTCGAAGAGGCCTATGAACATTGCTTTTTGAATCAAAGTGCTATTTCTATTGCTATTCTTATATCATTTTTGTGTTATTGTGAAGATTATGCTGGATATTTTACTGTTATTCTGCCATTTCTAGCATTTTATTTCTGTTCTGCATATTTTATATATCTGGTATTTTGCAAGTGGTATCAGAGCACTTTCCTTGGTAGAAATTGTGGGTATTTTTTTTTTCCAGGGTAGAGATGTATTCTGGTGTCTTTAAGCCACAGAGATCTGTCGTTACGTGCGTAAACCCGCGGTTGAGGGATTCATACATGTAGGAAATACAAGTGGTTCTTAAGCGCACATTTGTTGGCCACCCTTGTAACCCCTGTTGGTACCCCTTTGAGTGGTAGCGCATCAGACAACACCTGTGTATGGATCGACCTAGATTTCCTGAAGCCCTCTTTAGATAAACCTATCTGTTGCCGGACTGCTATAGTGTCACCGAGAACAACACTTGGGAAGATACTCTCTAGTACTTGGGTAGCCGGGTAGTACAGCTAAGGGTACAGTCTATCCTCCTTATTTAGTGCCCTGAGATATTGGGCCGAGTACTACTGTTGGACCCTGCATGTATATCAGAGAGCTATAGCACAGGGCAAACCCTTGTCTGTACAACCCTTGAATACCTAACCCTTGGGGAACATAAACATAAACATAAACAAATTAAACCGACGAGATCTATTGCCGCTCATCTGTGTTTGGGTTGCCAAGTAAATACACATTTCTTTCTGGTTAAGAATTTGGGGATTTCAGCACTACAACATTCTTCAGACCAAAGTATAACCCCGCAGCTGTAAAAAAAAAAAGTCTGGAATTTTTTTTCACCATTATTTGAGACCTATTCCATTAGATTCATCTCTTCTCCCTTATCACATTCATCCATATCATTTTTCTGCAAAAATTTCTGACCCAGCCCACTCCCTTTTCAGTTCACCCATCCTCATGGCCCATACCCGTAGCTAAGAACTAGAGTCTCACTTCAACACCTTGCAATCTGGTTTCCTCGAGACCCAACAAGAAGTGCAACAACTCAGTGCTACTATTGCCTCCCGTGATGCATCCATTAATACCACCATAAATGCAGCCGTGCAGTCCGCAATGGCGGAAGTCAAACACGAACTGACCACCTAGCTTGAATATATCTTTGCATCACTCTGCACCGAACTCAAGATCCCTACCGATGACTCTTTTCCTGATGCACATACAAAGAATGAAGGTGAAACTTCTTCCCATTCCTTTCAGCCCCATCACTGTCAACGGGACATACGCCTTCCACGGGTGTATGTAACCAAATTTGATGGCTCAGACCCCACTGGTTGGGTCACCCAAATGGAACATTATTTCTCTCTCTACAACATTACAGATGACTTGTCCAAACTCTGGTATGGTGTTCTCCATCTAGATCAAGAACGCTGGCAATGGTGGCAATGGAGAAAAACTTCCCATCAAGGGTATATTGCTTAGACCCAATTTGTGACTGAGCTTTATGAACACTTTGACACTGACACCAACCATTTGGGCCGTTTGACAAAATTGAAGCAATTAGGCACAATAGAAGACTTCATAGTTGCATTTGAGTGCCTGGCTTTTCAAACAGAGGGCATGACTGATGCTTTCTTTCGAGAGTGTTTTATCAGTGGCCTCAAGGAGGAGATTCGGGCCCATGTCCTCATGGCTTGACCTACGACTTGGGTGGAGGCTACTAAAAAAGCTAAAGAAGAACAAAAAAATGTTTCCTCTCAAAACCGTAAGCCTTCTTTTATCCCTCGCCCTAAACCAGTCAACCCCAATACTCCCTCCGCCCCATTAAAGATCCAAAAATTGACCAGGGATGAAATGGCTGAACGCCAACTCAAAGGCCTCTGTTATAGTTTTGATGACAAATATTTCCCAGGCCACAAATGTAAGGAACAAAATATTTTTATGGCCATCTCTGAGGATATTTCGGAAGAGGATGTTGACACTCCCCTTGTGCCCGAGTCACCAGAAATCATTGACATAAACCCTCCCTCCGACCCTCCCGAAGTGGAACCAATCATTTCCCTCAATGCTCTCACCGACTTCTCTGCCCCCCAAACCCTCAAGTTAATCGATTACATCAAGCACCGAAAGGTCATCATTCTGGTTGATAGTGGCAACACCCACAATTTTATTCATCGCCACATTGCCCAAGAAACCCATTACTACATCCATGCTGTCAACAATTTCTAAATCATGATTGCCAATGGTGGTTCTATGAAATGTGGCGGGCGCTGTGAAAATGTGTGTCTCCAAATCAGTGACTACCACCTAAAATCCCATATGTTTGCTATTGACATGGGCGATTGCGACATTGTGCTGGGTGCAGAATGGCTAAGGACTTTAGGTCCCATTCTCATAGTTTTTCAGAAATTAACCATGCAATTCGACCAAGGCGGCCACCAACATAAATTCCAAGGCATCATTGCTGGTTCACCTGAGGTCATTAGTTCTCATCACATGGAAAAACTGCTCAAAAAAGGTCATTCTGGTGTCATTGCCCAACTCCACACCATACAAGCCACAGAGACACCCCCAGTGCCCCAAGACCTCCAAGCCCTCCTTTCTAAACATCAAATGATATTTTCCACTCCCCAAGGACTCCCTCCTTCCCGCGGTGTTTATGATCACTCCATTCCCCTTGTCCCAGGAAGCCTCCCCCCCAATATACGTCCATATTGCCACCCCTTTGTACAAAAAAATGAAATTGAAAAAATGGTCCAGGAACTCCTTATTGCTGGCGTCATCCATCATAGTACGAGCCATTACTCCTCTCCAGTCGTCATGGTAATGAAGAAAGAAGGTTCTTGGAGAATGTGTCCTGACTTCCGTGCTCTCAACAAACTGACCATCAAAGACAAATTTCCCATTCCTGTCATTGATGACCTCCTGGATGAATTGCGTGGCGCCCAATTCTTTACCAAACTTGATCTTCGCTTGGGCTATCACTAGATACGTATGAAAGAGGCCGAAATTCCTAAGACCACCTTTCGCACTCATGAGGGCCACTATGAGTTTTTAGTCATGCCCTTTGGTTTGTGTAACACCCCCTCCACCTTCCAGAGCCTCATGAACCATGTCTTCCGCCCTTTTCTCCGTCATTTTGTCTTAGTTTTGTTTGATGATATCCTCATATATAGAAAAACCTGGACAAACCATCTTACTCACGTGGATCAAGTTCTCCACCTACTCTCTCAACACCAACTTTTCCTGAAACAGTCCAAATGTGCTTTTGGTGCCTCAGAAGTAGAATACTTGGGTCATCTAGTGGGAAAGGATGGCGTCAGGGTGGACCCGAAAAAGATTGAAGCTATGCAAGACTGGCCGCACCCAAAGACTCTCAAAATCTTGTGTGGATTTTTGGGCCTCACAGGGTATTATCGCAAGTTCAGTAAGAACTACAAAAAGATTGCAGTACCTCTCACGACTCTCCTAAAAAAGAACTCTTTCACTTGGACTCCTGCAGCTGCTCAAGCTTTTCAAACCTTGAAGACGACCATGTGCACCACTCCGGTTCTGGCCCTTCCCGAATTCATAAAGACCTTTGTGTTGGAATGTGACACCTCAGGGAAAGGAATCGGTGTTGTCCTTATGCAAGAGGGTTGACCATTGGCCTTCACTAGAAAGCAACTGTCTGAAAGGAATCTGGGAAAACCCATTTATGAAAAAGAAATGTTGGTGATTCTGCATGCCGTTGAGTTGTGGCATCCTTATCTCTTGGGTCAACGCTTCCAAATTAAGATCGACCATCAAAGCCTCAAGTACTTTCTGGAACAACACATTTCCTCCCAGGAACAACAAAACTGGGTGACTAAGCTCTTTGGATATGATTATGAGATCATTTACAAGAAGGGCAAAGACAATGTCGTGGCGAATGCACTGTCTTGGAAATATGAAGACGAAGGATCCCTTTTTTCTCTTTCCTTCATTGTACTCGATTGGCTCCAAGCTGTGCTCCAGGAATGGCTTCAAGATCCCAAAAGTTCGCATCTGATCTAGCAACTGTAGAACAAGGCTCCAGCTCCCCTAGGGTACTCCTGGTTTTAGGATGAGCTTCGATATAAAGGCCACTTGCATTTAAGTAAACAATCCAAGCTCAAATCCACGGTGCTTTCTGAGCTTCATGCTACACCCATAGCGGGGCACTCAGGGTTCACCAAAACATATGACCAAGTCAAACGTTCTTTTTTCTGGGATGGTATGAAACAGGAGATTCGTAAGTTTGTCACTGAATGTGAGGTGTGTCAACGCAACAAGGGAGAAACAGTCAAATCTCTAGGCACCCTCCAACCGCTTCCGATTCCCCTTGCTATTTGGAAGGATATCTCTATGGAATTTATTACAGGCTTACCCAAATCAGGGAATAAATCAGTCATAATGGTGGTGGTGGATCGCCTTTCCAAGTATGCTCATTTTTGCGCTCTTCACCACCCATTTACTGCATCCAAGGTGGCTCAAATTTTCATGGACCAAGTCTTCAAGATTCATGGCATGCCACATTCTATTGTTTGATCGAGACCCAAGTTTCACAAACAATTTTTGGCAAGAACTGTTTAAGCTACAAGGCACACAATTGCATCTCAGCTCAACTTATCATCCCCAGACGGATGGTCAAACGGAAGTTGTCAACAAGTGTTTGGAAACATATATGAGGTGCTTTGCCTCTGAAAAACAACACTAGTGGGCTCAATGTTTACCCCTCGCTGAATGGTGGTACAACACTACATACCATACGACCAATCGCATGACTCCTTTTGAAGTGGTATATGGACAGAAGCCACCTTCAGTTCTCTCATACTTACCGGGTACCTTGAAGGTCCAGGCGGTTGACCAAACACTTACAGTCCGAGAGGATATCCTTCATACCCTTAAAGAGAACTTGGTCATGGCATAGAATAGAATGAAGCAACAAGCAGATCAAGGTCGCTCTGAACGTCAATTTGCAGAAGGGGATCAGGTGTTTCTGAGACTGCAACCATATAAACAAACTTCCCTCAAGGCAGAGTATTTTCAGAATCTAGCACCCAAATTTTATGGCCCTTACACAGTTCTCAAGCGTGTGGCACAAGTCGCATATCAGTTAGCTCTGCCCAGTCAGTCGAAGCTACATCCTGTTTTTCATGTTTCATGCTTGAAGAAGGTGATTGGAACCAGGTGCCAAATTCAACCAACCTTCCAGAGTTAGCTGAAGAAGGATCCATTTGGCTACAACCAGAAGCAGTTTTGGACCAGCGTGAGCGTCACCTGCGTCAGAGAACCATCAAGGAAGTGCTAGTACAGTGGAAAGATATGACTCCAACATATTCCACTTGGGAACCAGCTACCATTCTGCAACAGTTTCCACATCTCAAGCCTTGAGGACAAGGCTATTTTTAAGGGGTCGAACATGTTAAGGTCCTAACCCGCACATAGGTAGAACGATGTATTTGGATGTAATAAAGGTCAATATTAATAAGGCCTTTCAATAAAATATAATAAGGTGGATGTAAGAAGACCTAATAAAAGCTTCCGCTTCTAGAAGGATCTTTCTCTAGATGTTTCTCTTAATAGACATATTTAGTATAAATAAGGGTTGAGGGTATGAAAACCCTAGCTTGAAGATTATTGTAACAGAGCGCTGCTCGATTGGAGGTTTCCCCCTCGAAGAGGCCTGTGAACATTGCTTTCTGAATCAAAGTGCTATTTATATTGCTATTCTTATATCATTTCTGTGTTATTGTGAATATTATGTTGGATATTTTACTGTTATTCTGCCATTTCTAGCATTTTTTTTTTCTATTCTACATATTTTATATATCTGGTATCTTGCAGTGGCCCTATGATTTATATTGAGTTTAATTAAGTATAACCAACGATTGAGACTGGATCTGTAATCCATATCTATGGTGATCCATCGTTGAATGATATCATAGTGGAAGAGATCATGACCATTGATCACCAGCGGGATCAATGGTCCAGATCGTTGCGGACCACGACGTTCAAAAATTTTTGTCTTTTGAGAAGGCATGGAGTCCTGACGTCCTAGGACCTCTATACATGGAAAACATCCTTTGAAGAGTATAGATCAATGGTCTATATTGATCGTGTACATATGCGGAGCTTAACCGACGATTATATCCATTGGCCACATGAATGAGAGCATTGGAAGCTAGCGCTAAAGTTAAAGTGGTTAAGGGAATAAGCACTAGATCACAACATATGGTCATGTGGAAAAGAAGGGGCTTAGAACTAGACAAGAGAAGTGCTTGGTTTAAGCACAAGGTTCTAATAACTGGTTTGGAAGAGGATGAACGTTGGGTTTTGAGCACTATAAATAATCACCTATCTAGATTGGTGCATAATAGAGAGTTGTAGACTCTGTTAATAGAGGATTTTGGGCTAGTATATAAAATCTACGAGAAACTTGAGCTTGAAGCTAAAACAAAGTTAACTCATAACTTTGCACCTGTGGGAAATGGACTTGGTGGGTCACCTATCAATTGGTATCAGAGCGTTGTTGTGTTCTTTGGAAAAGGAATTAGGCTGCTCATTTGAATTTTACAGGGATTTGGAATTAGTACAAAAACATTGGTGGAAAGGAGAGTGAGATATGCAACAAGATATTGCAAACAAAGGGATTCTAGCAATGAATTTGGATAGGATCGCTGTGGATCAACATAACTCCAGACAGAGGAACAATGAGGCCTTGTAGATTTGAGACTAATCCAACTAAGGAAGAAGTGTTAGAGAGAAATTTGGAAGACAAGATCATGGAATGGATCTTGCAAGTAATTTTTTTTATGGTTTGAGATAACTTTGGTTATGAAATATTTATGTTTGCAGGTAGCAGCTGGAGAGATAATATTGTAGCAGCTATTGCAACGAGGAAGATATAACAGAGGAAGAGGGAGAAAGAAAATCTCTTAAGTGAATAATATTGTGGTAGAAAGAAACTTGCAACAAGGTATGTTGTAAAAGCTTCTAGCTGAGTATTGGAAGTGAATAGAACAATAGAAGTTCTCAGAGAAAGTTGAGTAGATGAAAAAACCATAAAAGAGTAGAGGATGCTCAAAAGGTTCAAGAAGAGAGAACCAATAATACAAAGAGTTCAAGCTTAGGAGGAAGCTTGAGATTGTATTAGGTAGTAGGTAAGGAGACTTTCTATAGAGGAGAGGCTTGATGAACCTCACAATGGACAAGGGAAGTTCATGAGGAAAGATATGGAGATGACTACTGATGGTCATGAAAAAGGTTTAGAAAGAAGGCACAGTAGGAGGAAGGAGAATGCCATAGAGTGGTTATAAAGAAGATGAGTGATGAGGAATTTGAAAAGAAAATGTTTGAGTTAAAGAAACAACTCAATTTTGTGGAGCAATTGCTATGGGAAAGTGAGGGAGACCATAGATATGACTAAATACTAAGGAAGAAGAAAGTGAAATTGCATATGTTGTAGATGAAGCTGAAGCACAAAATGTGTGCTACATTGAGGAAAGAACTCAGGGCAGTTGAGTATGGAGTGAAAGTTCACTATTTTGAACCAGAGTAAGGATCGGTCCTTAGAGCATATGAAGATAAGGATGACGATGAGGGATCAAATGAGAGTCTCATGGACTATTGGACACTTTCAAATAAGAATGAGGTTTGATGATGGAAGCATCAAATGGGGCTAGAGAGCCTTATATTTTAAGATCTGATAATTTGTGTATGGTTGTAGGTTTTGTAGATGATGGACAATTATTTGAAGTTGTCTTAAGGGTGAGTGAAGGAACACATAACTCAATTTCTGTTATAAGAGGAGATGAGGCAACATTGTCTCATAAAGTTAATCAAAGGGAAGCCCATATACTATTGATTGTTGAAGGGTAGTTGCAAGGACCCTTTAGTGAAAAAAATATGAGAAAGTTGGTCTGCGGAGATAGCCATGCACATGATCAAGTAGATGAAGAGAAAGAATAAGATGAGGTGCTCATAAACCTTGATGAGGATTTGAAACTATTAGAAGAGATGTCTGAGATAGAAACATTTTTAATTGAGCATGTGTTTACGACATGGAAGTTGATGGAGTTTGCAATGGCGAAACTGCAATGGTGAAAGCATATAAAAAAGATGAAGAACTCATGGAAGAATTGGAGAATTTAGTGTTGCAAGGAGAAAGAATGCCAGAAGCATATGAAGAGACTCAAAAGCATCATATTTTTAAAACTAATGAATGGTGTGTATCGGCAGGTATTCAAGAATATGAAGATAGGTAGATCCATAATTCTATTATCTTAGAGGAAGATACAACATTGTCTCATCCAATTAGTCAAAGAGAAATTTATGCATGCTTAAAAAATGTAGGTGCTAAAGAGGATGGAGATGTACATAGGACAATAAGTTGGCTTGGAGATACTTCAGCTGATGAAGCAGATGAACTTCTGAAATGGGCTATACAAGATTACAATGATGCAAGTATGTAATTTTCCCAAGAAGAAATGACATTGAGGGATAATGATGGTGATAATGATCATTGTTATAGGATCATGGAAAAAGGTATGAAGTGTTTATTACAAATCTGTCATTTTAATCAAATCCAAGAACATAGTTTATTTAATCAATCATGTAGATTAAGAATGCAACTTAAGGATATGGAAGATTGGGCGCATAAATTTTTATTTAGTGAACAATGTTCTCAAAGGGTTGAGGACAGATGAAGTTATGAGGATGAGGAGATGACCACAACCATACACCATTTTTTTGATGAATTGCAGCAGTGATGTGTACAAGCAAGGGGAAATACAAGATATTAAGTTGGATGAGTCATGGAAGCATCTGATAAATATTTCCAAGTGGAAATACCAAAGATAGAAGAATATGAAGAAGAGTAACATGAAAATACAACCTACTGAAGAAAGCAAAGAGTCTCCCAAATAACAAAGTAAAGTATGGGATCTTGGAAGGTTGCTGACAACAACAAGGCAACAATGAGGCAACTGTAATGCATATGGACGACAACATAGATGGGGAAATGAATAGTTGCAACAAAATTTTTGGGATCCATGAGGACTTCAAAAAATGAAGATTCATGATCAGACGATCATGAAATATTTTAACCCTGAGAGTCTAATGCAAGAGCATTTTCCTTCCCAAAACAACCTTCTTGATTAGGCTAGGGGTCTTTGAGTTTACCAAGGGAGTTGGTTCCCTAACTTGTTATTATTTTAATTTCCTATGTTTCATTTGGATTCTAGAAAGAATGCATATGATAGGGTTTGATGAGTTGAGGTTCATTTAAATGTAGTAGAATCTACCTTTGTTAGCAGAGTTCAAGAATTTGTAATATTTATAAATGTCTTAGGGTGATTTATAGGTCTCTTGAGTGTTTTATGGATTTCAAAGATCCTATGAGTTGTCAAAGTGAGGACTTTGTGGATTTGAACTAATTCAGGTTTCAACCTGTAGTGTATATTTTGTAAGCCTATGGGCATTGAGAGGGATCAAATTTGGGGTTTGCGTGATTTAGAGACAAAGAGAGACTGAGTGTGGATAGAAGGAAAATTGTGGCCAAAAGGGTGAACAAAATCCAATTGAATGTAAATCGACAAAGAGAGGTGAGGAGGCCTTGTGTAACTTATGTGCAAATTCATTAATAGAATATTCTTGTTTATGGAATCCTCTGTGTGTTAAATTCTTCTCTAACTAGTGTGGTGTAGGCTCAAATCATAATCGATCATAAAAAAGATTGATGACCCCAATCGAAGACAATTTGGTCTGAGTTGTTTGGAGTCGTGGATGAACAGAGGTCGAACACTTTTCTACGTGCAAGGTGAACTAGAGACTAAGAAGCCATGTGTAAGCATAGAGGAACACCAATCATCAGATCATTATGATGATGAATAGAATCCGTTAGATCAATGCTAGAAGGATTCTGAAAATGGTGAGAGTAATATCTGACCATCCATTCCAGATCCATATCGACGGATGAAATCTGTATCGAGAGTTATAAGTAGTTAACACAAGGAGGTTTGACACACGTGGCATAAGTGGAGTAGCTGGAGAATCATGACTGACTGATCCAAATCCAGATCGACAATCCTCATTATAGTGGACCATAGATAATGGAGGTTTTAAGGAATTGGAAGGCCTAAAATTTATGAGGTCCCGATACCGATATACGTCATTCTGTTGTATGGAGCCACTCAGAGAATGACATGTGGAGCATTTAGGAAGTGACACGCATTAGTGTCCATTTGGAAACTGGAACGTGTTAAAGTCACGAATTTAGGTGACACCTGGCAACCTAGTCAACAAGTGACACATGGAATATTAACGTATGAAACCCTAAGATGAACTCTGGTAATTATTCAAAAAAGATCGATGATGGAGGTTACACCCGATAGATCCTGGTCAATGGTTCTCCTTACGATGGACCACGACCACAAGGAGTTTTTGGTTGATGAGAACCGTGAAAAGTCCTGATGTCCCGATGATGAGATACATCATGTTGACGTAAATGCATCCACACCAGAGACGACACATGGAAGCAAGGTTTAGGAGTATTTAGGTTTCGTGGAAGCCTACGATTTATATTGAGTTTAATTAAGTATAACCAATGATTCAAACTGGATTCTCGATCCAGATCGATGGTGATCCATCATTGAATGATATCGTAGCATAATCAATCATGATTGTTGATCACCAACGAGATCAACGGTCCAGATTATTGTGGACTGCGACCTTCATATTTTTTTGGTTGTTGAGAAGGCATGGAGTCCAGACGTCTCAGGACTGCTATATGTGGCGTACATCCATTGAAGAGTATAGATCAATGATCTAGATTGATTGCATACATATGAAAATCTTAGTCGATAGTTATATCCATTGGCCACATGAACGAGAGCATTGGAAGCTAGCTTTAAGGTTTAAGTGCTTAAGAGAATAAGCACCAGATCAGAACATATGGTCATGTGGACAGGCAAGGACTTAGAACCAAACAAGAGAAGTGCTTGGGTTTAAGAGACTGAGAATCCCTTTGTAAGCATAGAGGAAAAACAATCGCCACATCATTATGATGATGAATAGAATCCATTAGATCAAAGCTAGAAGGATTATGCAAATGGTGAGAATAATATCTGGCCATCCATTCCAGAGCCATATCGACGGATGAAATCTGTATCGAGAGTTATAAGTATGAGGAAGTTAAAACAAGGAGGTATGACACACGTGGCATAAGTGGACTAGCCAAAGAATCATGACCGTTTGATCCAAATCTAGATTGACGATCCTCATTATAGTGGACCATAGATAACAAAGGTTTTAAGGAATTGGAAGGCCTAAAAGTTCTGAGGTCTTGATACCGATATATTCCATTCTGTCGTATGGAGATACTCAGAGAATGACATGTGGACCATTCATGAAGTGACACACGTTAGTGTCCATTTGGAAACTAGCACGTGTAAAAGTCACGAATTTAGGTGACACTTGGAAACCTAGTCAACAAGTGACACATGGAAGATTAATGTATGTAACCCCAAGGTGAGCTCTGGTAGCTATTCAAAAAAGATCGATGATGGAGGTTCCACCTGATAGATCCTGGGCAACAGTTCTCCTTACGATGGACCGCGACCATAAGGATTTTTTGGTTGATGAGAACCGTGACAAGTTCTGATGTCCTGAGGATGAGATACATCATGTTGACGTAAAGGTGTCCACACTAGAGATGACACGTGGAATCAAGGTTTAGGATTATTTAGGTTCCTGTGGAATCCTACGATTTATATTGAGATTAATTAAGTATAACCAACAATTCAGAATGGATCCTCGATCCAGATCAATGGTGATCCATCGTTGAATGATATCATAGCAGAATCAATCATGATTGTTGATCACCAACGAGATCAACAGTCCAGATTATTGTGGAACACAACCTTCAGATTTTTTTGGCTAATGAGAAGGCATGGAGTCCCAACATCTTAGGACTGCCATATGTGGCATACATCCATTGAAGAGTATAGATAGATGATCCAAATTGATTGTGTACATCTGCAGAGCTTAGTCAATAGTTATATCCATTGACCACATGAACGAGAGCATTGGAAGCTAGCTTTAAGGGAATACGCACCATATCACAACATATGGTCGTGTCGACAAACAAGGGCTTAGAACCAAACAAAATAAGCGCTTGGGTTTAAGAGAAGGGTTCTAACAACTAGTTTCGAAGAGGATAAGGGATGGGTTTTGAGCATTGTAAATAAGAACCTATCAATATTGGTGCATAATACAGAGTTGTAGACTCTATTAATAGAGGATTTTGGGCTCGTATAAATAATCTACGAGCAACTTAAGCTCAAAGATGCAACAAATTTAACTCATAACTCTACACCTGTGGGAAATAGACCTGGTGGGTCGCTTATCAATATTTTAGATTAATGTGAGATTGATTAAGTTAAATGCTTAAGTTTGGTGGCATTAGTAACTTAAGTGAGTTGATTAAGTCCTAGTTGTTATATCTAGAGTGAACATGAAATTAGATCTCAGTCATTGATCACTTTAGAGAAGATATATGGTTTGGAATTAGGGTTAACTCAATGAAATAAAAGGCAACCTAGGTGAGAGGATGAGACACATAGAAAGTGAGGAGATCTCATTGTGTGGGTTAAGAGAGTTCATCCAAGTGTGAGTGGGAAGGGTTGAGGAAAGGTGCTAAGGGGCAACAAGGGAGATAACATACATGTGGGCTAGGGTATTGTTACATTGTATTCCTTTGATGGGCCATTATCCCAAGACATGAGCCCAATATTTATAATAATAAATCAAATTGAGATTTGGTTTTCCCTTCAAAGTTTTTCGATGGGGGTTTACCCAAATATGTTGTGCAATGTGTTGGTTTGAGTTTTTATGCTTTCACTAATATTTGGTTAAGTAACCTAGCTATGTTGTTATTAAATAAAGTGATTTTATTTTGGAATAATCACCTGGTGCTAGCTTCATATAAATTAACATGATGGAGTTGGCATGCTCATTAGGAGAAAGAGCAAGAAAAAATGAAGGTGGCAGCCCACTACCACCTCAACCTTCCCGTGACTGATTGAAGAAGGGTAGTGATGAGAAGATCTTGAAGACTCATCTTTCACCATCACTCCGAAGAAGAAACAAGCCAATTAGTGGAGTCAAGAAGAAGAATAAGATCAAGAGGTCTTCATCAAACAAGACATGTATTTTTTGTCATTGTTGCAAGAGGAGAGGCCATGACGTTTCTAACTATTGGTACATGGAGGCATGCTCATTTTGTGGAAAGAAAGGTCATCATGAGGCAACTTTCTGGGAGAAGCAAGCCACATGCCTCAAAACATATTGCTATCAAAGGAAGAATGGCAAGAAGATTTCTCCAATCAAACAATGAACTCAAAAGAAAATGGAGAGGAGGAGTATGTCAAATAGTCCTTATAGCAGCAACAAGACATTTTTCCACCAGTACAAGTTGAGTGGACATTGAGAAGTGAAGTGTTGGTGACTCTGAAACGTTTACATCCATGATTCCCTTTTGTTACAAGACCTGTAATGTGGTTAGATATAGAACACATTATCACCAAAGAAGACAATTGCACCAAAATAAGTATGCCAAATAATGTTATGGATAAAGAAAATCAATCGGCATGCTTACCAAAGAAAACTCCCAATCCTGGATAATTATGCATGGTGTACATATATATGATGTATAATGTAAATTCCCTCTTCATTGGAATGGGTCTTGATACATCATATACCTTTATCCCTTCCCATAATTTCTTCAATTCATTGATCAATGTTGAAGGTAGACATATGTTGTCTTCATTTGTATTTTACCAATAACTATAAGAGCCAACATAAGATGTTCATTCGTTACATAAAATCATAGGGGGGTATAGTTATTGATCACTACCATTGGCCAAAAAAAATATTTTGTGTTTTGGAGGGAATATGGGTTAACTCCATCCATGGCTATGCTCATTTGAAGACTTTGTACTTCATCCTTGAATTTATCAGGCCATGTATCCTCTATATGCTTCATGGCTATTTAATTTGTTGAGGTTTGCGTAAGTTTTTTCTCACTTCTGTGTGAGGCATGAGACCCTTGCAACAATGATAATTCTTTGCAATGAAATATCCTTTGAATCCTTGGGACTATAAGCATGTGCCTCAATATCTTATGAGGATGACGATATGCCTTATCCTTTTGTGATTTCTGGTGCCTGCAATGCTCACATTCTAGACATATGTTTTTGTTTGTGTATTCACCTTTCTAAAGAATACAATCCTTTGAACATGCATGGTATGATATGTACTCAACACCCAACCTTTTTAACAATTGTTTTCCCCATTCGTAGCTATAGGAGAGGACATTATAATTTGGAGGTACCTTATCTTTGAATATCTTTTAATTATTAGGCATTATAACATTTCCATTAAGTACACTTAACTTCCATTTTCATTGGTAATTATGTAACAAGATTCATTAAAATATAGGGTACCCAATGGTTATTTACCTTAGTAGTGCTGAGAAACATGCGTTTGACATACTATACATTGCTTTAAAGTTGTATAATAATATTGTTATTCCTAGTTGGGTAGACCTTGACCCATGTAGAAAGAGAGGGGTGGTGGATGAATATTTCTGGATTTTGAAAAAGGTATTGATGATATGGGCATTGTCCCCTACCTCATCTTATTGGAATGTGCTTAACAAAATTCCCTCCATGGGATGGGTATATATTAAGAGATCATCCATACCAATCTATATATCATTTGTCTTCATCCCCAACACATGAAGAATTAATGTTATGATAGATGTTATGAATTGGTGACCTAGGACATAGTGGGAATTGAATAGGTGGTTGATTCAATTGTGCATACCTGGTGGTTGACTCAATCGTGCTTGGTATGCTTCCTCTCCAAGTTGTGATTGTTTAGGAACCTTCTCTCGAATTGAAATTATAGTGGGGTGCAGTCATAGATGATAGACACATTTCTTTTCGTTTGAATCCTAACTAAAAAAATATTGAACATTAAATTGATGATATCAGTAAACACAATACATTTAATATGTTCAAACATTAGAACATACATTTATTATAAAAATGTCAATTTTTTCCAACACACATGCAACCAACCACTATGATAAGACAAATCCAATTAATAAGCAATAAATTTACATTAATTCCATTGAAAATCCAAAATCCAATTACTCAATAATATTTTTCCTATGCCCCATTGAGACGACTAAAGGTAGTCCCAAAAGAAACTTCCTTGGACAAGCAATTTGTTGTTTACAAAAGTTATAGTTTATTAAAAACTTGCTACTAAGAGACAAACTACTTAATGTATGCAAAACAACAAATATGGATGCCTTCCTTTTCATACATAAATCTTTCATGTCATTGGAGTGTTCTTCAAATAAACAATTCGCATTGAACATTGAGAACCTAGAATTATATATGGATCTCGAAATGTTTCCATGAGCGCATGGGTGAGCATCAATATATAACAAGTTCTTCATATTAAAGTTTCCAGAAGCATAATTGTTCATGCACATACTATACATGGACATGTCAAGTTTGTATTTAATAGTATATAAGTAATTAGATTAAATATAAAGAGGACCAAAAAATCGTATAAGTGCTACTAACTATTTAGTAGGAACAAACACATGTAAAAAGATAAATAACCGAAGATCTGCAACATCTATTTTAAACATGGCAATCATGTAATTATGACCACAAAAGGGGAATTCGGTCCCAACATTGGGCACAAGTAGGGAATATGGCCAAACACCATATAAATCACAATTGTAATAGGCTTGGTATTTGATTTGTAGATGGATATGAAGAGAGAAGTCATCGCTTCCCTCCAACAATTGAAACGATCTTTGTGTGTACCTGGACATTGTTACTCTTAGATTGTACAACTTTTTGCATCTTCGAGTAGAGATGTTTGGGTAGCATTGATATTTTTCTTCGGATTAGACTCTTGGTTGAATCAAGTACAAAAGGATATAGGTTGGTCAATTTCAGATGAAATATTTTTTTTTTCTTCCAACTTTTAAAAAATAGAGCATATGGAAGTGTTCCTACATGTTTTTTCTATATAACTTATTGGATCTTTGATCGCAGTGGGAGGTATAAGACTATCAACTTTGGGTAGTTGGTCATTGACATGATGGGACAATATGAAATGCCAAAGATTCACCTTCAACACCTTACATATTGAACAACCACATACTATTGGGATGTCATAAAAGAAATCTAGTTCTTGGTGAAGTACCATTGGTCCATGATTGTTTCTAGAATATGGCATGCTATTGTTGGTGGGGTAAAGTGGCTCTCCATTTTTTTCTACCATATACTTGCGTTATATTTCTCTAGATAAAAACTTACAACAATTTTTTATTGATAGAATATCTTACGCATACGAACTTGATATTGAATCAAGATCATGTGAAATTCAATTCATAATTGTTCAAATGCATGTGCAAAGATAATGCAAATTCAATCACTAATCAAAATATAAATAAAATATAAACTTATTGCAAATGGAATGAAGAATTTGAATAATTTACCATTTGATATTATCACTTATCCCCCTTGCATTTGAGCCAAAACTACAATAAATACATGTTTTCACTCTTAAAAGAAAGTTTGAGAAACATGCAACATTCTAACTTAAAATAGTCTTTCGAAGGCCTTTTTAAAGTACATTATGCACCTAGTTCATGTTCGACAACACAAGTATTCCAATAGAGGACGAACACCTTCAGTAAACACTCACACAACCAGATCAAAGATCAACGCACTGATGTTTTGACATGGTAAAACCCCTACGGGGAAACATTCATGACCCCAACCAACGTGACCACTTGGAGTAGTTTATTAATGCAAAAGAAAAAGATTACATAGAGATTTTACAAGAGATTTTCTCACAATCGATCATCGCCAAATGACCCTCCATGCTCTTTAAATAGAGATCATGGACCAATCGGGTGCTAAGCCACATATCAATGGCCATTAAGATCGAGGATAATATGAACCGTCAGATCGCTATGTCAGGAACATATCATGATCGTCGAATTTCCTAAATACAAATGCATACTAATGCATACTAAAGAAACACACTTTTACTTAACGACTCATTAGACCAAGTAGATCTTAACTAACTCCTAAGTGTCTAAATATCCTAACACCCCCCCTTAAGAAAAACTTGTGATAATATTGAAGGATTTACAATAGTGACACAATAGGAGAAGCAAGGAGGCATTAGAGCCTATTCCCCCTTGATGACAACTTCGTGAATTACTAACATAGATTGAAGTTTGGAAAACTTCGCTTCTGTAAGAGACTTTGTGAAAATGTCTGCAACTTGATCTTCTGTAGGGAAAAATAACACTTCAATAACTTGATCATGAATGAGCTTTCTGATGAAGTGCATGTGTAGCTCGATGTGTTTTTTGTGCTTATGTTGAGCTGGGAATTTAGCAAGTTTGATGTCACTCTGATTGTCGCACCAAAGGTTGATCAGATGTTTCCGCTGGAATCCAAAATCTAAAAGGATCTGTCGAAGCCACAAGGATTCCTGACTTGCATTTACCGCTGCTCGATACTCTACTTTTGCTAAATAAAGTGCAATATCCTATTGTTTCTTACAGTCCCAAGTGAAAGGTCCTGAACCAAGGCTGAAAACATAACCTGCAGTAGAATTCCGATCATCAGGGTCGTCGACCCAATCTGAATCAGTGAAACTAGCCAATAAAGGAGTCCCCCCTGAATTGTAATGTATCCCGAATTGAATTGTACCATGAACATACCAGAGTATCATTTTAGCTACTTTCCAATGGATTTCATGGGGTGTTTACATATACCGGGAAACAAGACCAACAACAAAGGAAAGATCAGGATGGGTATGAGTCAAGTATAAAAGGCTACCAACTAATTGATGGTACAAGGTGGCATCAAATTCTAGAGAAGTACATGTGGCAACAAGCTTGACTCCAAATTGGAAGGGAGAAGGGGTTGGTTTACAATCTTCCATGTGAAAGCGACGAATAAGGTAACAAGCATACTTAGATTGGGAAAGAAAAATTCCTTCATTGGTTTGCAAAACTTGGAGGCCAAGGAAATAGTGCAAAAATCCTAAGTCTATCATTTCAAATTTCTTCTTAAGGCTGGTTTTCACATGGCTTACAAGTTTTGAGTCACTACCAATAAGGATAAGGTCATCAACATAAAGGACACGGATTATGAGATGTCTTCCTACTTTCTTGGTATAGACATTAGGATCAAAATGACATCTAGAGAATTCGGTGTCAATAATAAAGGTGTCCATTTTGGCATACCAAGCTCTGGGAGATTACTTAAGACCATAAAGATATTTCTTGAGGCGAAAAACAAGGATAGATTCATTCTGGACATAGCCAGGAGGTTGTTCCGTGTATATTTCATCTTGCAAATCCCCATGCAAGAAGGCATATTTAACATCCATCTGATGTACCTCCCATTTATGTGAGGCAACAAGGTAGATGTAATTCATTTTGGCTACAGGGGAAAAGGTTTCATTATAGTCAATTCCTTCGACTTGGGAAAATGATTTGGAAAATAATTGAGTCTTGTGTATTTCAACACTTCCATCTAATGGATACTTAGTTTTGTAGACCCATTTACATTTGACAAGTTTTCTTCCTTTTGGAAGAGGTACAAGATCCCAAGGATCGTTTTCCATTAAATAACGATACTCTTCATTCATTGTTTTATCCCAATATGGATGACTTGAAGCTTCTGCAAATGTCTCTGGATCACGAGTCTCTGAAACTTGAGCCAAAATAGAAGAGTCTCTCTAGAATTGTGAACATGTCCGACGCTGATCTAAAGGATCACCGACAAGATATCCAATTGCTTCTCGTGTTGAACGAACCCATCTAGGAAGTGACAATGTTGGTGCTCGTTGAGGTTCATTAATGGACTCATATGGAGGAATATGAGCAGGTAGAGGTGGATTTTCATCCTCACTTTTATCATCTAAAGAAGAAACCAGAATAGGAATAGAAGAAGGCACAAATGTTGAAGATGGCTCGCAGGTCGAAGAAGGCAAGTCGTCGAATTTGGCTTGCAGGCCAAGGAATTTTCATCAAATTTAACATATCTTCTAATAATAATTTCATTACAATGTGATTGGAAAAGTCTATAACCTTTGACATATTCAAAATAACCAAAAACTATACACTTCTCACTTTTAGGCTGCAATGCTTTCCTTTTCTCATCAGGAATGTGAGCCTATGCTATACTGCCAAATACACGAAAGTGACTTACATCTGGTTTAATTTTAGTCCAAGCTTCTCCTGGTCTTTAAGAGTCTTTGTGGGAGTGTGATTTACTATGTAATTTGTACAGTTGATGGCTTCCTCTCAATACTTTAGATTTAATCCCTTAGATTGGATCATAGAATTAACTGTTTCTTTTAATGTGCAGTTCTTTCTCTCAACAACACCATTTTGTTGTGGTGTATATGGAACAACGTGTTTCATTTGGATGACCTGTGTAGTTTAGTAACTTGAAAAATTATTGTTTACATATTTGCCTCCATTATTTGTTTTTAACCTTTGAATTTGAAGTCCAGATTGCTTTTCTACAAGGGCCTTGTAGGCCAAAAACTTGTCAAAAGCTTTGCTCTTAAGTTTTAAAAATTAAAACCAAGTACGTTTGGAAAAGTCATCAATGAAAGTTAAGAAATAATTGCACCCAGAAAAAAAAGGAGAAGAAAGTGGACCACACAAGTCACTATGAACAAGTTGCAAAGGGCTTGAGGCATGCCAAGAGGCACGTTTGTCAAAACTGTCCCGATGATGTTTTTCTAGAACACAACTGACACAAACACCATCTCAACATGAAACAATAGGAAGACCAGTGATCCAAAAAGGATCCAGAGAAGTCTAAGAACAACTCATAACTCGTAGAGTCAACTTAAGACGCTCAGGATGGCCTCAACAAACAAAGAAAGCGAAACAATTCAAGTTCCCAAAACTCAGAGAAAATGAAATTATCACAAAGAGCGCGTTGCAAGATTTCTAACGGCGCAAATGACTCATCAAACATAGTTATATCGAAATATATTCATAGTCAAAGTTTGGTCAACCTAGCCTAGCCAACAAGGGGACGAGTCAACATTTGTACTGCTGACATCAACATCCGTACAGTACATGTGGCAGGAGAAAAAGGTGACATGTGTCATGCTGATGTCAACATGGTGACATGGCAGCACCAGAGGCTGCCACGTGGCAGGAGAAAAATGTTGAAATAATGTAACTGCGAAGAACATTCTTATTATTATTGGATTAAATCCCCATTGTGGATTAATCATGTCATTATTATTATTATTATTGTTATTGGATTAATTCCCATTGTGGATTAATCATGTCGGTAATTGTATAAGGACCAAATCCCCTTTTGCGGATTGGTCATCGGACAATTACAAAGGGCAGAATAAGAAGTCGGCCCCAACAGTTATTATGGAAGACCCATAATTAATTAAAGGTGGGTTTACCCACCCAGAGTGAGAGGTCGACCCTGCCAGTTGTGACCTTTCACACGTGCCAATCTTGTATAAATAAGAGGCTAGCGCCTCACTTGAAACCCACAACTCACTTGCTCATTCTCTTATGAGGCAAGCTGCAATTACCAGATGGAGAGAGGGAGAAGAGTGGCACATCTCTTGGAGAGGACTTTCTGTATTGGTTTGAGTTATGTCTTGAACATTTTATAAGCTATTTATGACAAGGAAGTTTCTACTGGGTTTTCTTCCCCTAGAGGGTTTCCCAGGATAAATGTTGTGTCTCTTATGAATGTGTATTTCTCGGTGATCTTGTTCTTATTATGCTCTTATCTATTGAAATGAAAAGAACTATAATAATGGCATAAACATTAACATGGTTTCAGAGCCAACCTGAAGAAAGCATTATTTGCAAGAGGAAAAATGTCACTGTTGCAGCACTTGCAAATTAGGGTTTTGAAAAAGTATCTCTTTTCATCTCCCTAACCTCCTAGAAAGCTGCACCCTCCCCCAAGGATCAATTTGTCACCTAGAACACACCTTTTCAGTGGCTGTATCTCCCAGAAAGTGAAACCCTAGTTTCACAAAAGTATCAGAAGTACCAGAAAACCAGTACCAGAAGTACCAAAAGTACCAGAGTACCAGAAGTACCGGAAGTACCAGTCTAGAAATCCACAGATAAGATTTGACGGGGTAAAATTTGGATTTTCTCAAATCTGAGGACACCAGGTTACTCGCCTCAGCCAAGTGCACCTCCTGGTAAGGTCAAAATTTGATTTCGAGCATTTTCAATTTTTGGTTATTTTTGTTGCCGAAAGTACAAGATGTCTGCAAGCACAAAGCTTGTTGAGAAACTAGAAGGCATAGACAACTTCCGTGCCTAGAAGTATAGGATTGGTCTGATCCTATCAAGATTTATCAAAGAATAAGTGGAGGAACCTGAAGATGCCGTAGAGAAATCAAAGCATCAGAAGGACTCAATCAGGGCTCAGAGAATCATTGCAGATTCAATCAAAGACCACCTGATCCCGTATGTATCGTCAAAGAAAACCCCAAAGGAGATGTTTGATGCTCTAAGAAAGATATATGAAGGAAATAACATCAATTGAAAGATGAATCTCAGAACTCATCTGAAGAATACCAAGATGCAGAAAGGAGAAATGATTCAAGAATATTTCTCCCGAATCTCTGAAATAAAAGAATAGTTGAAAGCGATTGGAGACACCATCGACGAAGACGAATTTGTAATAACTGCCCTAAATGGTCTTGCAAGACCTTGGGATGATTTCATCCAGTTAGTATGTGGTAGGAAGGAAAAACTACAGTTTGAAATCCTATGGGAAGAATGCACCCAAGAAGAGACAAGGGTAGCCAACCATGAAGCACTACTAGCAAGGGACGATGATCAAGCCCTAGCTACTCATACAAAAGGAGGAAGGAAGAAACCCTATTTCAAAAGGGAATCTCAAAGAGAACCACAACCATCAAACAAGTTCAACAATCAAGAATCTCATTCAAGAAATTTTCAGAAGAAAGGACAACGCAAGGGACGAGATCTCTCATCTATACAATGCTATCATTATGATAAGATGAGACACAAGGCGAATAATTGTCCAGTCAAAAGAGAAGAGTACAAGAGGGAGCACAAAAGGCAACATGCTCACATTGCCAAAGATTAAGAACCACCTATGAATATGATTAAGGACCATGTCTTGATCTCATCTCTCTCATGATCTGTATCACCCGGAGAGGACACATGACTCATTGATAGCAGTGCATCAAAGCATATGACCGGTAAGAAAAATACTCTCTCTTGTATTTCAGAAAATAAGTTTTCTCAGAAAGTAACTCTTGGAGATGATTATCAATATCCCATCAAGGGAATAAGAGAATCAAACTACAAGCTAGATTCAGAAAACTCAATAACAATGAAGGACGTACTCTATGTACCGGGCCTAAAGAATAACTTACTCTCCATATCATCTTTAGACAAGAAAGGCTATAGAGTTGCCTTCATAGATGGAGAAGTTCTTATGTGGGCTAAGGGAGAAACCTTAAATGAAGAAATTGTCATTGGAAGTGAAGAAAATGGTTTATATAAGCTGAAGGGTCACCCATAAACTACTATGACCCATGCCATCGAAAACTCATGCAAACTTTGGCATAGAAGATTGGCCCACATCAACTACAAGGCACTACCTTACATATGAAAAGCTGTCACAGGTTTACCAGAACTCAAGGTTGATCAGGAAGGCATATGCAATGGATGTGTGCAAGGGAAGAACATCAAGAACCCTTTTCCAAAGAGGGACAACAAAGCAGAAGGAGCATTGGAACTCATCCATTCAGATGTGTGTGGCCCAATGCCA
>ML794172.1:181826-201143 GCA_009831015.1 Picea engelmannii
AATCAAATATCCATGGAGCATAGCTCTACATTGGCCTGGACAGCTGATTAACGTGAAAGTGCAAAACCCAAGTCTAATGAGACTTTTCCATCTGCCTTTATTCCTGTTCAACATGTCTTTATCATGCAGGTTCTATGTGATCCAAGGCAGAGCCAAAGTATTTCCTGCTATTCAACATCACACAAATCCAGGTATCATTGAAATAGACCTATCCAAACTCGATTGCTTATCTGGCAACGCGACAGTTATGGGAGATTTGAGGGGAAAGCATCCACTGAAGTAGAGATTATTTCTTTGCTCTGCAAACAATAGTGCCAATCAACAACTCCACAAAGCTATATGTATCCCAATAGCTCTTTCCACGTCTACAACTACTTCCACGTTGTCAGGTTTATAAGCAACAACATTTAATTGTTGGAGATGCATGCATTATTCAACAATCCTTCACAGAGGTCGGGACTCCTCCACGTAGATAATTAATAATCAACTCTTCACACGTCTGCAGACTACTCTTCCTGGCTCATGCCCAGATACATCACCGAGCTTAAATTCCATCTTGGTCATACACTTAATTTGAAGACCCTTTCAATGTTGGGTAGGCAGAATGATCTTGAATTGCACCAGAAAATCTACAAATGAATTCGGCCACTTTTCCCTCTAACACAAATTATCTCTCCATGATGGCTTTTAGCAGCAAACAACTTCGTTGCATATGTATCTTCTTTGAATAGCAACAATATGTACACATGCGAAAATCAAAATGACCACATAATTTTGTGCACTTACTACGGAGAATTCGGTGTCCCTTGGATGGCAACGGCGGCGTGTGAGCATATAGCACTCAACTCATGTCCCTTGGATTGAAACGATGTTCAAGGTAATTCTTAAAGAAACAAAATATAATATTACCACAACTCCAGCGAACAGAACAATCTGGTGCGAACAAGCAGCATGTAGGCAGCAACAGCAAGTTTGCAGCACCAGAATGCCTTTGACCATGTTGAAAATGACCCCCACGTTTTGGTGTTGGGCCAGCTACACTTGTACTAATTCGACTGCCAGAGACCACAGTAGAGGAATCATCAACAGGTTTAGTCCAAGCTGATGAAAGTGCAACAAGTCTGATATTTGTCTCTAGTTTCAGAAGATAATATTTGACTTCTGCCACAGTTGAAGCTTGTTCAATAGACTTGCGCCAATGTTTTCTGTAGCACGGATTCTCCCATGGACCCTCCAAAAGGCCGTGTAATTGATCCTCCATGTACAATATGTAGGCTACAATGGCTGGAAAATGACCATCACCATTCTTTGTTGGACGAAGGCCACCTTCCATCCGTGTATCTCCTGTCATAATATGTTCAAAAACTATATTCAACAAACAACGGCTGCGACTACCCGGACTTGACTTGCACACAAAGCACCATCCACATCCTTCCTTTGGCACTTCCATAATTTTCTTACTCAAACATGGCCAACATAACTGTACAGCCTCCCTGGAAAATATCTTTACATGTTCTACAAGTGTTGATGATGGAGATTTCTTCGAAGATAATCGTACATTGACTCATTGAAATTGAGCACCTTTGACTGCTAAATTTGCAGCTGCTGATGCAACCATATCACCTAAAACATATTGATTGATATATGCATTTGGATGTAAGGTCACTTCCCTATTTGAATGATTACTATTAAAACGTTTTTGGTCAGCTATAGAGTCAGTGCCCATATCAGACTACTTTACTTGTTCCACTTGGACAGCTGCACTGCCAACATATGTTTCAGTAAGTAGTTCTTCCTGTAATGCACTGTTTTTAGTAAATCCAGGACTACAATGAGAACCTAAATTAGTTAAATGCTGCTCATATTCCAACGCTTTGTATCTGAGCTTTCAGTTTCATGATAATAGTTGCGCTGTCATAATGTAACTCTTTTGCATGATAAATTAATCTTGCTAATTCTTGTATGGTAGCCTCTGCCTCCTGTATTGTAACCGGGCTTCCTGTTGTAGCTGCTTTAGTAATTGACAATCCCTAATATGGTGTATCGCCAAGAATCTGTGTCTTCTGAAAGATAACACAAGTTTTTTTAAAAACAACTCTAACATGCAACCATCATCAGTGAAATTCATTAACTCGGTATTCCCGCTGTAAGGACAGAGTGAGGCTATTTTTCGGCTGGGTTTGTTTACATCTCATGGAAGAAAATTCGCGAATAAGAAACAGTATAAAAATTTAATCCCAATAAAGCATGCCGATAGACAGAAAATTAGGTAAGGCAATCCATTAGATTCCCGGGAAATATTATCACCGAGATCTTGGTGAAAAAATTTTACAGTCAACATCACCACGAAAAACAACCTCACAACTACCCGCAAGAAAATTCTCATCATATTTTGAGTAAAACATGATTGTTGTTAAAACTAGCATCGAGAGAATCGACTCATACGGATCGATCTGGTTATGACATCGGAGGAGTTGGTCGATGAGTCGAATGCAACAGAACCATGGGAGCTAAATGCTATCATCCCTAATCCGGAACTGTATGCGCTAGGCAATCTTTATTTTCTATTGCTTTTGTAGGTTTCAGTATGGAAGGATGAATACTAGCGAGGAAATTACATTTGTAAGTTTATCATTTAACTATTGTTGCAGGTTGCGGGTTTAAGATCAGAAGATTTCAAGTGGTGAAGGCGGAGATAGAGTGTGAGAGGCCGAAGAATAAAGTCTCTACTACATTCTATCTTGATGTGCTAAAGTTTTTGCAGGGTTATTATTTAATTGCTTGTTGTAATGAAATTCAAAACCAGAAATGAACCAATTCAAAATTTCAAAAACCCAGTTCAATCGATTCCAGGCACAGTTCAGCCATTGTAACAGTATGAAACAAATTTCACTGTTTTAGCATGGGATTTACAGTTTCAGTTTGTAAGAGTGCAAAAGATTATTTGCATGGATTCACAGACCAGTTCTAATGTTGGTTATGTTTTATTTGCAGATCTGAGCTCAAGCTGTGATTTGCAGGTTTCGAATTGCAGGGTTTAAGCCAAGCTATGCAAACAATTTGGTTATGACATAGTTGCAGCCAGTGTTTCAACATATAGTGACAGTGTTTCAGCATATAGTGACAGAGACTGTTTCAGCAGATATATATATATATATATATATATATTTTTATTTTTTTTTTCGTTTTGTATTTTCAGAAAATAAAAAAAAAAAAACTTTTAGAAATTTTAATTTGCAAAAAATGGAAGTGGGATAGTGACGCTGTTTCAACTGCTGTTACAATTGTTGTTTCAGCTGTTGTTTCAGTTGCTGTTACAGCTGTTGTTCCAGCATCACATGTTTATTCTTAATTGTTTTCTTTTTGCAAACGGAGCAATTAGGCATCGTTATACTTCCTAAAAAAAACATTATTAGTCATCCCTACTTTCTGATCCTCGCGGTCGCATGAAGCGCGGAGGAGAGCATACTTATTCCTAAGAAAAGAACGGAAAGTGAAAACTGAAAATGAAAGCCTACCTATTCTATACTAATTAGAAATTAGAAAGTAGTTACATGTAATTAAATTTCCAGTGAAGCCATTCATGTAATAGTAGTATGCATATGTTCTCTTCCAATTTCACAAATGATAATCGGGAATATACATAAATATACAAAAGATAATCGGAAAACATTTGAAACTCTAAATTATCAAAAGAGAAAGAAAAACTAAATGATTCTAACCTGGTACCTGCTTGAAACCATCGTTCGATGAGGCTCTCGTAGGCGTAAATTGTCTCTCTCAGATCATGCTGCAGCTCCTCATTGTCCTCCTCCTCCTCTTGTTCACATTCTTCATGTGTTGATTCATTGTCTGTTTCTGGCGGAGTAATTAAGCTCTTGGCTGCTATCAAGATCTTCTCTTCTAGAGAAGAGGAAATCCTGGCTTCCGCAAGGATTTGAGTGAGTTGTTCCAAGCTTATACTCATAGTTAAACCATGTTAAAAAGAAGAAGGGATTCTTACAGCATCCAAATCAAACTGAAAATCTGAAAATCACACTTGCTGAAACACTCTTGAAACAAACCACTCTTGTTGAAACACAAAAAAAACACTCTTCACAGTTGCGAGAACCCATTGCTAATTGAAATGATTGACACACATTGAAAGCTATCTATCTCCTAATAGAGAACAAGACCTTCTAATCCCTTCCATTAAGCAGGGACCCTTAATCCAGTCTCTGATTATCACTCTTGCATAAAAGGAAATTGATACCTCAATCCCTTGTGCTTCCCCGGTAATGACGCCAAAATGTTAGGCGAAATATATGTCGTTATAATAACATTGTAGTACTTGCCCAACCATTTAATTGTCAACCCGGGGTACATAGACTAATGAAGCACGTGCACTGTTTGTGCAGGACTGAAGTAGAACTAATCTAATCTAATCTATGTTGCTGAAATCAAACTAATGTAAGAAAGCATTGAAACACTAACTAGAAAAGCATGAAATTGCATAAGGGAAATACAACATGTGAAGAGTTAACAATAATGACATATGTGAGCTCACACAATAAGACGATGTTGAATTACATTACAAGAATCAAATCAATATTCATGAAACAATAATGAAAGTATGAATCAATGAAACCAAGCTAAGAATCCCTTTCCTTCATCAAAAGCTAATCAAAATCTAATCTTCATTCTAATGATCTAATTCCTAATTGAATTATAACTGAATCCTAATTGAATTCTCATGAAGAGAGAGCACTCCCTTATATACATGAAGAAGATAATCATCTCATAATTGCAGATCCACTATTCTCTCAACCACTCTCAACTACTTTCCCATTATTACAAGATTTGATCCCTTTAAATCCTCAGACATATCTCTCATATATCTTAGTTAAGATATTCTAACCAAATCTCCATGATCTTCTCCTTGAAAAGAGGCTTGAATAATTATCTCCCTTGGAATGATGAAAGAGATATTCGAGAAGTCTCTTTGAATTAATCATCCACATATTCCTACACATTACAAAGCTCACACATAATTGAGATATATGTGGAAACATGTATATTTTCTAATATTTAATCATAAATTCACTTTTGATACTAAAATGAATAAAGTGGAAAATAATAATGTGAAACCCAAATGTATTTATGAAAATGATATGACGAAGGTTTACTTAGGCGATGAAATGTAAGGAATAGTGAAGGGAAAGGTGGATGAAAATATGACATTTCTGAGTCCCAACACTAGCAAACGAGTATAGAAGAATCATCCTTCAGATCAGATTATTGGAAACAAAGATGCAGGAGTTGAGACTAGAAGAAAAATTTGTTCACCAGAACAAACACACCTAGCACTCTTACCTACAATTGAACCAAACTATTTTGAAGAAGCCAACAAGGATGAATTTTGGAATAAGGCCATGAATGAAGAATTGGATCAAATAGAGAAAAATGACACTTGGGAACTGGTTTCAAGACCAATTCCAAGACCAAAGAATAAGAATGTGATCGACACAAAATGGGTTTTCAGGAATAAATTAAATGAATATGGACAAGTTACAAGGAACAAAGCTAGATTGGTATGTAAAGGATATGCACAGATTGAAGGAATCAAATTTGAAGAGACATTTAACCCAGTTTCCAGAATTGAAGCAATCCGGTTGCTTTTAGCCTATGCATGCTCCGGAAATGTTAAAGTATATCAGATGGATATAAAATCAACTTTTCTGAATGGGGAACTTGAATAAGAAGTCTACATTGAACAACCAAAAGTATTTTAGTTGTCAGAGAACACAGATTATGTGTGTAAATTAAAGAAGGCATTGTATGGTCTAAAACAGGATCCTAGAGTATGATACTCTAGAGTGGATAAGTATCTGCAACAGGTAGGGTTCAGAAAAGGAAGTGCAGACAATAACCTCTACATCAAGTAAGTGAAGACAATATTTTATTAATTTAAGTTTATGTTGATGATATTATTTTTGGTAGTGATGATGACAGGTTAAGCCAGAAAATTGCAAAAGATATGAAAAATGAATTTGAAATGTTGTTACTTGGAGAACTATCCTTCTTTTTGGGACTTTAGATACATCAACGCAACCAATGAATCTTTATTTCTCAAACCAAGTATATCAGAGAAATGCTAAAGAGGTTCAGAATGGAAGATTGCAAACCAATTATCACTCCCATGCAAACCAGTTGCAAGTTGAACAAAAATGATGATTCAAAGTCTACATATCAGAGGCAATACAGGTCAATGATTGGAAGCCTACTATATGTGAAAACATCCATACTAGATGTAAGGCAGACAGTTGGACAAGTGGCACGATTTCAAGCAGCACCAAAGGAGTCACATGTGTTAGTAGTGAAGAGGATTGTCAGATATCTCAAAGGAACAAAAGAGTTTGGATTATGGTATCCAAAAGGAAAGGATCTATCACTTATTGCCTAGATAGATGCATATTGGGCAGGTTGTATTGATGACTGACGAAGCACTAATGGAGCAACGTTATACTTGGGTGAGTGTTTAGTATCATGGCTAAGAAGAAACAATCATCATTATCTTTATCTACAGCCGAGGCAGAGTATATTGCAACAACATCATGTTGTACACATGTTATTTGGATGAAAAAAACTCTGACACATATACAGGTTGAGTATGATGAGACCATTCCAATCTATTGTGATAATATAAGCACCATCAATATCTTGAAGAAATCGGTGATGCACTCCAAGATGAAGCACATTCTAATAAAGTATCACTTTCTACGGGAGAAGGTTGCAGAAAAGAACATCAGAGTTGAGTATGTGGGCACAAAGGAACAAGTGGTAGACATCTTCAAAAAACCACTTCCACGAGAATCCTTTGAATATCTTCGCCAGAGAATTGGCATTATTTCTACTACAAAATGAATGCTTTTTGAATGCTTATCTTATATGTCTTAGATTTATGCGAGGAAGCACCATAAGAGGACAGTTCAGTCAGGGGGAGAAACCCTAGATGGAAATATACCTTTGCCATTGATGACAAAGGGGGAGAGATTTATCTGATGTAGAGGATAGAGGCAGAGGACATAGGCATGGTTCTAGGGGGAGCATGAGTGATATGATTTCAGTATTGCATCAGAGTGTTTCTATCAATGCTAAAGGGGGGAGATTGTTGATTAAGGTTGGTTGTCATTGATGTCAACCCTTGAAGAAATCCCCATAGCACAAAGGTTGGGTAATGGACCCAAGATTGTTTGATGTAAAGATGACTCATTATTGTCTTGTCATGGTTGATAATAAGTAGAAATGGATGAACTCCAAAGTGGTCCCTTTATGGTGAAAGCCCTCATGGGAAGACGCTTTGCAGATTGAGTTATCCTAGAAGTATGGTTAGAGAACCCATGCTTATTTGTGGAATAATGAGATGAATGCTAGTGATTTTTTCAGTTAAACTATCCTATATGGATAGTTCTTGTCATGCCATTTCTGGTGGTATGTGGAATGTCACATAACTCCTCGCAATTAGAGAGTTATGTTCATGAGAAGTTGGAGAACCCAGGTTTGGGTAATGGACCCAAGTTTGTTTGATGGATAACAGTATGAGTTTTGATATATTTTCAAGTAATACTATTCTATATGGATAGTACATGTCATTCCATTTCTTGTGGTATGTGGAACGTCACATAACTCATCATGGCTTGAGAGTTATGGCCTTACGAAGTTGGAGGACCCTCACATGTCATCTAGAATCCACAAAAGGTCAAAGTAGTCAAAGTGGTTTAAGAGATTTTAAAAGGTAAACAATAAAGTGAAGTGATGAGTGTAATATAATTCAAAGTGAATACAAAATAAATTAATTCAATAATAAATTTAATGGAGAAATTAGAAGTGGGTTAACCCTAAAATAAGGAAAGTGGGCAAAGTGACCTAGAAGATGTTTTTAAGGAAGCTACTTGGAGAGTATAAATAAGAGGCAAGGCTCTCTCATTTAAGAAACACTTGAGAATATTGAATAAATATAGGTGTCTGAGGTAACCAAATAATATCTAATCCGAATTTATGAGGAAAGTGAAGAAAAGAAGGTCATAATTCAAGGAAGGATAAATTCTTTTGATGATGCTTTCTAAGGTATGTTTTTTTTTTCCAGGTCATCTCACCATTTTCACAATAACGCTTTTTATAGAATGATTCAGACCATGAAATTTCTATTCCATTGAGGAAACATATCCAAGTATCTGTGGTAAAAAAATCAGCTTGTGGGTCATTGTATTTTTGGAGTTACACTTCGTGGAAAATAGGGTTTGTGGCTAGTCCTGAAACTAGTCAAAAAGAAGTGTTTCGGGTAAAAACGTCATAACTTCTTCATAATAGATAAAAATTCAGTAAGACCAAATGTGTTGGTTAGAGTACATTCTTTAGTATGATGTGTAATAGTTTTAGATCAATTTAACAAATATTCCATGCGGGGCACGCTCTATAAGGTCACTCTCTAGAATAAGTCAGAATTCAACAAGGTGTGCCATTTTTTCCATAAATCCTTTTATGAGAGGTTCCAAGTAGTGAAACCTAGAGGAATTGCATAAAACACACTGAAGAAAATTGGATATATGTTTCAGATCTTTATTCATTACAGGTACAAAGTTATGATTATTTCAAGTTAGGGTTGTTGACTAATACAAAACTAGTTGTGTGAGACTGAAGAAACGTTTGATGAAAATGCTACTCTCTTGTTGTTAAATTTAAGGAAGGTTTGTAGGTATGTGATCATATAAACTAGGTCTATTATAGAGTTACAAATCATATTTGTATGATGAAATTGATGAGGTCTTTTGGTTGAGGTACAATTTGGGTACATGGTTGAGATAAGTAGTTGATGAGTTGGCACATACATGAGGTGTATAGTTGATGATGTTGGTACATATTGATGAGTACTTGACACATGATTGGTACATACTTGGTACATGGTTGGTTGCACTTGTTTATGGTACAGGTTGATTACATATTGTTTGGTACAGGTTGGTGCATGGTTGATGCACTTGTTTATGGTACAAGTTGATTACAAGTTGAGGTACATGTTGATGCATGGTTCAGGTTTATTGGTACATGTTTACAACAATATATATCACAGTGATAGTGTGAAAGTGGTTCCATCATTCTACTTCTACTTCAGGGTGGTTGGATGGGGCAAGGACAGGTGGTTCTATCCACATTCTAGTTGTAGCCGAAGAACATAGGGGGTTGTAGCCTCCTTCTGGTTGTAGCCAGAGAATTGGGGAGTTTAAGCTTCCCTCAGGTTGTAGCCTGAGAAACTAGGGGGTTGGAGCCTCCTTTCAGTTGCAGCTAGAAACCAAAGGAAGTTGGTGCTTCCAGTGAATGTAATTCTTCAAGAAATATAAGATAAATCATTCTGTGGTTTTCTCTCGATTTGGGTTTCCACGTAAAACACTGGTGTACTGTGTATGTGTGTGATTGTTGATTTCTTATTGCTCATTATTGGATAATAATTCTACATTGATATAACACTTGGATTATTTGGAGAAAAAGTATTATAATTACGCGATTATTGATTCACCCCCCCTCTCTGTAATCCAATTGATCTTCCACCTTATATGTAGATTTACTCAGTTGTGAACGTAGAGAACTTGAAACTTTTTGAGCCTCTCATGATCATGGATCAAGATGAGGAAGTTTCAATACCTTAAGTTTATGAGTTTGCTCCTAAGTACTTGGATTCTTTATAGGAAGATATAATCTTGGATAGAAGGATGAGGACTTCATGCAGGGGTGATGTTGATTATCTTCAAGTTGGCTTAAAGGGCACTCATCCAAGCAAGGCAAAGTGGATTGAGAAGGACAAAGTGAGGGGAATATTCCCTCACTTATCTGTTGATTGATGAAAGATTTTGGTGGTCCAAAAAACTCTCAATGGGAAGGTGTGATCCAAAACGGATCCAGAGAAAGCTAAGAGCAACTTAGAACTCGCAGAGGCAACTCATGACGCTCAGAATGGCCTCAGCAGACAAAGAAAGAGAAAAAATTCAAAGTTCCCAAAACTCAATGAAATTGAAATTATCGCGATGAGTTTGTTGCAAGATTTCTAACAACGCAAATGGTTTGTCAAACGAAGTTACGAATTGAAAGATATTCATGGTCAAAGTTTGGTCAACCTAACCCAGTCAGCAGGGGGATGAGTTAACATCCATACACATGACATCAACATTCGTATAGTACACGTGGTAGGAGAAGAAGTTGACATGTGTCATGTTGATGTCGGCATGACGTCAACATGGTGAGATGGAAACACCAGAGGTTGCCACGTGTCACCCAGATTTGGCACTTCCAGACCGATCCATGGACCAATAGGATTGAGCCACATGGTAGTCTATACGGTTCATACATTGACGTGGAATGATGATGTGGCGTGGAGATTTGGAATCAATACGATGATGTGGCCCTGAAATGACAGGATGACATGGCAGTGGATGGCATGGCCGAATGGGAGGTTGTTGTGTGGCTCAATCAGGGGCTGCCAAGTGGCAGGCGACAAAAGCACAATGACAACCCATATCCAAATTTTGAAAAAAAAAATAAGGATTGGCGAGTCTGTCAAATCTAGTGGACCACGCCAAATCCAACCTCCTTCTAATCGTTAGCGCCTTGGATAGAGTCACCACCAAAATTGGTGGAACAACAATATATATATATATATACATTGTTTCAACTATATAGCCAAAAGGGGGAGGCCCACAGGTTTGACCCCGGGACCTCCTCCCCACACTATGCCTTAATACTCATGGCATAACCAACGGGCCAATGACCCATACTTTGTAATGATTGTTGCGGATTTTACTTAAGAGTTGAATCCGCCGAGCCCTGGAGGAGGCGCGCATGTGGTACGATGTGGGCATGCATTTTGAGGCATGTACAATCATTAATTGCAGGTTGCAGGGGCATGAATACCAAGACAAATTTATTCTTGGGCCTGGGAGTGCCACAGTCAGATCGAGGCATGGAGAGAGTCATTTTTGGGTAATTCAACGCTACAAATTCAGTGGTGTTGTATGTTTTATGATCTAAGCATTATTTATGCATCTTGATTTCAGAATGAGGTATACGTATGTATTTTGCCAAATTCTTTTGCTAAGCTAATGAAAAAGCCTACCCATTTGAGAGTAGGACTCAGAGACGTAGTCCATCAGGGACGAACTCCATTATCAAGTTTTGTGTTCAGATTTTATGCTTATGACTCTTAATTATTGATCTTTTCCTTATTTAATGGTACACTTTAATTTATGCTCATTTAATGCAATTCTTTATAAGTCCCTCGATGAAAAGATCCCAGATCAACCAGTCACCATCCGTTGATTACATAGTTGTTGCAATGAATGATAGTTTAGATGACCAAAATGCTCATGCTAAAGTTTTCCCAAGTCATCTCTATGAGAAACAAAATTTGATGACACAAAGTTGTCAAACTCGTACAACCTGGTAATATCGTCAACAATTCCAGTTGCAAGAACATGCTTAGGATCTTTCAGATCCTTGATTACAACTCGATGAGGTGAAAACTCTATGGTTTTACCTCACCTAAATGAGTTATTTGATATATTGATAGAAGGTTACAAGAAAGACTTGGAACACATAATACATCATTGAGATGACCATTATCTACTTGAACTGTTCCAGATCCTATAACACTAAGAGATCTATCATCACCAACACATATTTTCTTGGTGTTACATTCATTTAGAGCAGAAAATTTGTCTTTATCTTTAACCATATGATAAGATGCTCCAAAATCAATAAGCCACCCATCAAAAGAAGAAGTAGAAGTTGCAATTAAGGAGAAACCAAAAGCAGAAAGTGCATGTCCATGAGAAGAAGAAGAAGAAGTAGAATCAATATTGATGTTGTGCTTCTAAATATGCCATATTCTTGAAACATTTGGACTCATCATGACCATCTTTATCATAAAAGTTGTAATGCTTGTCAGTCTTCTTATTTTTAGATTTTGCTCCTTTGTCACCATTAGTAGTTGAAGTTGTTTGAGTGGGTTTGAGACCCTTATGTTTCTTCTTGTTGTTGCGTGGATGTTGCTTCTTGGGATTCTTTGGTTTATCTTTTTGTTGGGTGACTAAGGCTTTGTTGGAGGTACCTGTAGTGTTGATCACTCCAAATTGTACAAACTTATCTTGCTCTCTAATCAAAGCATCACAAAAGGACTCAAGAGTGGGTTTTTGATAAGATTTCCCTAGAGCCTCTCTCATGGCATAAAAGGTAGATACAAACACATTCGTCTCATAAAATTTTGAGTGTTTTAAACTTAGATAGATAGTCTTCAATGAAAAAATAATAATTTGGACTTAAATTTAGTATTTGATTTTCTAACTGATGTGCTTGAATAATATTATGTTTATCGGACACAGATTCAAGATTTTCCCAAGCTTCATCGGAGTCATCAATTTCTTTAAGGTGGAACCTTAAATCAAGAGAGATGGACATTCTGATTAGTCCACGTGCTTCATCTCTCTTATTATCCCATTTGACTTTATTATCAACATAAGTGGGTTATTTTTTCTTTCCCAAGGTAATCCAGTACAAGCCTTTACTTCTTAATAAATCCTCCATATGGGATTTCCATTGGAACTAGTTGGTGCTGGTAAGAAAAAGATTATTGGAAGAAGTCATATTAATTATGCAGATAATATGAATTTAGAAACTGAAATTGATGATTTGGATGGAAATATCTCGAAAATTTAGGCGGTTTTAAAAAAAACGGCACCGAAAACAAACTTTGGATGTGAAAGTTATGCCCTTTTAAAAAAGACATAAATGGTAACCAAAGAACCACATGGTGGTGATACCCCTCCAAAATAACCCCACTTTTACAAATAAGTTGTTTTATGAAGTGACCCACTTTTATAAAAAGAAGTGGGGATCACTTTTACAATGAAGTTACTTTATAAAAGAAAGTTGCATGCAAAATAAATAACTCTAAAATAAATTATTAAAGTTACTTATAGTGATTCACTTTTATACTTGAAGTGAAATACATTTTACAAGAGACTTGAACTCAAGACCTCTTGCTTAATAAGACAACTTTTAACCAAGTGGGATAGTAAAACATATTGTATTGTTTAGCAGGAGGATTGGGGGTGTTTTTGTTGTTGTTGTTGTGAAAGATGGTCTTGGAGAGAGTGCCCATAAAAAACTCTTTTCACACAAGATTTTTTTTTTCGCTCTGGATCTAACTGAAATGGTCGTATCTTGAAAAAATAGAAAACTTTTCAAGTGAAATGAAAAGAGTTCCTGACTGAAACGAGCACTCTGGATACAATTGAACAATCCTCTCAGCCCATAAATGTATTAAAATGAAAGAAAACAGATATGAGACAACTCGGCTTCACGATCTCGATCTATAATAGGAGCGAGTCTTCAAAGAACCTTTGATATTGTCTTTGACAACACATGCATTCCAACAGAGGATGAACACCTATAGTAACTATTATGGCACAATTTGTACTTGGAGGTAAGGAATAGGTGGAATAAAGGCAAACCGGCGAAACTGCGAAACTGAGACTGTCCTGTCACTATCACCTCGATAGCATAACTCTTTCTATTTAGGGTGGTAGGCCCAAGGGAGATGTCCTCAGTGACTTGGGTTTTTGAGAAGGTAAGGGCTTATGGCCAAGTAAAGTTCCCCCCCTCACAAATCACCACTGATTAGAATGTCCAACTAAACAACCAATAAAATATAGTAATAACTAGAAATTGTACCTGCTCGAGATAAAGAAACAAGAAAACTATACATGTGCAAGATCACTTGTTGGTTAGTATTTCATATAATCAAGGACTTTCTGATATAAAGCAATCGATTGACAATATTGATGAAGTAAATCAATGATGTAGAATGGCAATAGTCACAATGCGTCACTTCACAAAAAATGCTAAATAAAGCTTCACAATGAGCAAGAACGTTTTATCATCAATATTGTAATATCACCATTCATTTAGAAGCAAAGACTATCATGCATTAGCCAATCATTCAACTTTCTTAAAGAAGCTAAAATGCTGCAAAATATGACTATAAAACAAATGGATAATGGCAGAAATAGGGTTAGTAGGTTAGTCTAGGCTAGGGTTAGAAGATGTTAGCAATTGTTCAAAGGGTATTGGTTGTTTGAAGTTTGTGATCAAGGTACTAAGCGTAAAGGTCTTAGATCAGTGTGTTCATAGGGAAAATGGAGTCAAAGGTAGCGAAAAATGTTGAAGAAGCACAATGATAATGGAGGGATAAATACAAGAGGGTTTGATGGTGAAGTGTTGTTGAGCCAAGGCTTCAACAATCAAACCCTAGGGTAAAACGACTCACTAAGGTGTAGAAACCCTAGGCCTTAGTGCGCTTTCCTCCTTCTTATCTCAATGAAAAGATAAAGAATGACTAGGATTAAAGAGGATAGGTAGGGATAACGACAAGAAAGTTTGATGGTGAAGTGTTGTTGAGCCAAGGCTTCAACAATCAAACCCTAGGGGAAAACGACTCACAAAGGTGTAGAAACCCTAGGCCTTAGTGTGTTTTCCTCCTTCTTTAGCTCAATTACAAGAATAAAAACAACTAGAATTAAAGAGCATAGGTAGGGTGTTGCGAAGGCAAGGCCCTAGAAATGTCTTCAATAGGTAAAAAGGGCTAATTGGCATAATCTAGTAGGGACATGAAATAAGGACACCAACATGTGCTTATTCCCTAGGGTTTAATTCAACAATTTCATTAACAAAATGCAAGTAAAAGACTATAACCATTCAAGTAAGGGAAGGATTTGCAGAAATTCACTTACATTCACCAAGTATCATCAAGCCAAACCCTAGTTGTAAACCTTCCACCAAGAAAAATGCCAAAAATACCTAAGATGAGCCTTCCTTCAACAGGTGCGCCACAATTTCATCCACAAAACCTAGAAGGGTCGAAAATTTCAGACCTCACCAAGTGGTGAGTGAAATATGATGAGAAAATGAGAGTAAAAACCCTCAATTTATACCATACCAATGACCTTAATTTATTTTTAGGTCACCAAAAGGCCGACAAGGCCAAAATACATAATAATATTGTTTTTTCATTAAATGTCATAATCAAACCCTAATCAAGAAAATAAAGGTGATGGTATGCCCCTTTAGGGCGACGTTGAACCTTTTTAGGGAAACATGGGCCTTCTGGAGAAAACATTATCCCTCCTTGACCCTCTAGAAGCTGCCACATGTGCCAAATATGCCACAACTGCCTCCCAAAACTCCCATATCACTAGATGATGTCATAAGATGTCCTGGGTGACGTCATGGGCCTTCCAAGGCCAACGTCCTAGTGGAGAGGGTACAACCCCCTTGGGTAAGGTTCTGTTTAGCTACCTCTAGTGGAACGTCCTCCTCTTCCCCGGTGCAAAAACTATGACCTGTCTCTACCTCTTGTTGGGGTCTCAACATCCATCTGGTGGGCTCTCAGCCCCATGGAGGTCTGAACTAATCATCTCCCCATGTGTACCTGTCCAATATGGTACATGTGCTTCGGGTATGATCCTGCACATCAACAGATACGCTCTCCATGGGATCATAAGTCACAGGGATCACAACAATGTCAATCACATATAATCATCAATTTTTCTAAACATGTGCATAAAACCCTTTTTACTTAGTCAAATGCTCAAAGACATTATACAAATTTGCAAGCCAAGTTTGGAGAAGTGACAGGGCTTCCTATTGGGCTAGTGTTCACTGGATGCGGGAAGTTTTCAGGAGAAATCAAATTCAATTCATGTTAGTGGATGAGGTGGATAAGGGATGTCCTAACAAGGGGTGCACTGATAGCAGGGACATGCATGGCTTACCTGTGGGTGCCTTTGTAGAAGACGAGCTACACCTATCTTGGATGCAAATGTTTCCAAGCTCATTCATGCCTTTTATCTTTATTCTTTATTTCTTTTTCTTTCAAGAAGTTAATCAGGGGACACTGCTCTAGCGTGGTGACCAATGGTGGTAGTGTTACCCACAAGCATTTTCACAGAAATGAGATGTCTAGCTTGTGATGAGAACCCCTTTCTCTTGGTTATGCCACCAAGAGCCACTACCCTGGCATGGTAACCAACTGCTATTAGTGTCATACTGCTAGATGCCCATGGACATAATAGGTTGGCTCGTGATGAGACCCCCTATCCTATGACTATGTCTTATTTTATTATTATTTTATGGGTCTGTTTGTTTCTTGCTGAGAAGCCTTTTACTACTTTCTCGGGGATCCCTGGGAAAAGCATCTCTAGGTTTTATTTTTTAGGATTTTATCTGTTGCTAGTTGATTTTACCGTTTGGGACTTTAGCCCCTTCTTCCCACAAGGTAAGGTGAAACCCTTAAATAATTAGCCAACCCAATTCTTGGACCAGTGTAATGGGATGGATAAGCGAGAGCAAGATGGAAAGTGGTAAGTATGATGGGGGCGGACGATGAATTTTCATGAATCGCCCAGTGGAAACTCAAAACCTATGGGCATAGGTTTACTAGGGCATCCTGCCATTCCCCCTAGACATGGTCAAGTGGATAATTATAAGATCCAAGCACCCGTTAGAAACAAAAAGAACTAAATGCACATATTCAAAGGTTTTGAGGATCAGAGTGACACATACCATGATACCTCGACTCATTACCTCATGGAGCAAGATCCATCTCTGCTATAGGACCAGGACGAGGTGATGGATGCTGCTGATGCTCACAAGGTGGAGGCACTGACGAAAAGAAAATATGGGCCCTCCAGGGCCATGCTCAAGTCAATATGGCTCTCGGTACTCCATGGCTAGGACCTGTGGGCCTCAAGACACAATATCCTTAGTTATCCCTAAAGTAGGGGATAACATCTGGCTCCAACTCGGGGAGATGTGCTTACTGTAGAGCGCATGAGAACCTCAACATCTCTGGCATAACCTCTAACCTGCTTGATCTCAACAAAAACTATTAGTAATCATTTGGGGTGGTGATATCATCCCTAGCTCATATATACGAAATGAAAGCAGGCATGTGTACAAGTGTGAAAGCAAACTACTCTAGCATGAAATGAAAATGGTATATACAATGAATGCAAATGCCTACTTACTTGTTGGTTGGATGTTAGGTGTAGTCAAATGACCAGTGAAACCAATCCATCAATATCCCACAACACCTTCCTTTGTGCTTCATCATAAACCAAAACAGTGATAATTCAAGCACAAAAATAACATGGGTTAGATAATGTATCGTATCATCGGAAATAATAAAGTCTAACTCATGGAGGCAGGTGGGAGGGATAAAATCATGCCAAGTCATTCTCTGAGGAAAGTGCTCAATCCACTTCAGGAAGGGATCATGAAAAATCAAAGGTTCAGAAAACTGACTCAAAAGGTTTACAAGTTGGCTACCTAGGACATTCTCATAATCTAAAGCCCTCGGGGGGATTGACAAGGATCTAGTAGATGACTGGAAAAATCTTAAGGGAAAGTTGAAAATATGAGATGATAGACTTATTCTTGAAATATTCAACCAACCCTTGGAATCTATGGTTTGCCTTAGAGGAAACTCAATACAAAAGACATATCTTCCAACCACACCTCTAGAGACATAACAAAGTAAAGTAATTAGAGGTGGTTGGAGAAAGTTGTTACAAGGATCCTTCTCTGGGTGAATGATGTCCTTACTCCTATCAAGATCTAAGCACAACGGTGGTTTAAAATCTTCTTCATGGAATAAATCCAAGTGCTCAGAGGAGTATTCATCAAAAACCTCAAGGTATGACCAAAAAGTATCAAGACAATATGGGACTAGGTCAACCTTGGGTGTTTGGAAAGTGTCGATAATTATATCATCTCCTTATTGCCACTGGTCAAAATCAAGAGTAACCTTTTGTGATATATGTAAAGGCAACACTTGGAAATGACTGTTAATGTTGTAAATGGGGCCATATCATAACCAACTACATCCCACTTACGTCTTCCAACATGTATGAACTCATCAATGTTATCAACCATGTCATTATCTGTATTATAACATGGAGGATTTGAAGCATTCAAGGATTCATTTGTCTCCTCCTCATCTCCCACATCATAAAGTAGAGGATCATCAAAATTTTGGAGAGGAGGGTAACTTACCATGTTGGTTTCTTCTTGTGAAGGAGCTTTGAGGACTTGGGTACCTTCAAAATGTATCATTGTTTTATCCTCACGAGTTTCTCCTCCATATTCAATTGTACAACAAGGGAAATCTACTTCTTTCGAGGATTCCACTTCTCCTTCACTTTCTGAATCATGGAACAAGGTATTATCAAAATCCTGGAAAGGAAAGCAACTAACCTCATTCTCTTCTTCTTGTGTAGGGGGAAAAGGCTTGTGGATGGCTTTGTCAGAGGGAGGAGCGCATGTGGATACTTCATCATTTTTATTAGGTTCCAACTCCTCAACCAATTCTTCATCCTGCTGGTTGATGACTTGTTCCCTTCTTTCTTTTGAATTTTCAGTAAATATCTCAAGGGAAACTAGTCTCTCCAAACTAAAGGAATCTTGGGTAAAGGGATGTCCTTCCTTGAACAAGGAGATATTTGCCTCAATTTCTAGAGCCAGGTTATAAGCTTCTTTGAGTGTTTTTGGACCCTTTTTGTTGAGGAGGAAACTTAAATGCACCAAGAGTGCATTGGTATAGAGATACACGAGGTACTTGTCTTTAGGATAATGGCTTCTAGGAATCTGGTATATCAATATCTGAAATCTAAACTCGAAAGCCCTAGCAGTCTCATCCTCAGTTTCTTTATGTATTCGAGTCCTCTAACTAATATTTGGATATCTTCCAACTTCATACCCCAATTCATGAGAAAGGTTTCTTCCAACTGGTCCATAGATGTGATGCTCGCGGCTGAGAGATTATCATACCATATCCTAGAATTTCCATGCAAGGTGGCAGAGAAAAGTTTCATTACCAAGTCTTCAACATCATCAGTGATAGGGTGGAGTTGAAAGAAAGCCCAAAAATTACTCATGTGATAGTCGGGTATTTCCCTATCACTACCAGTGAATCTAGGGATCCACTTTTCGTACTTCAGGGGAATTTGTCGAGGGTATTCCGGGATTTTACGCATGTCCAAAGGTGTGAAGTTTCTCAGGTCCCATTGAGAAGTCATAGGTGGCTTCATCATCAGTGGAGTCGCCAGATAATTTCCTTGAAATTATCAAAGAGATAAGGGAATCACCCTTAGTGGAGTCGCTAGGTAAGCTTGTAAGATAAAGACTCTTGAGGAAAGAATTACCGAAAAATGTCATCTTTTGAGGAGAATTGACTCA
>ML794173.1:15605-27174 GCA_009831015.1 Picea engelmannii
AGGAAGCAAATGAATCTACCCATTTGTAGCATCAACGATTGTAACATAACTAGATCAAAAACCTTGAAATTTATTTCTTGTTGTTGATCTAATACCAATCTATAACATACCCAGTATCAACACAATGAAAATAATTTCCCCCAGATACCACGTGTGATGTACCCATCACCAACAAACCCAAAATAATTGCTCATGTACCAATCTGTAATGCAGCAAACCCAAAAGGATTTGTGTAATGTCCCCACTTTGGGACATCAGGGTATTACATAGTGATATGATGACCAGAGTAGCCAGTTGGAGATTATAGTGAGTACAGGAGCTATTGAGGGATATTTTGGGGTCCGTCTTGCATCGCTCATCCTATTTCATCATTATGATCCATTCCGCATAGGTTTTCTTTGGTTCCATTGCATTTTGACGATTTCCATGATTTTGAGTATTTTGAGCTATAGGTTAATTAAATTCACTAAAGAGGGCATTTTGGGAACAATACTTAGAGGAACCTCTCAGTGTAATAGCTCATTGGAATCGGGAGGAACAACACTATAGGATAGGATGATGAGAAGTGACTTTCCGTGGCTAGGGAAGCCACAAGGAGAGATAAGGTGTTTTTCAAAGGTAAAAAGGTTAATTAATTAATTAAAGTGGTTTAATTAATTAATTAATAATTAATAAAATGAAAGTCACTTTGGAGGGACAAGGTGAGAAAGAAGTATAAAGGAGAGGCAAGGGCCTCTATTCTCTCATTCATGTATGATTATCTTCTTGCTTCTAGATAGTGAGCCCACACCTTGGGGGTTTTGAGGGTTTTGACTTAACAAACCCTACATGACGATTCGGTGGTGAAATATTCCACCTAGCTTGTCCCAAGCTTGGTCTCGGGGATACAATACTCCCCCACACCATTCTACTTCAGTTCTACTCAGTTGTAGGAGGGTTCTATACTAGCCACAGGTACAGGAGGAGAGAGGGCACACCATTGGGGGTTTCCAACAAGGGGGGCGCACCATTCCTTGAGGGAAGTTCTTTCCAAGAGATTGGAAGGGCTTCGGCAGATTCTAGCACCTGGGTTTTCATTGCAGGGTCTTGGCCATTAGATCTAGTGCACTCTGGAGGAGTTTCATTTGCCATTTGATTTATTGGATGCATTGGATGAATTGGAGAGAAGGAGAGCCTTTTTTAGATTCAAATCTATTCCGTTTGGAGGGGTTATACCTCATATCTGACCCTAAGACTTCACCTAGTGACTTGCAATGTCCCGATCTATCTTTCTAGCAAGTTTCAGGACATTTGGAGGCCTCCTTCATCAAGGCCGAATTATTGGGCACATTCAGGGTTTTAGGAGGGCGCAACTTCATTGGAGGATTCAACATTTGGAAGAGTTATCCATAGCATTTCGACCTGATACTTCAGGAGGGGGATCCTATCACCCTGATCTATCATTCGGTCGAGTTTGGACTTTTTTGGAGGCTTTCTTCAATTGGGCCGAATTTATTGAAGGTTTCAGTCTTCTACTAGAGCATGGCCTTCCCAGTTGGGGGTTTGGTATTGCATACGGCTTATATCTCTTCTTGCATTTGGTCTTCATTGTGTATCCAACCTTTGGAGGCTTCCATATTCTTCCTGGGAGAATTTTGTAGCAACTTCTATTATGTTTATTGGATCCATCTGTTGATCATTCTAGATCTACATCATCCTTGTATCAAGTTCTTATTATTATGAATAAAGATCATATCTTAATCATTTTGGATTGTCTATCATATTGTTGATCTTGCATATGGTTGTGTTATGTTACATTGCTTTATATTCTTATCTGTTGTTGCAAATACACATATAAACCATCAGTGTAACCCTAAGCGCAACCTAAAGAACCATAGTAAGCAAAGTGTTTGACAAAATTCCACACCCAGAAACAACTTAAAATTCATGCAAAAAAGTGGTGTTCTTGGCATCTTGACTTGGGAACATTACAGTGGTATCAGAGCTTAAACTCCTGCCAGCTTGAGGGGTCTCTCATAGGGGTAAATGTATAGATGGGAAATATAATTAGCACTACGAGAGTTGATAACTTGCATAAAATAGAATGGAGAACGGATTAGAAAAACGAAAAAGGGAATAACTAATGGATGGAAGGAAGAACATAGCACTCCTACACCCATTAGAAGCAGACAACTTTGCTACAGTTGCAAGGTGCCTTGGGAACCCTATCATAGATGTAGGGGTAAAGGAAAGAAGCACATCATTTAGGTGCGTTATGATAGTGATGATGAGGCATGTGAGGATGGATCGATAGATGCTAATCTGGAGAATTCTGATGAGGCTAGTGACTCTGGCACAGAGGCTAGTGATTCTTACACACTTGAGGAGGATAGTGACCCTTGCACCTTGGAGGAACAGTTGGATGGATAGGATGATAGCACTGGTGTTTCAACAGACATATCACATACTATTGATGACCTTACACCTCAGTAGAGTGGTGACACTAGTGAGGATTCACACGTGTTAGCACCTAGAGATGATGAGCTCCCTATGGCGATCATGACACATCTGTCATATTTCTAGACATCGATGAAAACTACATCACATGAGGATAGCAGTAGCATAGAGGAGTCATACGTGAGGGATGCACACCATGGACATGTATATCCAAGAGGAGATATAGGACGTGTAGACAGTTGACCTCACACACCCACATCAGCATGAGGAGAGGGGGTCACTTCTTTTGGAGACTCCATTGTTTGGTCAGGCCTTGGATATTGACAATTGGAGGGGACACTTGCTTCCGAGACCATCCTGCAATGATGAGGATGTACCCTTTATTGTTCAGGAGGACCATAGCACGTGTCTGGACACATCTATATCGCACAGATGATAGTAGCAAGGTGAGTGCATAGGAAGATACAACTGCTCACACCAGATACAATATGATTCAGAGGGGGCTAGCAGTTGGGGATGCTATGCAATCGTATATAGGAGGAACTAGTAGCACAATAGACAGAGTTCAGTTCAGTGCTTCATCTTTTACAGAGAGTGTTGTTGGGAATTCCTGAGCTGACACTAGCAGTGAGGGATATGAGGTGGCACCTCAGCATGACTATGATCAAGAGTCACACTACTTGCCAGGACAGTTGAGAATCAGTGAGGATATGATCATGGAAGCCACCAGGCGCAGTGATGACATGCATGCATTGATGACAGATTACTACTGGAGGGCATCAGTGGCACATGGTAGTTCAGATGGGGGATTTTCCATGGATGACTTTCATACTCTCGGGGAGAGAGTATCTATGATGGAGGAGCATGAGGATTACCCAGGATCACTGATGAGTATGGGGAGCTATGATCGGGAGGCACAGGAGCTACCCTCTAAGAGGATCTTTGAGACAGTCGAGCACTCACATATGCATGGAGACTCCAGAGCCAGGGGCAGTTTTGAGGACACGTCCATTTGTATTCCAAGAGTGGTTGACCTTCATGTGTAGGTTGATCCAGTAGTGCACCTAGGATCTACGATGCAGCATGAGTATACGGGATATGGCATGAGTATGTCGGAGCATACAGTGGAGAGTGATAGCTCACAGAGACATGCTGAGATATACGATGGGATTCTGAGGGGTATATTATCTTGCAGGTTAGAGACACACTTAGGGGAGCATGTAAATGCCTCTCCTTTGTAGTAGCTCCTAGTTATGAGATATCACCTTCACAGTATCAGAATTTGTATGGGATATGAGATATGGAGGATGGTTGACCAACAGTTGGAGGAGTTACTTCTGATTGTATTGGATGATCAAGATTCGGTGATGACTATAGGTGAGTATTTATCATGGGTACCAATAGATGAGCTTTTGGTAGAATCCCCGGAGTTGACCAAAGCAGGTGCTATTTTCCAGTCCTACTGTCAGCTACATATGCTTCTTTTATCCTTTCCTGACACTCTTATCATAAACAACAACATGAGGAGAGATAGACAATGGCTGAGGACATGGAGAGTGGTTAGGCCAAGACCACCTGACAGGAGTACTTTTACGACATACAACAGGTCAGATGTGGACCGTGTTAGGCAGACAGTTGAGACTTTGTGCATGATGGTGAGCATCATAGGCCAGGTGATAGTAGACGAGCACAGAGGGATTCCAACAGTGGTCAGTCTAACACATGAGCAGTTAGCGGAGATTCGAAGTGATAAAATTCCAAGTTTTCCATGGGATCCACGAGTTCATTTTGTTAGCAGGATGTTTTACATCATGATGAACCAGGTTGCACCAGAGAGCCACATACTCCACCTTGGGTTGTGTTAGCATCGGAAGTCACCCCTAGATTGCAGCAGGAGCAGAGAACGATGCCCATCAGTTTATGTCACGATTTTCTTAATGGGGTGATCAAATGGAGGCTAACTCAAACAATGTGGTTCCAACTTCGAAACTAGGCTAGGCATGCATGGGCAGGTGAGGTCTTAGATAACTTCAGACAGTGAGTTGTAGTAAGGGTGAGAAGGGGGAAGACTTGTATCAGAGAGATGTAAAGGTCTGTCGTAAACATCAGGTTCCTAACAGACTGTGGAAGAAGACATCTAAACGCAAGATATTCTTACGCTCAAACGCAGAAAACCAGAGAAAACAATAGTGCCACAATAAATCCTTTATCACAACATAATTGTCATAATTCATGCGAATCAGTCGATCACGAACTCTCTTAGTATAAGATGAAAACTTAGACGGGAAAAGAAAGGTTGTCTGAAATTAAACAAGAAGTCTTACATACAGATGCATAACCAGAGCTAGGATATCTGTTAAAACTTTACAATCGGGAGCTTTGCTCTACCATCGATGCCTTCAAAAATGCAAAAAATTGAGTACATATACTCGGGCATATTTGCCCAACAGAGGCGCGCTCACCCTCCAAGGCGTAGCGTCTCTTCAATCAATCTTCGGGAGGAAGTACTTCGTCAGACGTCTCCTTAACTTCGCATGGCCTTTGTAGGGGAGGAGTAGCTGAGCCAGTAAATGTTGAGCTAGCCTGTGCAGACCTCCTCCGGCTAGTCGAGAACTCGACATGGTTTCTCTGGAAAAATGGGTACACAGGACCCTCTCGAGTAGTCTGCTTTCCATACCCTCCATTCTTCGCATTTAATGAATGAGGAGAGGTTTCAACCACCCTTTCTCGCCTTCATTTCCTCCAAGCAAAAACCAGGACCAAGGTCGGATCAAATGGCACTTGGAGATTGCGGTAATTCCTTCTGTGAACATACACGACACCTTCGGCCCTTCCTAAGCAACTCTTTTCTTTCCCAAGTGACCACAGCCTGTGACCACGTGCTTATCTCGAAGGCGCCCTTGGCGTTCACGAATGGGAAGGAGCCAATCCTTGCTTCTTGAAATCGCGATGAGCGAAACGCTGAGGCGGCTTAATCTGGCGCCACGTGCCCCTCTAGATCTGATGGTCCTGAACGCACTTCGATGATGGTGTGGGCCCAGGTCCTAGACACTCTCGGCACCTCGCGCATCAGGAATACGACGATGCTGGACCTTGCTTATCATAGTTGCGATGGGTGAAACACTGAGACGACTCAATTGGGCGCCACGCGTCTCTCTCAAATCTGATGGTCTTAAATTTACCCGACGTTGATGTGGGCCCTAGGCCCTGGAAGCTCTCGTCACTTCGCGCATCGTATATATGAGGGAGCTTCTTCTTGCGCTTCGAAATCGCGATGGGCGAACAGGCGGGGAGCCTAATCGCGCGCCAGGTGTCCGCTTTAGATGGACGGCTGAGACTACCCCTTGATACTGTGGGCCCGGCTTTGGGCGCTATCGACACTTCAGGGTTCGGGTTTTCGAGATGTACCACGACATAAAACCTTCACCCTTTGAACTCGTGACTGCCGAAAATCCAACGTGACCAGATATCGTGCCACGCGTCCTTTGGGATGAACGGCTGCCATCCATTCCTGCATACAATATGGGCATGATCTATTTGCACTATTCTCGGTGCAACTCTTCTATCTGCGATTTCCCGTTGGCCATTGATCTGCTCATATGGATGGATCCGAACCGTTGACACTATAATTTTTCCCGCTCGCTTGATTTTAAGTCCGAAAAGGACTTCTTATATGTGTTGCACTTGGATGCTCCTCGTGTAACCTGCAGACCTGGATATCCTAATGCCGAAGACAAGTAATGTTGCTAACAGGTTGGTTTGGAGTGGGCCTGCAGGGACTTGTCCTATGGAGCGAGGCAGTTTCTTCCTCTTGATCATAATGATCGGGCATGGAGATGTTTTGACGAGTACTACTCCCACAGAGATATTTGTACATATGCAGTTTCTAGACAATAGGTCCAATTTCCACAGGTATCTCAACTTGAGAATCCAGGAGTGGAGGATCCAGTATATAAACATGGAGCAATCAGGCATGGTCAGAGTAGTGCAGCGCCAACATGGTGATCTTCGATAGAGGTTAGCATGGGACCAGGGATTGCAGGGTTGATCATTTCACTAACTGACAGGGGCGAGTGGACCTTTGCATGGGAAATTTTTTCTGACTTTCCATTGAGCTTCAGTGTTGAGGAGAGCACATCTCTTGAGGGTGTCTCGGAGAGGTCTTGCAGTACTTCATCTAGCATCAACATGTACAGTTGATGGAGGCCGTGTTGATCTTGGTAGGAACTTGGAGGATGGACTCATTCCGGGATGAGGTCATGTTTCATATGTAGGAGATTCACAGAGTTGATATATTTTAGGACTATGCTTCAAAGGATATTGCAGTTCACTTCCTGATATGGGATCCAGGGGGTGGAGTGTATGATTGTTCATCTTTGGATGGGTTCTACTGTGTGTCCTACAGGTGGACTTGGGATCCTGGTATTATACTTAGAGAGATTTGGTTATTGCTTGAGGACAAGCAATATTCTAGCAGGGAGGACTATAATGTCCCCACTTTGGGACATCAGGGTATTACACAATGTTATGATGACCAAAGTACCCAGTTGGAGATTATAGCGAGTACATGAGCTATTGAGGGATATTTTGGGGTTCTGATTGCATTGCTTATTCTATTTCATCATTATGATCCACTCCACATAGGATGACTTTGGTTCTGTTGCATTCCGAAGATTTCCATGATTTTGAGTATTTTGAGCTATAGGTTAATTAAATTCATTGAAGATGACATTTTGGGCAAAATACTTGTAGGAACCTCTTAGTGTAATAGCTCATTGGAATCAGGAGGAACACCACTACAGGATATGATGATGATAAGTGACTTTCAGTGGCCAGGGATGCCACAAGGAGAGATAAGGTGTTTTTCAAATGTAAAAAGGTTAATTAATTAATTAATAATTAATAAAATGAAATTCACTTTGGAGGGACAAGGTGAGCAAGAAGTATAAAGGAGAGGCAAGGGCCTTTATTATCTCATTCATGTATGATTATCTTTAGATATCTTGCTTCTAGCTAGTGAGCCCATACCTTGGGGGTTTTGAGGGTTTTGACTTAACAAACCCTGGAGGATGATTCGGTGGTGAAAGATTCCACCTAGCTTGTCCCAAGCTTCGTCTCGGGGATGCAATACTCCCCCACACCATTCTACTTTAGTTCTACTCAGTTGCAGGAGGGTTCTACATCGGTCATAGGTACATGAGGAGAGAGGGCGCACCATTGGGGGTTTCCAACAAGGGGGGCGCACCATTCTTTGAGGGAAGTTCGTTCCAAGAGATTGGAAGGGCTTCGATAGATTATGGCACCTGGGTTTTCATTGCAGGGTCTTGGCCATTAGATCTAGTGCACTCTGGAGGAGTTTCATGTGCCATTTGATTTATTGGATGCATTAGATGAATTGGAGAGAAGGAGAGCATTTTTTATATTCATATATATTCCGTTTGGAGGGGTTATACCTCATATATGACCTTGAGACTTCACCTAGTGACTTGCAGTGTCCTAATCTATCTTTCTAGCAAGTTTCAGGGCATTTGGAGGCCTCCTTCATCAGGGTCGAATTATTGGGCACATTTAGGGTTTTAGGAGGGCACAACTTCATTGGAGGATTCATTATTTGGATGAGTTATCCATATCATTTTGGCTTGAGACTTCAAGAGGGGGATCCTATCACCCCAATCTATCATTCGGTCGAGTTTGGACTCATTTGGATGCTTTCTTCAGTTGGGCTAAATTATTGAGGGTTTCAGTCTTCTACTAGAGCATGGCCTTCCCAGTTGGGGGTTTGGTATTGCATATAGCCTAGATCTCTTCTTGCATTTGATCTTCATCGTGTATCCGAACTTTGGAGGCTTCCATATTCTTCCTGGGAGCATTTTGTAGCAGCTTCTATTATGTTTACTGGATCCATCTGTTGATCATTCCAGATCTACATCATCCTTGTATCAGGTTCTTATTGTTATGAATAAAGATCAGATCTGAATCATTTTGGATTGTCTATCATATTGTTGATCTTGCATATAGTTGTGGTATGTTACATTTCTTTATCTTCTTATTTTTTGTTGCAAATACACATATAAACCATCAGCATAACCCTAAGCGCAACCTAAAGAACCATAGTAAGCAAAGTATTTGACAAAATGCCACACCCAGAAACAGTTTAAAATTCATGCAAAAATGTGATGTTCCTGGCATCTTGGCTTGGGAACATTACAATTTGCTCATATGTTGATATGAAATGTACCCGTCGACCCGGGTACCTCTAAATTCGCCTTCTTGGGAAAATTATGAATTCTAATATCAATTAATTAATAAATAAGCATGGAACAAACACATGCAATAATCAAGAAACATGCTAAACCATAATAGAAATGAATAATATGCCATGAAAAAAAAGAACGGAAAGCATGAACATTGTAAACACATATCTTAAACATAATAATACAGAGAAGAATATAAATTACACAGAAAACAAAGAGAGCACTTATCTTTAATTAAACCATTCACCAACTAACTGCAGACGTCATATGTTCCACTCAACCATAGACATTGTTGTTCCATATATCAACAGTAGATCACCCCCAAGCTAGGGATATGAATCCAAAAAGATGAGTCATAGGCTGACTCTAAAACACACAACAGTTAGATAACATGCTCACGATTTTCCCAACCACAGAGCAATCCTATTTTACCAACTCTCTCCTCTCCTTCAGCCTGGACAAACCAAATAATTAACCCCTTTCTCTACAATACATTCCCTCGGGATATTCCAATTCTTTTATAGAGCTCCAGTGCTACTGGTCAGGAAATTGCAATGTTGGAAACTCCAAGGATTCTCATTTGTGGAAAGTTATTTCACAAATGTCATCATTCACATGCACACATGCATCCATTCCTTTCTAGAATAGTCAAAAGTTACTTACAACCATCTAGCAATGGATCTCTACCTCTAACCATTTGTTTACATGCCATACCTAGCACACAAATGAGAAAGAATGGATGAGGAACCCAATGATTGAACATTAATGAATGAGCCACCCCAAACAACCCCAAAGAGGGATATATATAATTAAATGCAATAAAGAACCACATGGCCTCCCCAAGAAGCTCATGTAACCACCTTTCCAAAATCAAACCAAGAAGGGTGAATAAAATAATAATAAAAGACTTAGTCCCTTTAGCCCCCTCTCTCGTGGAATCATAGCCCCCTATCTCTGTCTTTGTCCGTCTTGCAGACAACAATGCGTTTTATTAAAATATTCAGAGTATTACATTGTACAAATACATATCTCATCCCTTGGCCATATTACTCACTACAGGCTCTCTGGCCCAGAACATACTATCTCACCAGTCTAAGCCACATTTACATAAATATATTATAGTTCATAGGGATTAAAACCGAGGATGTTACATCCCCCTCCCCTAATTTTTGCACCGTCTGCGGTGTACAACACCATACCAATGTTCTTAATATCACAAAGCTACTATCTCCAACCTTTAATCCACACAGAAAGTACATCCAACACTTATATACATAGGCACTTTGGCCTAAGAAAAACATGCATACATATCCACTTCGTCCCAAAACATGCATAATGATATCATAATTTATATTAATGGTAGCAGTTCCAACCATCAAGCTCTCAATTCCCCACCAACCTGCATAAACCAAGGAAGTGTACTCCCTTCGTTGCTTTGCAGTCCCTTAGGATGTACCACTTCTCTTCAGGGTTCGAGTGCACTTAGCCAAGAAGTCTCAGAGTTGTGGCTAGAGGAATCCCAGTTGCAACAAGTCCACTAGAATTTCTTCATTCCATGCCTTTATCCTTGAGCTTGATTTCCTTTTGGTGCTCCTCTTTTCAACATTCCATCTTCAATACTCAAAATCTCATATGTATTACACACATACAGTCATCATGAGGTATCATCATAACAATTTCACTCATTAATTGCCAAATTTGTTTTATAGGATTTTTTTGTTTGTTTTCCCAATATGAGATTCCTCTCATAATGTTTTTATCTTGGAGAAGCAAACATGGATATTCCTTATGGTCTTACACCATTTCCATATCCAATACCATTCTTCGTGCAATTTTCTCAACCTTCAGTTTGCCAAACAAATTGTTAGCATATCATAACAATTTTTAATTATTAATTTCTCAAATTTGTTTTATACAAGAAAATAAAATTTCTAGGCATGAGGTTTCTACTCATTATGTTTTTTTGTTGTAGATGTAGATATCAGTCTTCCTTGTGGGCTTACATCATTTCCATATCCAAATCCATTCTACTTGCAATTTTCTCAATCTTCACTTAGCCCAAAAAAATTTCAATACTCATGCACATTATCATTCTATCTTTGTAACATTTTCAACAATTTAGAAAGGGATCTCAGAATTGTAACAATCTAACAATTCAATCACCTTCAACTAGTATTCATATTAAATATAATGCAACTACCATTCATTATGAATTTTTAGCACCACATGTTTTTCATAATGTGACAAATAATGATCCGTCAGGATTTTTCGAATAACTATGGTTGAGTTTTTTTAACTTAGCATGCATTTATTAACCATTGGAAAACTTAATGAAAGAGAGAGAAAAGCAAGTGAATTATACAGCCATTAACATAATTGCAAATCTGAAATGGAATGAAAACAGCAAACCATAATGCACAAGTTTGATAACGGAGTTTGGCAACTTTGCCTACGTCTCCGGGCCTTTTCTTTGTGAGGGAGGCTTCTTGATTTCTTTTCGAAAGTTTATTAGTACATCTTTACAATTGCCGATTGGCTCCTAGACTGATCTGGTCTTGTTCGCCATGATCTCTAGAATCTTTCACAACTTACGGCACCTGAAACGGATATACCGAACTCTCAGAAATCGTCCGACAGCATCTCTACCTCAACAGCTCCTCTGCCTCAAACTGGCTTAGACCTGGCTTTGCCTCAGCATCTTTTCTCTCCAAAACCGTCCAAAAGCTTTCAAAATCTGACCAAAAGGCCTCAACATAGCCTTGGTTAAATAGTTGGGAAAGTTGGTTTCAATCTCCAACTTCCTCCCAAGAATTAGGCTCTAAAAAAGCCCAATAACCCTTAAAAAAGGATTAATTACATTAATATTACACAAAGTGGTT